>JAJEJO010000132.1:343942-405754 GCA_020662805.1 Glaucomys volans | reverse complement strand
TTCTTTTTCTTCTCCTTCTCCTCCTCCTCCTCCTCCTCCTCCTCCTCCTCCTTCTTTTTTTTTCAGTAGTAGGAATTGAACCCAGGGGCACTTTACCACTGAGCAACATTGAAAGCAGGTCTTGCCAAGTTGCTAAGGATCTTACTACATTGCTGAGGCTGGCCTTGAACTTGTAATCCTCCTGCCTCAGCCTCCTGAGTTGCTGGAATTACAGGTGTGTACCACCATGCCTGGCTCCCCTAATTTGTTTTTCTTAAAGAATGATCCGAAAAGCTTTAGGCTCTACAAAGTCACTCTGGGCTGTATGGTTTGTGCTTCAAAGGAATCTGTCAGATCATGTGAGTATGTGTTGTATAATAGTCATCCCTCAGTATCCACAGGGGACCAGTTCCAGGATCCCCCTCCCCTGCACATAAGAAAACATGCTGATGCTCAGGTTCCTTGTAAAATGATGCAGTGTTTGTGTGTAGCCTGGATATATCCCCTTGCATGTTTTAAATCATTTCTAGAATAATTATAATACTCCCTACAATATAAATGCTATATAAATAGTTGTTGCACTGCATTATTTAGTACTGGCAAGAGATGTGCATGTTCCTTACAGGTGCAATTTTTAAAAAATATTTTTGACCCCCAGTTGGTAGGATCTGTGAATATGGAACTTGTGAGGACAAAGAACTGACTATATCAAACCTTTTCTTTTCTTCCACACCCAACTCACCCTAGCCAGGTCCTCATCAATCATTACACAGAAGTCTCCAGATTGGCCTTTGTGACACCATATTCTGCTTCCTCAAGTTTAGTCCCTCTGGCAATCCAGCCACTGAAACTTTGTAAAGTGCTGCTGTACAAGTCACACACCTGTCAACCCTAAACTAGATGAGGACGTGCCTTAGCAGCCTGCAGAGGCCGGCAAAAGGATTGAAAAGAGGAGGCCTCATAATTGTCTTCCCCTCTAGATCACAGTCCTGCATCAACAGAGGACTGATCTTGGTTTTCAGCACCTACCCCGTACCTGTCCCGGAGTTCTGTCAAGTTCGCTGTACAGTATCTGCTTCATGCATTTTTATGTGTTAAACCATAAATGCATACATACTTTTAAGTAATCAAATCTCACTATACAGTGTCCTGCAACTTCATAACTGCGATTGAAGAGACAGCTGCATTTTGCTGTTCTGCCTTCCAGATGCATTGGCTGGTAACAAATATTTGGTCAAAGAGAAAGGAAACACAGAGCCTCCTGCTGGCTGGCCATCTGGGGCAATTGTTCTCAGTCCCCAGACGGACACCCCTAAGGCAGTTCTGTCTTCCCAGCTAGTGAGGATCCCACCACTGCTCACCTGGCAACAGCTGTTCCCTAGATTCTGCCCATGTGGGGATCTGCAGGGCGGTGCGAGGAGGGAAAATGGCCCCATGTGAACAGACAGGCAAGGTGGGGCAATGGCTGTGTAACAGGAAGAAATGACTAAGAAGGAATAAGGAAAAGGGCTCTTCAAATAAGGATGGGAAAGGACTGTTTTCTATGCAAATATTTCCGGTAAAAGTAAAACTATTACCACATGACTCTTTTTCCAGAACTACGTCAAAGGCTAATTGCACAGAGAGGTAATATCTACATATGTGCATGGGTGCACACCTGCATGTAGCTACAGCTAGTCACACACACACACACACACACACACACACACACACACAGAGGGGTGGGGACCAAATCTGAACTATCAGCTATAACATGAAAGAGCAATTCATGTATTCATGATTTCTTATATTTACCCTTCCATTCCAAAGGTAGCATGTTTGTTTTGCTAATAGATTCAAGCCTTGATTACAGATTATTGATGGGCATTAACAGTGTCTAGATGTTACAAGTGTGTTTGAATTTCACAAGTGTTGAGTGTGAGGAAATTCAAGGCAGCCAACACTGTCAAACTTGAACACTCCCCATGACAGCCAGAGGCTTCACTTAGCTTAACCAACGACAATTAGCACTTATAATTCAAGGGTCAATAGTGAGCGCATTCGTTCATTAATTGTGCTGCTCAACTACAAACATTGACTTTTCACACATACCTGTGACAAAATGTTTGGAGATCCTCAAAGATACATGTGAATACTAAAAACATAAGCCCAGCATTCTTTTTTTCTAAATAAGCCAACTCTTGACCTGGTCTGCAAAAATTCTTTGCAGTAATACATTTATCCCTTTCATTGATCCTCTGAAAATCTTGAGTTTTTGAAACATCCAGCAATGTGCATTTATTATCCAGGATCAATGAGCTTGATAAAAAAAATCGCAATAGCAGGAGAGAATATAATTTACTCTTTTGAACTTTATTGTGGCTTTGCTCATTCCTTTTTCAATTTGACATTTTAATGACCTGAAAAATATAGATTATAGGGGCTTGACCGAAACAGCAAATGTTTTCTCAACTAATCCCCTGAGAATTAAGCCATTTAATTTGAGTGTACAGAAAAAGTGATAAATTACTTGGGGTTCTATCTCAAAGGGGGAACGCTTTGCAGATGGGTCAAACAATGTTCATGGGAGAGAAAATCTGATCTGCAAATAGGAAAGAATACTTGGGCATTGTCCTTCTTCATAAGTTAGGCAAAGCACCCATGCCTGGTGCAAACCTTCACTTCGAGGTGGTAAATCAATTTGTGTTGAAGCAAGATATTATCTGATTTTAAGAAATCAAATTATTCCAGTGATTTGGTCAAAGGTGACTGGTTAGATACATTGAATAGCCATGTTAAATATTATTCATCTCATGACAAAGAGCAACGTTAATCTCAGTTTATTATGCACAAACTATTGTAGCCAAGGACCAAAGGTACAAAATTCCCAAGGCCAAGAGCACTGTTAGTGAATAGGCATGGTAAGCTTTTTTCTTTAATAGACTTGGTAGGCAAATATAATAAAATTCAAACATCCCCTTGCACTCAGCTTATTTCAAGCAGCTCTTAGGACCAGCAGAGATATTCTACGGATGGAACAAATGACTGGTGTTTTGAAATCCTCAGCATAAAATGTATGATATGCATTATTGCTTTTAGTAAATCCCCTCGAAATCCCAGGGTTATATCTTTTTATTGCTGCAATACACAAATTAGAAAAAAAAAAAAAAGGAGACCCACCTGATCTCAGCAGTGGTGGAGCACTGGGGAGACTGAGCATGGATGTAGGTTGCCTCTCCATGAGCTCCCAGTCTCTTGGAAAGAGTCCCAGTCCAAGCACTGCCAGCCCAGTACTGGACAGCAGCACTGCCATTTATTCTCTCTCTCTCTCTCTCTCTCTCTCTCTCTCTCTTTCCATATACATATACATATATAGACTATGAAGTCTATATATATATATATATATTATATATATATGATATATATATATATCATATATATATATGATATATATATATCTTTTTAATACCAGGGATTGAACTCAGGGGTGCTTAACCACTGAACCTCATCCCCAGTCCTTTTTTATATTTTATTTTGGGGTCTTGCTGAGTTGCCTAGGGTCTCACTAAGTTGCTGAGGTTGGCCTCAAACTTGTGATCCTCCTGCCTCAGCCTGCTGAGTCTCTGGGATTACAGGCATACACCACCATATTGGGTCTCCATTTGTTGTCCCTTTAACAGATTATTCTTAAGGAGTGTAGAATATAATCCACTAGACCTAATGATTGGCATAATCGAAATCCTTTTGTAACTCAAAGGGTAATGAGTCTCTGGTTTTTAAAATGCTAAGTCTGATGGAGGGTTTAACATTCACAGAAGGTGACGCTGAGCTACATGCTCTCTCCTTTTTATCTTCCTCTTAGTACACAGTTGGATAGATTTTGAATTCGTTAAACTACTCTATTCCTCTAATTTTCCCACAATTAAGTTGTAAAATAATTATCATGATCATTAAGTAACCATATAATGCTTTATACATTCAAGGTGTTTGGCAATCATCTATTTTACAAAGTACATTGTTCTGTATATCAGTTTTTATCATGTCCTATGTTAGTTTGAGAACTATGTTCTACATGATCAGATTAAGAGGTGGCATATCAATTTTGGAGACAAAGGTCACTCTGTATTCAATATGTGTACCCATTTTTTGTTTGTGTCATTTCGACCTTTGTGCAGTCTAAACATGTTGTCTTTATTTTATTAGGACCCCAAAGAATCCCAGTAGACCAAGAGAGGTAGGTGCCTTTTCAAGGTGCTGACATTCAGCTTGTGCAGCACTCTGAACAGGAACTGAGCTCAAGTTTCAGGATGAACCACCCAACCCCTCTCTGCTGGAAACTGGCCAGTTGTTTTTGTTTGCTTGTTTGTTTGTTTGTTTGGGTAGTTTTGGTTTTTTGGTACCAAGGATTGGCATTTAACCATTGAACCATATCCTCAGCCTTTTTTTTTTTATTTTATTTTTTATTTTAGGTAGACACAGGGTCTCACTGAGTTGCTTAGGAACTCATAACTTGCTGAGGCTGGCCTGATCCTACTGCCTCAACCTCCTGAGCCACTGGGATTACAGACATGCACCACTGCATCCAGCAAAACTGGCCAGTTATTGACAGAGCATGAAAGAGACCCAAATGACACTAGATATTCTAGGCAAGCATCTGCAGGGAACACACTGACTTTTTCAGGTGACATATACACAGGCCAATGACAGCTCATATATGCAACACTGGCCCCATACAATTGCATCTCCTAGTGGCACTGTGGTCATCTTAGCTTGTGTTAAGTACTCTCTATGCTGCTGGCACAACAATGAAATCATCTAACCCCGCATGTCTCAAAGTATAGCCTGTCATGAAGCAACATGGGGCTGGTATATAGAAATGTCAGGACCTCTCCTTTTTTGGTCCAAAAGTACATCTCACTCACTCATCGTTTAGGCAGAAAAGAGATGCAGATCAATGAACTCATTCTTGCTAGCTCTCAATGGTCTTCTTGACCACTGCTGCCACATGAGTCTCTATATTTTTGTCTGCTTAAGCCTGACATTTCAACTCTATCAGATTTCTCAAAGAGAATAGAAGCAAATATGGCTCTTCCCTTTTCCAGATCTTTCCAAGCCAAGTGACAATGTAGCCACTTCAGAGTCAGGTCCACCTTGAAACTGCAGCGTAGTGAGCATAGTGCATAAGAAACAGAACCAAGCATGTTATCCCACACCATTCCCTGCCCCACAGCAGAAGGCCTCATTAGGCTTGGTCCTTCTCAACAAGAGTATCCCCTGAAAATGCTCTCTTCCTCCTGGATGGTTTTTTTCCAGATACTGTCCACTCCAGTTGTAGCCAATTCCATAAGTTTTTCTGTCCTATGCCCCCAACTCCAGTCCTTTCCTTGAGAAATGCAACATGCCCCATCCCCAACAGGGGCAGGTTCTGCTTCTGAGTTCTTCCGGCATCTAACAAAATCAAGCAGCACCTCCAGTCCCAGCTGAAGTCAAGCAGCACCCTCATTAGGTAGGAGGGAAGACTTAGGTGGGAGGGAAGACGTGTCCTCAGATCAGGAGCAAGAGTTAATGTGAAGACTCCAAAGAGCTGCAGCCCATTTCCTTACCAGACATGTCAACTAAGAAGAGGTCAGTATGCCTCACCAAGGGGAGCCATAATACTCTTATTGGAAAAAGCATGAATTTCGGGAGACCAAGGCAGGAGGATCCCAAGTTTGAGGCCAGCCTCAGCAGCTTAGCAAGACTCTGCCTCAAAATAAAAAATTAAAATGACTAGAGGTTAACTCAGTGATGAAATGCCCCTGGGTTCAAACACTAGTACCAAAAAGAAAAAACATGGGCTAATGTCACATTGAGGTAAATATACAGGTCTTATTAACCTAGCATTGGTCTCATCCATTTCAGTAAAATGAACCTGCATCATTAAGGTAAGAAATCTTAGCATAGGTACTTTTCTCTCCCCCAATTCCTCCCAATAGTTTATTATATTGAATAAATAAATAGATTGGTAAGTACTAACAATAGATCTTTTTATATTTCTTGCTTCTCTATCTATGGGGCATTAGTCTTTCTATTGTTGCATCTATGGGTTTTGTTGGGTAGATCTACTGATTGGATTAATCCCTCTTGAACACAGTACTTGATCCAGTGGGCTCGCTCTCTTCCTCCCTGACTCCCCTCCCCTACTCTTTCTCCCCCGCCCCCCTGCCCCCGCTCCCTTCCCCTCCTCTCCTAAGATTTCAGTCACAGAGGATCACTTAAGCCTGTACTTCAGGGTCCGTGTTTCCAAATGAGCAGAAAGTCGGTCTGGGATTGAAGCCAGACAGATGAAAGATGGAGGGAAAGGGCAGATCGACAGACAGTGAATAATTGTTTGAATCTCTAGATCCGGCCATCAAGAAGCCACAAATGCCCTTTTCTGCTGTGCTTAATCTGACTTTCAGTTCTGACATTTGACAAACTTATTACTGAAAGGGATTATATTCAAACGCTAACAGTTCTAACTGTGAGGTTTGTGTTTTCTGCTTTATCTGTAACTCCTTTACTTTTAATAATGCCCATATTTTACTATGTGATGAAAAAACACTTATAAAAATGATTGAATGGAGCTGGGGAGATGATAGACATGAGACTCCGTGAGAGACCTCATGCTTCCTGACCCTGCATCCCACCATGGCAAGGCCACAGCTCATGGTTGCTTCTGCCACAGCACCCTCCATTCAATCCCAGCAGCTGCACCTTATCTCCAGACCATAGGTCCCCAGGGCAATGGTCTTACTCACTTTTGCCACCCCCAAACCCAGCACTGAACCTGATTCAACAGTAATCACTCGTTAAGGGTTGTTGACTCTATGACTTAAAGGACTCCAGATATTTATAATCTCATTAGAAAAACAAGAAGCACATGGAGAGGCCATGTGCACCTTTCAAAGCAATATAATGTCATTGCCAAGTTGACATTTCTAGGACTTATAAGAAATAGAGAAAATCTGGTGAGGAGAATTGCCCCCATTCCTTTCCAGTGCTCTGTCTAGATCAGAACCATCCCATAGAAATGTCATGGGGGCCACATAGGAAATTTGACAAATGTGAAGTTCAGCATAAGTAATCCATGGTACTGAAGTCAATGCTTACATACATAATTTCAAATGTTCTCATAGTCACATTAAGAAAATGGGTGAAAAAATGACAAATTTGGGACTAGGTGTATAGCTCAGTGGTAGAGCGTGTGATTCTATACCCAGCACCACAAATTAAAAAATTAAATTTAAATAAAATTTAAGCTTAAATAAAAAAAGAAAGAAAATGGGGGCTGGGGCTGGGGCTCAGTGGTAGAGCACTTGCCTAGCATGTGCAAGGCACTGGGTTCAGTTCTCAGCACCACATATAAATAAATGAATAAAATAAAGGTCCATCAATAACTAAAAAGAAAATGGGAGAAATTAAGTTTAATAGTATGTCATATTTAGCCTAATCTATCCAAAATATTATTATTTGAACATGTAATTAATGAATAATATCATCCATGTGTTTTACCTTCTTTGCTTATACTGAGGCTTTGAAATCGAGGTGTGTACCTTACACTCATAGCACATCTCAGTTCAGACTACATACACCTCATGTGCTCAAGAGCCACATGTGACTGATGATGCCATTGAGGGTACAGGTCTATACAGTTAAAGCCCCAGGAAAATGCAGGGTCTGCCTTGCAGTGACACAGTGTGACTGTCCCTGAATGACTCATTGCTCTCCAGAGGCACACCTTCAGCTTGCTCTCTGGAGCCATGTTGAGTTTCAGGTAAGCCATGGATGTCGGTGAGATTCCCAGCCTCCAAAACAGCACATGACCCAGAGCGAGAGCTTGAGATGCTGTACCTCCATACTGATCCACAATCCATTCTTTCCCAAAGCATCAGGTCTCATCAAAACACCAACATGTCCTCATCCTTTATCATTAATTTTTTAAAAATTTTTTAGTTGTAGACAAACACAATACCTTTATTTAATTAATTTATTTTTTTATGTGGTGTGAGGATCAAACCCAGGGCCTCACACGTGCTAAGTGAGCACTCTGCCACTGAGCCACAACCCCTCATCATTTTTTTTTTTTCAAAAGCAAATTTGCTTAAAAACAACAAAAGCAAACTAGGAATCTCTGGAGCCTGAAGCAAATGAGAAATCAACAATGAGAAAGTACCTTCGGTGGTCCTGAACATCTCATTCCAAACTGGGTGATACTGAGACGTGCGAAGCAAAGTCCTTCCTAAGAAAGTTCCTCAGAGAGAAACATGATCACTCAAATGGAGGAATGCAGCTCCCTTGGCAAACATCCCTTTATTTTCATTGGTTACCGCAGTAAGATAGTAAGAAAGGAAAAAGGTTCCCCAGGCATCCAAGGACAACCAGAAATCTTGGATGCCTAAAAAAAAAAAAAAAAGAAAGAAAAGAAAAGAAAAAGAAAAAGAAAAAACTTATTCTAAGGTTAGTATTTTAAGGTTTGACTTCCTATTCCCTATTTGAAAGATTTCCAGAACACCATGTGTCCAAAAAAACTTCACATTCTGAATGGCCTCCATTTGGGCCAGGCCAGACCAGGGAGGCAGCCCCACCATCTGATTTCATCCTAAATGCACCGTCATGATTTCTGCAGAAACAGACCTGCCACAACCTCAGATAAGCCTGAACATTGTTCCAGCAAATAATCCCAAGCCCAGAACTCTCTTTGAGGTAATAGGAGATTTTTGTGAACAGACAAGATGCAGAAATCCTACTGTTAATTTGCCCCTCTCAGGTGGCCTCCAGCACGGTAGACCCTCAGGTGGGGGAAGAGAGAATGTGAGAGAGGTGTTGGTGCTGATGTTTCTCATCATGAAATCAGAGCTCTGAGCTCTGGACGGAATCCTGGGACTTAGTGCTCACTTCCTCTGGCCACATGCAGGACCATATTTAAATCATTTCAAATTGATGAGAGTTTTTTTCTTCTTCTTTTTTTAAAAGAGACCTTTAGAGAAGGAGATAATATTCTCTTAACAAATTATTTCCTGATCCAACAAATCTCGAGAACATGGTCCTTTGTGCATGTAATGAAGATCCCTGCCATGGCTATGTCCAGCCCTTCTCTGCGGTCAATGCAGGGGCACTAAGTCACTACTGCTTGAGCAAGGCCTGTCTTGAGGAATCCAAAGACACAGAAGGCAGCTCTTGGGGTCCAGGCTAGTAGAGAAGATAAGCCTCTGCACACACAATCACAATCCAAGGTGGGAAGTGCTAAGTGGAATGAGAAAATGGACTGGTACAGTTCACAAGAGGGAACTCTTTGTCCCTGGGAAGAATGGAGAACAGCTGGCCTCCATCCGCTTGTTTGTCCTGGGTTATCTCTCTCTTCCTCACCTTCTGTTTGCTCTTCACATCATTTCTTAAGGTTGTCAATATTTTGAGACATATGGAAGACACCGCATGAGGCAGGACACATCCTATCTCATAACAGAACTTCACAGCTCAGTGATTCAACACCACGAACACGGTGCGGGGGTGAGTGTGGCCAGCTGCCCAGATGGCCACCGCACTTGTCCCAGAACTTTCCTTTTTCTCTCTTGCTTATTTTGCATCCTGTTTGTTATGTTAAACTGAGAGCAGATATCAACACAAATTACAGTGTGTTTTTTAGCTCATTTGATGTTATCTCTCATCCTTCTCTGACCTCATAGGAGTGGCCATTGCCACTCAGGACTACCAATCTCAAACTCTCTGGTAGGCTGGTATCTCTTCCCTGGGTGGCAGGCAGCTATTTCTTATCTTTTTCTGTTTTTCTTGCTCCCAATTATGTGGCTCTTATTTTAAAAATCTACTTTGTCAGAGGAAATCAGAAATAAATCTCTGAGAAGTTAAGAGACTGATCCAGGTTCACACAACTAAGGACAGAGGAGGGTCTTGAGCTCAGCAATTCCACATCCCCTCTTCTTTCCACTGTAGAATGTTCCTGTGTGCTATCAGATCTTGCCAACCGTCCTGTGAGCTCCTGGCTGCTCTGACACAGTCGCTGGAGACGTCTTCATGCACATCTTTACCTTTGCCCTTTCAGTTTGAGTGTGTGTGTGTGTGTGTGTGTGTGTGTGTGTGTGTGTTTTAACCTGTTTTAACAGATAACAAAATCATCAGATATGGGAAGTGGTGAGGAGAAAAACCTAAGAAGATAAACACAAAAACCAACTCAAAGTGCAAACCTGGAACTAGCAGGTGTCCTAGACATATGAATGCTGCTTTCTGTCCCTCCTGAAATCACACAGCAGAGAACTAGAGGGATTCACAGTTTAGCGAGAGACCGAGCAGGTGATGGTGAGTGTAAAACACAGGCCACCCAACAGGGGAGGAGCCTACTTGGGTCTTTCTTCCACCCAGACCCTGACCAAGACTCCAGGTCTAATGAGGCCTGCTCATAAGGACTGATCACAGAAATCAGTGGAACACATGCAGGACCTGTTCAGCCTCAGGCCCAGTGTCATGAGGAGTAGGGAAAATTTGGCATGTTCCATGATTTGTCATTTCTGGGCACAGAAGGCAAAGCTGGCCAAGACAGGGGGAACTGGCTGCCCTGGCATGCTTTAGGCACTCAAGAAAGACATAAAATGGAGTGTGTTGGGCTGGGGATGTTGTTCATTGGTAGAGTGCTTGTTTCGCCACATGTACAAGGTCCTGGGTTCAATTCCCAGCACCACAAAAAAAAAAAAAAAAAAGGAGGGTGTTAATTAAAGAACTCAAGAAAAGGTAATGAATGAAATGACAAATAGAGTTGGTAAAACCTACAGCTAAGTCTAAACAATTACTAATAAAATCATGAAACTTGACATATTAGTTGGAAAAGATGAGGGGCTTTCTTGAAATTAAAGTGTGTAATATATGGTAATAATCTGGAACTTCAAATTCAGATTAGCGACATCTGGAAATTGAATAGGTATATTAAATTCCTCAGAGAGAAATTTGGCCGAGGGAGAATTCATATTCATTATATATATGTAATACATATATATATGTACGTCTATATATTATTAAGTTGACCCTTACTATAAAAAGTAGAAATAGAAAGAATAAATTTGAATTATTAGAGGGAAGGGAAAGAAACAAATTTTGATGGTAAAGCCTTTGGAAATAATGACAATTTTTGTAAAAGCTGACCTGGTATTTTTCCCTTAGAATCTGTTGCATTAAATTTGACAACCCACTTAGGTTTTATAATTTTTAATGGGATTTTTGAGGTAACATAAGTATAATATTAAAACATTTTAATGAAATAAAGTGAGATAAGACATTTGAATTAATGAGAGTACCAAAAAGTTTATTCTAAAGAAGGTGTTGCTTCCTCTGGTTTAAATGCAGGTCATTTTCTAGACACAGTGGTGAAAGCAGCTAATCCCAGAGGCTTGGGAGGCTGAGGCAGGAGGATCATGAGTTCAAATCCAGCCTCAGCAACTTAGCAAGACCCTGTCTCTGGAAAAAATATGCAAAAGGGCTGGGGATGTGGCTCAGTGGTTAAGTGCCCCTGGGTTCAACCTCCAGTACCAAAATAAATAAGTAAATGTATGTCACCTAGATGGAGGGGTGAGAGCAGTGTTGGCACAAAGGACCGAGAACAGGTGCCAAGTTTTACATCAAGGGACAGGATCTTAGTTGGGAACGAATCTACATGAAACATCAGGTATAAATTGAGATTACAAAGAGATGCTCTAACCAAAGTTGGATTATTCAGCTTGAGATTATTCAGCTGTAGTGTAAGAAATAACAGAAGTTGGGGGGATAAAGTTGAGAACAGAGAGAAGGTGGAGGAGGAGAGCTGAGGAATAAAGAGGGCAGCACAGGCCAGGGGTGGTGGCGCATGCCTGTAATCCCAACAGCTTAGGAGGCTGAGGCAAGAGGATCGAGAGTTCAAAGCCAGCCTCAGCAACTTAGTGAGGCCCTAAGCAACTCAGCAAGGCCCTAAGCAACTCAGTGAGACCCTGTCTCTAAATAAAATACAAAATAGGGCTGGGGATGTGGCTCAGTGGTGGAGTGCCCCTGAGTTCAATCCCTGCTACCCCCTGCCCCCCGCAAAAAAAGAAGAGGGTGAAAGAAGGTGGCACAGACCACCCCTAACTCAGGGTGGTTCAACTTTCCAACGTGCTGCACTGAGCCATACACACTCAGTAGAAACTGTACTGCAAATTTTGAATTTTGACCTTTTCCCAGGGTAGAAATGTGCATTAAATATAAATTGAAAGGGGCTGGGGATATAGCTCAGTTGGTAGAAGCCTGCTGAAAAAAATGTAGACAGTGAAAAGTTTGCAAGGACCACAGACTTTTTAAGATGCTGATATTCATTATTGAATTTTAATAATGCTATAATTTAAAGTTCTTCCCATCAAACAATTCCATTGACCCAAAACTTCAGTGGGGCTCACAGTGTGTAAAAGGGACAGCACACAGATGTGTGGAGCAACCATCAGCTGAGCTAGGCAGCTGAATCAGGAACCCAGGGCCAGAGGAGAATGGGGAAAGGCAGAAGCCCTGCTTCCTGGATTCCCTATGACGGTTCAGAATAATCGAGCCTCTCACTACACATGGAATGAGGGATTTGAGACAAATCTCAAAGGACAAGTTGACCCAGAGTGCCATTGTGGATACAGAATGCATATTCTCTCAGCAGGAAAAGTGGAGATCAGACTTGGAAGTGCAAAATGTGTATTTTAGAGCTTTGGAAAAATGAATGTTACCAAATAAAATGCAATGGTAAAAACGGGAAAAAAAAAGAATTGTTTATGTAAATTTATATAACAAAAAACTTGATAAAGAAAAATAAAGAACAAGAAATGTCTCAGGCTCTGAAATACGAAGCCCCCATCCCAGAAAATCAAAAGGATATTAATGATAAAATGTTCAAGTTACAGCATGGAATAAAGAGTCTTACTAATAAATAAACTATTGTTTTCTATTGAAAATAGGTTTAAGACAAGCATTGTAAATCTAAAACATATTTGAAAGCAACTTAAAAATTAGGTGAAAAGAATACAGAAAAATGTGTAAAGATTATACCTGATAAAATAGTGGCTCATTTTAATATTTCCTGGGAAAGGAAATAAATGAGTCATAAGAATAGGAATTTCTGGGTAGCGAGATATCAAAGGTGAATGTGATCCAACCAGTAAAGACAGAAAAGAAAACATTGTGAAAGCTCGTGGACAATAGATTCTGAAATCAGAACAGGCCTTCTAGAAAGCCTTGAGCCACAATTGGGATCAAGAGAAAACAGAAAAGGGAGCAGGGAAAGAGAATAATAAGAATTCTTCCTGATGATTCAAGCGAGATTAGTAAACACCTCAAGCCTCCAAAAGCTGTTGCTCAACAAGCCCTCTGGAATGGCTGAAGGGAGAAAATTCCTCAGTCTCCACAAACCTAAACTCCAGAGATCTCCCTTTCTCTCAGTAAGTGATGGGCCAAATGCTCACCAAGGGCAAAGACTGCACATGATGCCTGGTTTTTCTTTTTTCTTTGTTTCTTTCTTTTTTTTTTTTTTTTTTTTGGTATTGGGAATTGAACCCCAGAACACTTTAAGCTACATTCCCAGACCTTTAAATTTTTTGTTTTGAGACAGGTTCTCACTCCACTGCTTAAGGTCTCACTAAATTGCTGAGGCTGGCCTCAAACTTGCCATCCTCCTGCCTCTGCCTCCTGAGCCACTGGGATTACAGATGTGCACCACCATACCCAGCTTGACATCTTGCCTACAGGAATTCCTATCCAACTTATTAACCACAGAAGGCTGGAGAGAAAGCTCCTTCTGTTTCTTGAAAGGCAAGCCATCACCTCACAGTATGGCCATGCGTGTTCGCCCTTGTTTATGGCTCTGCTGAACATGTGCTTTGCATGCTTTGAATTTGTTGATGAAACGTGTTCATCTCACGCTTTCCCTTCACAGCTGCATCCAGTCAGGACAGAACATAATGTGTATATTCAATAAACATTAACAGATAGCTTTTTTAAAGGATTAGAATATTTTAAACAATTGTTTTCTTATTTGAGATCAGAAAACCAAAGTCATTTGATGATTCTGAGTCAGGCTTGGAGATTGCTCTTTTCTGGGCCTCCATCTCTCTTCTGTTGTAGTAAGGAGGTCTGAGGAGTGGCCTCTACTGTGGCTTTTGACACCATCATTCTGGGACCACCTCATCCTAGGAATGCAGAGACATCTGCCCCCAGACATATTCCCCCAGCTCCCCATTTCCAGTCAGAAGCGAGAGAGACAGAGGGGAGCGATCTGGACAAGCCGCACAGCATAGAATGGCACCTGGAAGAATTCAGACTCAGCGGAGTTCCACAGTGTTTCCCTGCTTCTTCCCTCCAGCTTGCTCTTCTCCCTGAACTGGCATTTGTCACATCTGATCTCTGGGTCCTGCTCCTTCCTATCCTTTCAGTGGTAGCACCAACTGAGGCCTGAAAGAGGCCAAGGAGAGGTTTATTGAGAGAGAATGATCCTCCTGGAAAACACTTCCACTTCCGGATGTCCTTCCAAAGTGAAGAGCCAGTCCTACCAGTTTGCTATGTCTTTTTTGGTGTCCAGGAGCCTTTCAAAGGTCTGTCATTAAAGACACCGGAAACTTCTGAAAAATCCCTCCTCCTACCAGACCATTATCATTTCAAGTAATTGCCTGTGACTTAGATTCTGGTCAGAAGAAAAGGCGAGTGTGCCTTAAATGGAGTAATGCATTATCTGACAGTTTTTCATCTTCCGCAGTCGAAGCATCTGGTAAGGGCCCGTGGGTGCTTCATCAAGAGCTGGGTGGTAAGGTTCAACTAGTGCTGTTCCAAGTTAGCTTTGTGACTCACACATTCATAAGAGAGAAGCTTGAAAGCAACGGGACTATAATTGATAATAGAAGTGATACAGCTTTTTACATGGCGTGGATCAATACCCTACAATACTACGATGACACCCTATTTAGTGGCAAGAAGCCATTCCCAGAGGCCATTAATTGATCCCAATGGATGCTTAATAGCCTTTTAAAATAGAAGACTGTTCTGAATCAGGGACAGGAACATGTTAATTACATAATTCTCTTATGCAATGTGGGATCCTTGGGTTTGGCCTCCTCATTCCCATCCTTTCTCTGCTATCTCTATGAAAAAAGCTGCAAGAAATGAACTTCTGTTCCCCACTTTAAATTGTCTTAAGATTGATACATGGGGATAGCTTATCATTTACCTCAGGCACTAGTGGCCTTTTGGTGTTTTCGCTTTGTGAAGATGTAACAAATAATATTGAGAGACAAGAACGTCAGCACAGTGGAGAGGTTGCTTTCTGGGACAGATCAGATGCTCTCTATATGTGATCATTTCCCTTTCAGAGCTGAGCAGAGTAATTGCCTCCGAGGAATGCTAAAGCCAGATGTCATTTCTTCTGATGTCAATCTGCTGTGCAATATCACCCAGTCTTGTAAAACTTTATCTACAACAGGAGAGAATTTTAAGGTTTGCCGTGACAGCAGAACAAAATACCAAAGCTACTCTGAGAACTCCAAAGAGGCCTCTTCCCCAAACTAATCAAACCGAATTGTGCACTTAATTCTCTCTATTGTACTTTTAGACTAAAGAACTATAGGAGGGTTTTGTTTTAGTTTTGCAAATTTGCATTAGGATTTTGATGCATGGTCTTTGGTTGCTTTTAATAAAATCATGCTACTTCATTAAAGAAATATGTGCGATGAAATATGTAAGTGTTTCATCATGGTTTTGTTTTGTAAAAACTTAAAGGTCTAACTCCAAGATTCCCATTGTTCAGACCCTTGGAATAAATTGCTACAATCAGACCACATAGGGAGAAAAGTTAGCTCCTGATTGCAGAAGGAATCTGTCCAAGAGGTAAAGTATTAATCAATGTTACTTTTTAACAATTCTATCTTCCTCATTAAAATGCACATTCCCATCAGATCATACTAAAACAATGGTTTCATCGGTCACTCACTCCTTCAGTATTTGGTTTCTGCTGAAATCCAGGGTCCCCTAGTTAATGTAAATGGCTAACTTATACCCATCTCCAGTGTCCCCCTAATAGCTTTATCTGACTATTACAATTTGTCATTGTCAAGTCTTTCAGGTCTTTGGCTTTGGTCTTATTTTTCCTGCAGGTGTCAAAAATGCAAAACCACAATTTATAAAACACAAGATGACAGAATCCCATTTGCACTGGTTGTAACTTTATTTAAAATATCACAACCTTCTCTCCAAACTAGTTGCATGAGTTCCAGGGTGGTCTAAAGAGTTGATTCAAAAAATAAATGCCACTGCAGCAACTTACAATTCCTAAGGCCAAACATCCAGATGTGTCAATAATCTGTGTAAATTAGAAACAGATGTAAGCCCTTGTTGAAAAATAAATATGATAGAATTATTTCCTTTTGCCTTCCTAGGGTTGCACACTCTTGAACTTATTCCTTCCATATTTTTTGAGTTGGTTCAGTTTTAAAAACAAAAATCATTTTTATTTTTCACATGGGGGGTGGGTAGCTGTGTATTTGAAATGCTCCGACAAAAGAAAAGAACAGTTAATTTTGCACCTCGTTTCATGCCCAGTGGAGCTAATCCAAGCACACAGGCTCTCTGGAGCTAACTGGCAATCCACAATCCAGTCAGATCTTCTAGGATGTATTCTAGATCACTGCTACCACATTAAGTAATTGCCATTGCGAGACCAGCTCTTGGGTCCCATAAGGTTACCCCAGTGGGATAAGATAAACATTTCAAACATGGCGGGACTACATGACTGACACCTTGTGCTGAGTTTCATTTGATGTAGTTACAGTGTCGTTTAGAGGTTAAGAAATAAACAGTGCTTTGTTTGTTTTTTAACATTATTGGTTTTTGTTGGTTTGTTTTTACCTTGCTCTTAAAGCCCATTCGTGGATGACAGGTTGGGGTGAGCGGCATGTGTGTACCACTGGGAGTTTTGTGAGAAGAGATAAGTGATTGTCAGTAGACAGAAGGTTGCAAGATAGACATCAAAGGTTTGCATTTCCTCACAGCATAAATTCCACAGCTGCAGAGTTGCTTATTACCCTATTGACATCAATTAGAAAAGTTGTAGTCCCTTCAGACTTCTTATATTCGGGAATCCCTGGGGCCACTTTGTCCTGATCTTAATGGGATCCAAGAAGGTAGACTTGGCTCCATGAGTGCTCTCTTAAAAATAGCTTCAAAAAGTTGAGCCAGCTCCCCATTCACCTCCTTACTCTCAAGCACATCAAAGTAGGAATCATAGTAGCTTCTGTCCCAAAAGAGAGCCCTATTCATCTCCTCAGGGAGCTCTGAATTTTCTATAATTGCTGACCCCAGTAACCCAACCATGCCTAGAGAAGTGGAATCTTTTTTATTGATTAGGTTGTGTCCAGGGCTAACCTGTGTTAACAAAAAAACAAAAGGAAAACTTGCATTTTGATGTATGAAAATTTCAACAATACCTAAAATAATAAAATATTGCCCTTGGTGTTATTAATCCATTGTTCTTCCTTTCACTCCATTATGAAAAAGATTACTAGATCTTACCCAATGACCACTCTCCCCATTTCCTTATTAGCAGAGCTGCTGGGCGAGGGAGGCAAGTACCTAAATCAGAAAACTACTTTGCTTAATCCCTTCAAAGCTAGGAATGTTATGAGGCATAGCATCAAGAAAAGTCCTTTAAGAAAGACTGCCTTACCCCAGAAATTGTCTTTGCTCATTCCCTCCTTCCTGTTTTTCCTTACCTGAGTCATGGATGTGATTGCTGGAGCTCCAACAATCATTTTGTACACCGAGGGTGGAAAGAGAACCTCGTCCCTGATGACCAGATTGTCTACATATGGACTTAAATGAGATAAATGTAAAATTCACCTGTGGAGAACACTATTTCATAGAACCTGGCAGCAGCTGTAGAATACAATTTCTGATACACTGTCTTAGAAGTGTCTGTCCGAGCCCTGCCTGGGTTCCACCCACCCAGGCATTCACAGGACAAACTGTCACTTACTTCTGCCTTTGAGAAAATTATTTTGTTTTCCCTCCATGTCTCAGGCTTCATCTATGCCAAACTCTTCTCTAGTAAAAAGACGTTCTCATCCTCTCAAGATGGTTCTGGTGCTTTCACTGTTCCATCCTTATTTTGGAATGTACTCATAAGCCACTTCCTTTTCCAAAGATTCACATAAGGCAATTTATCACCAAGCTAATTTGATTTCTTAATGGTGGGTTGTTAGGCAAAAGGAAGAGATCCTGGTGAAAAATAAAAAGTAAAAATATAGAGCTAGTAGTGCAGCCAATGATATCTCAGACATAAACAGAATTCTTTCCTGTCCAACTATAGGAAACATATATACATAAACATATAACCAATTTTTTTAGTTTTATAAAGCATTTGATAAGAATGTTTAACTGGAGCAAAATTAAGTAACTTCAGCAAATTAAAAAGTTAGCTGTTATAATGCACCAATAAAAAAATGTGGAAAAAGGGTGAAAAAAAAAAAAAAAAAAAAGCTAGTTGTTGTCCATTTCTTCCAGAACCAAAATCTACCAAATTAAATGAAGTTTGGGCCAGGTGTGATAGCGCATTGCCCATAATCCCAGCAGCTCAGGAGGCTGAAGCAGGAGGATCGCGAGTTCAAAGCCAGCCTCAGCAACTTAGTGAGGCCCTGAGCAACTCAGTGAGACCCTGTCTCTAAATAAAATAGAAAAGGGCTGGCGATGGGACTCAGTGGTGGAGTGCCCCTGAGTTCAATCCCTGGTACCAAATAAAAAAGAAGTTTGGAATCACTCTTCTCCAAAGCATACATTTCTTCTTTCCAAAATCCATCCCCATTCCGTGCTGAAGTGGTTTCTTCGTCTGTTGTGTTTATCGTCAGTACACTCTCTTCAAGTTGGCAAAGGCACTTCCACGCATGTGCAGTTGTTTGGGTTAAACTGCAGCTGCTCATGAGGTTGTGCACACTGACCCCCTCTGGAAGGCTGGCTTCCCAAGCATCCCTCTTCCCCAGACTGTTCTACTCCCTTGCTTTCAAAGACAACTTCAACCTATTTTCTGCACCTGATCTGCTGGGAAGGACATAAAGACCTGCTTCCTTGAAGCTGTTCTCAACTTATCCCCCTCTCCTGATTAAAGCTTAAACCAAACGGAGGACTGGGCTCCAAATGTTTCCTTCCTTTTCACCTTGCGACTCTATAAACTGGGTTTCAGTGTTTAACAATCTGTAAGTTACTCCTCTACTTCCCCATTAGGAACTGAACATCCAGAAGGGAAGGAGAGAAGGAGGTAGGGACAGGAAGGGAAAAAAAAAAAACTGTGCCTAAAAAACAAATTTGTTCTACTGAGTCAGAAGGATTGCATCCAAAAGTAGTGAGTCACTGTGCTGAGGGACACTGTCTTGCTTAATAAGTAAAGGCAAGTGGCCAAATACACACCTGCCCACAGGTAAGGAATCCAGTTCTTCCCAGGACTGCACATAGCATGGATTTAACATGCACGCCTACACCCTCAACTCCGCACACTTGCAGGGCAGAGTTCTCTGGATTTCCATGCTACTCCACCTCTCACCTGTCATTTCACAAAACATGAGGAAGGTCCCTGACTCAGGAAAATCAGAAGCTGACGGTTCACCAAAATCAAGTCTGCCACAGCCTTCTCTCTGAAAATTTGTAATTTTTCTTTCAGCCATTCTGATCTATGGCTCTTGTTTCTCTTGCATTTTTAGTATCTCTTAGAAAATTTGCCTAAAGTGGGTGTATTCTGATGTTCTGAGAAGTTTTAATGTCCCGAAAGAAGTATTAGAGCCAGGAATGGTGGTGCACACTTGTAATCCCAGTGGCTCAGGAGGCTGAGGCAGGAGGATCTCAGATTCAAAACCAACCTCAGCAACTTAGGCTCTAAGCAACTGAGACCCTGTCTCTAAATAAAATATAAAAAAGGGCTGAGTTCAGTGGTTAAGTGCCAATCCCCTGTGCCAATAAATTAAAAGAAGAAAAAGAGGTATTTGGTTATAGTTACCAGTATTCCTGGCTGGGGATGTGGCTCAGGGGCAGAGTACTTGCCTTGCGTGCCCAAGGGCCTGGGTTTAATCCTCAGCACCAACAAAACAAAACAACCTTATTATCGATGTTTGGACTTAAAACATTAATTTTAAATGTTCAGTTTTAATTTAAATGACTTTATAAAATGACTTTATAAAAATTTATTAGTCATGTACCGTACACATTAACTCTACCTCTACCATTTAATGGAGAATTGTTTCTTGATGTCTCTTAAATCTCTATCTCCATCTCACATCACTCTTTCTGAGATCCATACGTATGTACCAAGAAGTGACACAGCACAATGATTTCTTCTTTCCAGGCCCACGGCCACTTTGGCCATCATCTCTGACCTGGAACATGGCAGTCTCCAGTAAAAATTTGACTTTGCCTTTGGGGTCATCTTCCTGACATGGGAATCAGATCACGGCCCTCTCTGCTTCCAGTTCTTCAGTGCATCCCACCACCTCCAGGATGAGGTCCAGGTCCTTGCTGTGGCACTAACTCCTGCTTTATGAGGCCAGCTTCTGGATCTTGATCAGAAACCTCACCTCTGCCACCAGACTTCTCATCTGGTGCTCCATCTCCACCTGCCACTGACCACTCCCTGAAGCCTCCTGAGAACTAATGTTCTCAGGCTCTTCCCTCCACCTGAAGCAGTTGCCCTCTGATTTCCTTATTCCTGCCCTTGAAGCCTCAGAAATCTGTGATGTGCCTTCTCCTGTCCTCTCTTCCTTCTAGATGCTGACATAGGCCCTTTCTGTGGTCCCCCCTCACCTAATCTATTCTTCTACTCCATTTCTCCAATTCTCCAACCTTTGTCTCTTGATCATTGATAGAAAATTCTCTAAGATCATGTTTCATTATCTCTGGTAGATAAGCAATCTGTGATTGTTAAATGAATGAAGGAATTAATGTAACAATGAAATGGCATTGGAAAAATATATTGGAAAAAGAATTGAGGGAAAGAATAATACAAGAAAAAAATCCAATGAACTCTTTCTCATTAGCTGCAAGGATTATTTTCTTTTTCCCTGAAATGTGCCTTCCTCTTATTTCCCTTTCCTAGAAAGTGCTGTCACTCTGGTAAACAATCCGTGTGCAGTGCCTCAGGCCAGGGCACTGATGCTCCTTTTCCAATATTGACATCAGCACTCAGTATGGGCACCTGATAAATGGACGTTGTTCCTATTCCTGTTGCAAGACAACATCCTTCAGTGTGCAGCCCTGTTTTTATGGAAAAGGCGACAAACTATCAAAATGCTGTTAGGAATAAAAATTGCATATGTGGTAATAATAAAACAATGGAAAATGTGGACAAACATCAAACCTCAAGTGCTTTCTCTGATTTAGATTGCTTCTTAAATGCCTGTTGCTTACTGTGAAAAGCAATTGCATAAGCAATTTCACAGACTTTCAACACAATGCCAACCCCACCCCAACTCCATACACGCTCATGAGTTAATTCCATGTTAATATGACAAAAACAGGGTACTAGGAAAGTCCATTTGTTAGTTGCACTTAGAGATTCTTTTGTGGCATGGAAGAAACACAAAGAGCAAGGTTTCACCACGATGCTTGCAGTTAGAAGATGGGTCCCAGAGTGCACCAACAACCCACTGAACCGAAGTCTCTTCATCAAAGGCTGCATTAGCATTTATTGGCCAAAGGCCATTAGTGACATGAAAGAAAGTGACAAAAAGTTCAAGTTATTATTTTCCATGCATAGGCCAAGAGTATGTAGTAGTAGAAAATCACGATGCAGATCATATCCAGCCTTTAAACAACAGCAGGTACATAACATACCCCAGCAGGTTTAGAGGAGAAAAACAAAATCCCAGAATTTACATGCCTTGCAGACTGGATCTTATCAGACCTTCACCTGGTGTGTGTATGCTTTGGTTGAGCCACCAGACAATGACCTATGGGGTGGGGGGAGTGGTTGCAAACTGGTTGTTAGAAAAAGGAAGGTAGATATTTCCATCCACTCGCTAACCAGCCGAAATGTAGAAATATTCTGCTCTAGTTGCCTATGATTAATTTGCAAATTATATATCTTATCTCCAGGTTCCACACCAGGGGAGATATTCAAATGAGAGACTCCCCATGGTATCCTCCTCTAGGTTCTTGTCTCAGAACTACATTCTCAGCAAAGCAATGTTGTAACAAAGTCCCTCTGGCAATTCCAGCCCTAAGTATCTCCACGCCTTGGAAAGAATCCAAGACAGAACCACCTCCTACTAATTCCCATTCTGCAGTCAGTTGTAGTAGAATTTTAAGTTGTACTTATCGTATTAGGGAAGCAGGATTCCAGTTGCATCCAATGCAATTTTCAACAAAGGGAGAAAAAAATAGGATGAACCAGATTCTTAAAACCTCTCTCCCTTGCTGGAACATTCCTCGGGTCCTCAATAGTTCCCATTCTCCTCCCATTTCTGGACATGGAGGAAATGACTCTTGTCAATCTAGTGAAATTAAACACAGCACGTAACTTGATTTGGTTAATGAAGTATGAAATGGAAGGGACAGGAACATTTCTGAACAGAAGCACCCAGAGTCTCGGGTTCTTTGTGCCCTCTTCCCTTGCACCATGATCAGAGACACAAATGCTGAGATTCAGGATCCCCAAGATTAAAGGGGCTGGAAGGCTAGGCCACCATATGGTAAGTCACCCAAACCTAGAGTAGACATGGTGTGACAAAGAAATTTGGGGTTGATATGATGACAGTCTAACCCATGCAGGGTAATACAGTAACTTTGGACCTTTCGAAATGGAATTTGTTTTGGTAACCTCTATACTGGTCATCAACAAAATGCTCAAGTGTTTAAGTTTATCCAGCTTCCAGAGAGAAGCTATATCTGGTTTCATCTAAAATAAAATAGAATATAGTTATTTCCATTAAAATTGGGCTACTAGAATATACCAAAATCCCTTGCAATAGTTCAGACTTTTCACTCTAGTTAATGTTCTATATGCTATGACAAGAAAATTGAGCCATTGCCTAGTGTGATTGCAATTATGAAGCATGTTTATGATTAGAATTAATTTAAATCATAATACTAAATACTATCACTTTGGCCTCTGAATCACAAAAACTAAACTGTGATCATTTTAGGCAAAAAATGCATTGGGCTGATTCCTTAAAAAATGATTAAGGATCCTGATACTCTAGGAATATGGGGAAGATATATTTTACCTACAAATATGAAAAATGGCTATCTTAATACTTTAGACATTTCCATGATCCTAAAATTAAGCCACCTAAAGACTGCCACAACCAATATTTAAATTTTAGGCCTCTGGACAATTTTTTTTCCCAGAAAATTCTTCCTCCTAATTTTTCTGAAAATAAACAAACAATGATGTGATCTTTTGTCTTTTGTGTAATCCAAAGACTGGATAAATAGGATTTTATGGCAATTCATACAAAAATTATTTATTGAGTACTTTCTTGGGAGTTAAATTGTGCTTGGTTCTGAAGACAGAATAATAAAAGAGAAATGTGGTTTCTGCCCTCTTCAAACTTACAATTTAGTAACTTCTGCTCTCCTGTGTTCGCACTGCTAATTAGTCTACAGTTTTAAGTTTATACTTGTATGTTCATGCAGTACTGGGATGGAGCCCAGGGCCTTGTGCATGCCAGGGTTCTACTACTAAGCTGCATTCTCATCTTTTTAAATTTTATTTTAAGACAGGGTCTGGCTATGTTGCTCAGGCTAGCCTCAAACCTGTGATCCTCCTGCCTCAGTCTCCCAAGTAGCTGGAATTACAGATATGTACCACATGCCCATTTCTTTCAAAGTTTTGCGTTGTGAAAATAGCATTACTGAATCTTAATTTGTCTATCTGGAAAGCTCAATTATCTGGAACATATTGACTCTCAAGAAGGTAGTAATAGGAGTCTTTGAGAATTCAAACACACATGCGCACACACACACACACACACACACACACACACGGCTAAAGATTATATACTTGCTATATGCTTTATGTGAATACATCATCAACACAAAACCCCATGACAGAATAATAGTAGTGCTTCATTTTATAGATGAAGAAAGCGAAACTCGAGGAAGCTGAAGAACTTATCCTAGATGTAACAGCAGACAGATCCAGGATTTGAATCTAGACCTAACTCCAGAGCTCAACCGTTACACCTAACCATTACACCACACATTTTGTAAAGACTATGAACTTGGTCTCCCTTTCCAGAAGAATCCCTGGGGCCTTGTTCCAGTTACTCTTGGATTTAACAAACCACGTTAGAGTCTGTGATTCAAGAATTTGAAAAGGACACAACAGGGACCATTTGCCACTGCTCCATGATGTCTTGGTCCTCAGCTAAAAGACCCAACACTGGAGGGAGAGGAAATCAAGAAGGGCAATTCCAGGAAGGGATTCAGGAGATGCAGGGAACCTTCCAGAGGTGTCTTCAGTCATGTCCCCATACGGTGATGCTTCTCAGCTGGGACCACAGCTGGAGCTGTTGACCTGTCCTCTCCACATGGCCTGGACAGTCTCACAGTGCAGAAGCCTCAGGATAGCCAGATCTTTTTCCTCAGGGTCCAGGACTCCAAAAAAAAGAGCAATAAGATAGAACCTACATTGCCTTACAAGACACACAGTCTCACTTCTGCCGTACTCAGTTACAGACCAGCGAGATATGAGAGATGGGAACCTCATCTCTCAACAGAGTCAAGGTCACAAATGAGAAGGTGCTGTGAGGTGTAGACTTTTGGCAGCCATCTTTGGGAAGGACCATCTGCCCCAAGCTCTCACCTGAAGTTAAGTGACCTCTCTGTCCTGTTGAATCTACCCTGGGAATATTCAAACTTATCTCAAGTAGAAAGAACAGAGCAATAAGCATTATGTAAATATGGCCAAGCCTCAACAATGACCAATCATCTGTCAATTCAAACAATAAATGTCAAGGATGGCTAATAAGATGAGAATTAGAAATAGAAATGTCGGTCTTACCATAAGACAGAAATAGAAAAATTATGGGCAGCAAATGAGAAAAACTCAATAACAACAGCCTGCAAGGCATTTAATTCAGGCCTACAAATCTACACAGCTCAATAACCATGGGCATCCTGTATTCTTGCACTGGAAAATATCAGAGATTCTAACAATGACCCTACCTTTCCAGGCAAGGTTAAATTCTATCTAGTGTATTCCATGAAGGAAAGCAGCAAAGTGAATGCTGTATTTCACAAGATTTGCATTTGAGAGAAGCACTTAGGGATGAGCCTATTAATCTCACGAGGAACAACTCATTTCTCAGTACTCATTTCTTGGCCATTGTCACTCAAATAGAAAAGAGACAGCCCTTGCCAGACATGGTGGGGCGCGCCTATAATCCCAGCGATTGGTGAAGCTGAGGCAGGAGAATTACAAGTTTGAGGCCATCCTCAGCAACTCAGAAAAGATGCAAAAGAGAAATAAATAAGAGAGGTGGGGTGTAGGGGTGGACGCCTATAGTCCCAGCTACTCGGGAAGCTGAGGCAGAAGGATCAGTCCACAAGTTCAAGACTAATGCCGGCAACATGGTGAGACCCTGTCTCAAAAGAAAAGAGGAGAATAACTTGGAAGACCCTGTCTCAAAATAAAAATTAATAAGGACTGCAGGTATCGTTCCATGGCAGAGCATCCTTGGGTTCAATCCCCAGTACTAGGGGGGAAAAAAAGTAAAGAAATGAAAAAAAGAAAAGAGAGAGGAAAACCATTATTAAATCAGTTTGTGGAGGTATTACAGTGTTTTTTGATTTAATAAGAACATCAAAAGACCAAAACCATATAAAAGCAAGGTTAGAATTTTCTTTCAGTCATCTGACAGCTTTACTCTCAACAAATGATTTATTCTTTGGTAGTGTTAAGAATCAGGACCCATTATGTATAATTATAATGCCTTAATAAAAAAGTATCAAAAAATAAAAAAAAAATAAATTAGGATCCTTTCCCCTGAAATTTTTGTTGTGCTTTGTTTAGGAAAGTACTGGGGATTGGACCCAGGGATACTCTTTCTGGGGTACATCCCCAGTCCCTCCTACTATATTTTGAGACAGGGCCTTGCTCTGTTGCTCAGGCTGGCCTTGAATGTGTGATCCTCCTTCCTCAGCCTCCTGAGTTCCTAGGATTACTGCCTCCTGAGTCCCAGGTCCAGCAAGGACCCCCCTCTGAAATTTGAAACAAAGTAAAGATATCCACCATTACCACTTTTATTAAACAGTGTATTAAACAATGTATCTAACCACAACAGTAAGTTAAAAAAATGAGATGCATGACAGCAGAACCTGGCCCAGTAGCACACACCTGTAACCCCAGCCACTCAGGAGGCTGAGGCAGGAGGATTACAAATTCAAGACCAGCTTGGGCAACTTAGTGAGGCCCTTTAAAAAGATCTTGGGACATAGCTCAGTGGTAGATGTTGCATGTGTGAGACCCTGAATTCAATCCCCAGTACTAAAAAAAAAAAGGAAAAGAAGAAATAAAACTACCATTATTTTTAGATGACATGGTGATGAACCTAGAAAATTCAAAAGAACTTATAAACTATTAAAATTAATAAGCAGATTTGGCAAGGTCACCAGGTCCATGATCAATATTTAAAAAATCATTTGATATAAGATCAATAGAAAACATTGATCTGCTATTTATTATAAATAAAACTTAAAAATTATTTCATTATGGTAGCACCCAAAAGATATCTAATACCTAGGAATAAATCTAATGGACAAAACTTCTACTCTGCAAATTATAAAACATTATTGAGAGACAGAAGGGCGTTTATAGCCCCATATGTATAATAATAATAAACTGGAAATTTCTCAAATGCTCATCAACATTACACTATTAAAGTCCCCTGTCGGGTAGTTACACAATAGAATGCTACACAGCAATG
This sequence comes from Glaucomys volans, assembly GCA_020662805.1. Classification (NCBI taxonomy): domain Eukaryota; kingdom Metazoa; phylum Chordata; class Mammalia; order Rodentia; family Sciuridae; genus Glaucomys; species Glaucomys volans. The sequence continues at coordinate 378,839 of JAJEJO010000132.1, read as the reverse complement.
AGAACAGATGAACCACAACTACTGTTAATACACTATGGATGATCTTAGGAACGTAACATTTGATTCCAGTTGTACAGATACAAAAGCATCCTTAATGCCAAAAGTTGGGGTAATGGTGATTTTAGGGAGTAAGGAGTATAGTAAGATTCTGAGTCCTGACAGTACTTGAATTCTGGAGAAAAAGGATGCATATGTGGGTGCATCCAATTTATGGAAACTCACATAGCTGTATACCTACATGTACATTTTTATATGTCTATTAGATATCAATAAAATTTTTTCTGAAAAAAATCAAGTCCCCAGCTTGTATTCCATTGCTGTTAGGTTTACAAACATCTTCTGGCTTCCTGAACAGTGACATAATATGCTTTATTAAAGAATAAAGATCTGGAGCTGGGATTGTAACTCAGTGGTAGAACACTTGGCTAGCATGTGTGAGGCCCTGGGTTCAATTCTCAGCACCGCAAATAAATAAACAAAAATAAAGGTGTATTGACAACTGAAAACAAAAATTTTTTTAAATCTGTCTCTGATCCAGAACTCCTCATGTGTATATTCAAGATAAAATTTAAAAAGGTGAAGCTATATAAATGAGTAAAGATGAATAAATATAAAAATCCAACAATCACTTTAAATCTATATATATATAAAGATCATGCTGGTCACGGTGGCACACACTTGTAATCCTGGTGGCTCTGGAGACTGAGGCCTTGTGAGGAGGATCACAAGTTCAAAGCCAGCCTCAGCAACAGCAAGGTGCTAAGCAACCCAGTGAGACCCTGTTTCTAAATAAAATACAATAAAGGGCTGGGGATGTGGCTCAGTGGTCAAGTGTCCCTGAGTTCAATCCCCTGTACCAAAATAAATAAATAAAATCATAATCTTATGAAAAGGTAGAAAAATTTCAAGTGTTATTACCAAAATAATACTTGAGTGTGAAAATAAGACAAACTGCATGTCACAGTAAGATGGCAGACACAAATCAAAATACATTCAAAATCACACTAAATAAACTATCCCATTGAAAAGACAAAGATTGATCATTTGCTTGTTTTAAAGACTTGCAGTCTTCACAAAATACACATCTGTAAGATAAACAGACATTAAATGGTCAAAAGTAACATTGTGTAGACAATGCTAATCTTCCCCCCTAAAAAACTGGGGCCATAAGATTAACATAAGGCAGAACAGACTTTTTAAAAAAGCACTATTGAAGGTAAAGGTGGTCTCTATCACATAATTTTTAAACACAATAAATTAATCAGATGGCATAATAATGCTGTGGCTGTTCACATCCAATAAAGTGACTTCAAAATTTATAAGGCAAAATTAATGACCTGAAAAAACTGACATACCCATCCCAGCAGGAGCTTTCAACATTCTTGTCTCATTTCTTGACAAGTTAAGAGGACAAAAATATTAAAAGAAATAGAGCTTAACAACAAAATCAATGAACTTGAATTAATGGATAGATGTAGAACTCTAAACCAAACCATTAGAGAATAAATATTTTTCTAAAGCACACATAGGAAGTTTACAGAAGAGCTCAAAAACAATATCTTAAAACCAGTTTCATCATAGTTCAGAGAATTGGTATAAGCGTGTCATATTCTTGAACAACACCTTAATCAAGTTAGACTATAAACAGAAAAACAAATGTTAAAACAAATTCATGCCAGGTGCAGTAATCCCAACAGCTCAGGAGGCTGAGGCAGGAGGATCACAAGTTTGAGGCCAGCCTCAGCAACTTGAAGAGGCCTCAGCAACGCAAAATAAAAAATTAAAAAAGAGATGGCGGCAGTTGCTCAGTAGTTAAGCCCCTCTGGGTTCAAACCCCAGTACACACACACACACACACACACACACATACAAAAAAATCATACAACTGCATGGACTGAGGGTGTAGCTCAGTAGTAGAGTATTTGCCTACCAGGAGTACTTGTGTTCTATCGCCAGCACTGGAAAAAAATCAATATAATTGGAAATTCAAACACATGCTCCCAGATATCTCATGATATGCAAAAGAATCCATATTGGAAATTATAAAAATACTTAGAATGGAAGAATGAAAATATTTTTGTCAAAGCAAAAACTCAAGAGGAATGCCTCCCTTTAAAATATTTTCAATGTATAGGAAGAAAGGTGAAAACTAAATGCACTTGTCTTGGTTCCTGCTGACTTGATAGAATGCAGTCAGCTCTGTCCCCGTCCCAGATCCTCACTCCTGCCCCAGGGGGCCCAGAAGAGCTCTCCATCACCTGAGGAGACTCCGAAATAGCTGAGAATGACGTGCCACTGTTCAGTTACGTGACACTGAACACAGCCTAGCTCCAGCATCACACTTCAAAAGTTTTTGGCTTACGCTTATTCTGGGAAAGAAGAAAACAGAAGGAAAACCAGGATGAATTTTTTTCTAAAAACACTATGTCTGGGTAGAGAACTGGGAAAATGGTTTTTCTTTGATCTTTAGCTGAACTATCATCAATCTCTCCACCATCAGCCACACACAACCATCCAGTTTATAATTACGGAGCCAGTAAAACTGTAATGAACTGTGTTTCGCATGCGCCTGAGCTAAACTCCTAACACTGCCTGTATCGCTCCTCCAATTTAAAGTCCAGATTCACCAAGCAGTGTGACTTTGGAAAAATCACTTAAATTGTCCCAGTTTTCTCATGTAAGTGCCTCAAAAGTAAAATTGTGTTACCTTTCTCAACTGCTTTCTGATGTGGATGAGAAGACAAAAATAATACAGCACGGGAACTGGTGGCGAAGGCTCCTGGTTATTACTTCGCATTGGTGTCTGCCTGAGACACCTTGAAAAGGAAGCTTCTAGGAAACGCTTTGCAGCAGCTTGAATTGAAGGTTTTAGCAAATCAGAATGTGCCAGGCACCTATGATCCCATTGGCTCAGGAGGCTGAGGCAGGAGGATTGTGAGTTCAAGCCAGCCTCGGCAACTTAGGAAACTCCTAAGCAACTCAGCAAGACCCTGTCTCTAAATAAAATATAAAAAAGAACTGGGAATATGGATCAGTGCAAAAGTACCCCTGGATTCAATCCCCAGTATCAAAAAAGAAGAGGTGGAACGTAAGGTAAAATATAGGTTAGCCTCAAAATTAGGGGAGAAAAATGAGAATCATCAAGGCAAATATCCATAGTGCCCATCAGAGCACTGCCCGGGATCTATCTTGTCCACTAGCAGCAGCTATGAAACTCTATCACAAGCAGGATGAGTCAGACTAAGGAACCACAGGCCTCCCATCTGGGTGGTGTTTTTGGGAGACAAAGGGCTCCACCTCCCCTCAACACTTGCCACAGTGTGGGAAAGTCTAACAATAACCAGCAGGCCTCTCTGCTCAGGCACTGTGTCTCTGTAGATCCTGCTAAATATAAATGCTATTTGTGAAACGTGCTAAATAGTTTTGGTGTTGCTTCTCTGAAAGAATCCCAGAGTTGAGTTTTTAGGTGAGAAGTAATGAAAAATATCATCGAATGTATGCATTTGGACTTTGAACCTGGGTTAGAATTTCTACTCCACATTCTCGCTGTGTGACCTCAGGCAAGCTCCTCTGGAGTCTGTTCCCATAAGTAAAAAGGAACAAAAGCCATCTACCTCACAAGGTTAGGTGAGCTTTCATAGGCACTTGCTCAGCCTGAGACACACCAAGCATGGAAAGAGCAGGAGAAGGAAAAGAGCAGATCTGGAGCTAGTCCCAGCTGAGGAGGACCAGCTAAGCAGAAAGCCAGCAGGGGAGAGTCCACTGAAGACATCAGAAGACCCCAGATGTCTACTGAAGGAACTAAGGAAGTGGGGAATGCTCAGAAAGGAGTGGAACATGGAAGACTCCTTTCTCTTCCTTCCAGTTCAAGTCCAGGAAGTCATACTAGGTGGAGTTGCTGGTTAAGCCCCTGGTCAATGAGCCCAGGCCCATCTTGCGTCGTGACTGCAGTGAAAAGCCAGGTCCTTCCTATGACATGCCTCCTATTTCTCAGGCAGGACCTACCTTCTGAACACAGCACATAAATTCCAGATGAAAGCATCTGTTTCCCAGTAATGTAACTTTCCCAAACACTGCGCGCACACAGATTTATAGTCGTGCTGGGCAGCCATGCATAAGGTTGCATTGTGTTCAGTAGTATTGCTTCTAATTTCAGGAGGATTTCAGTGGAGGACTTTGAAGTGGGAGCTTGAATCATGCATCTGTAAATTCCTCATTTTCCACAGTTATTAAAACACCCGCCAGTGCCAGGGTGTCCCATTGTTCATTCACTCCTTTGGCACGCCACTGTGGGGGCGGATGCCAACCACACAACAGCCACAGGGACACAGACAAATAGTAGGTGAGGCGGGCAGGCGGCTTGGAGACAGGATGCCAAAGGACCCATGCTTGGAACGAGCCATGCTATCTTTGCTCAGAAGTCTCTTCACTTCTCCTGCGTGTTGAAAACCCCTTCAGAGCTGTGTGAGCTCAGCTTATCAGAGGACGGCATTCTGTTCCCACTAAGATTCTATTTTAAAGAATAATAAAAGCACTAGTGCATTCTGAGGAAGGTCAGCAAACATTTTCTTATTGTTCCTCATCCACTATCTTGGGCCTGGCCACCTGCCATCAGTTGGGATGAGAGTTCTCAGTAGGGTCTCCTAAGGTCTTAGTGGGAAGGCATATTTATAGTTTAAGGGATCAACCCTGGCCACAGAAATATGAGTTAGAACCAGAACAACATGTTTGCTTTAATTAGTTCTTTTCTTTGGAGTATAAAGCACTGTATATAAAGTACTTTGTTCCTACATACACCAGATTGCCACTACTAATTATCATTATAATGCTTTAATAGTAATTTTCCCATCCAGAGAGTTCAAAACTCTTCACCTACATTATCTCCTTTTTCTCCAAAATATCCTTATGATATTTAGCTGGAGGAAAGCTATTATTATCTTTCTCCAACATATGCATAAATTAAAGCAAAAACCTAAATTTTTATACAGTGCATAGCCAGAAACTAATAAAACTAATTTTTAGTTGTAGCTTGTGGGATCAGTATAATTATGCCCAAAGTGGAGCCTGCGAGCTCACCAAATTGTCTGCTATCAGGAACACAACCAAGAGTGATTGCCATGGCCTGAACAATGGAGGTGACTTGAGAGGGAGCATTCGTTCTAGGAAGGGTCAGCAGATGTAAAACCTGTCACTAAAATGTATTCACAGACAATGGCACACCATGTCATAAAGCCAATCAAACCACGGCTGAATTGTCCACAGGTAACCAAACGTCAGCACTAGTGACATTCTGGATGATTATTTGGTTTGGGATATTTTCCAGCACACTTTAGGATGTTCAGCAAAACCTTTGGTGTGTGCCTACTAGAGAAGCCAGTAGCACCCTCTCCAGTTGGGGTAGCAAAAAAGTCATCAAATGCTCCCTAGAATGGGAGGAGGAGGTGGGCAAAACCAGGCTCCATAGAGAACTATTGAACTAATGGATCAAAAATGAAAAAGATTGGGGCTGGGGATATAGCTCAGTTGGTAGACTGCTTGCTTTGCATGTTCAAACTCCCGGGTTCAATCCCAAGTACCACCACCAAAAAAAGAAATTTAGAACATTTCCCCAGAGAAACGTGATAGAGAATCTGAATGTCAAAAGAAGCACAAGAAGAATACATGGCCTGATCGGCAGATTCTGGGGAGTGGTCTCTTTGTGGGGAATCAATGTCAGCCATAAGTGGGAGTGCCAATAACTGGTCAAACCTCTGCCCTGTTGATCGGTTGTACTATTTGGACAGAAAGCAGACTTTCAAATTAGCTGATGAAATGAAACTCGAAGTAATGGTGAGAATAGTGAATGGCAGAATCAATCTTCAAAAGGATCTTAAGCACCTGGAGCAATGGATTGAATTAAATAAAATGTTCTTTAACTGAGACAAATGTAAGAATAGTGTTTGCATCCAAAAACTCAACTACAGAAACAGAGGGTGGAAGTAACAAGGTATAGCAAATGCAAATGTGAGAAAATAAAAGATTTACTAAATTTGGCAGATGGTTTAATGAAAGTCAACTGTTAAATGTTAATGCCCCTTCCTGATACCCTAAGAAATATAATGAAATTCTAGTTTTCATTAATAGAAATATAACACCTAGAATAAGAAAATGACAGTCCTTAAAAATATTGAATTTAAAACTCACAGGAGGATTGTGTATTTAGTTCATTTTATTTCTATTTTTATCATTTTATTTAATGACTTATTTAATTATTTATTGATTTTGTGGTACTGGATATTGAACCCAGGAGCATTCTACCAAATAAGTCACATCCCCACTCCTTTTTATTTTTTATTTTGGGACAGAGTCTTGCTAAGTTGCCCAGACTGGCTTTGAACTTGTGATCCTCCTGCCTCAGCCTCCCAAGTGGCTGGGATTACAGGAATGTAGGCCACCATGTTTGGCTCTAGAACTCAAGTTCTTAATTACAGAGGTTAGGAAAGAGTGACTTGGCACTCATTTTTTGTTATACTCTTAAACACACAGTATAAGCAACTTTTTGCCTCTCCCAACTTACTTTTTTGATTGAAAGCTTTGTAACCACTTGTCTGTATGCTCAATCCTTCTGAGCCTTGCAAATCTCCAGCTAGAGCAACTGAGAACATAACACCCCGCTGCAGCCTTCCCCTGAGGATTGCACAGGTGAACACAAACTACTCACTTCTCCGGCCCTTGTGAGCATGCGCATTGCAGGACCACAGTGGAGAATGCAGGGGACTCCCCACAATCCTCACTTTGTGTGGCTCAGCAGCAGGTGTCAGCTATATTAACATCACAGCAAATGTCCTCAATGTTCTCTCATACCAGGACCTGATGTGGGTGTAGGCATGAAAGGCCATAATACTTACTACTCAGAATCTCAGAATAACCCTGGAAAGATAAACCATAGTGAATCGTTTCTGGTGTATGGTCTATACAAAATTACTATGTTAGTTACCAACAAAATTCCTCCTTTGATGGAAGGATTTCCAGATTGTCATCTATCATAAGATGCTAGGCTTTCTTCTTGTGCATGGGAACTTCTGTCTCTCTCTCTCTCTCTCTCTCTCTCTCTCTCTCTCTCTCTCTCTCTCATCTTTCATTAAAATTGGAAAGGGCCAATATCTCAACCTTGCCTGCCCACCAGTCTCCATAATGTATCATTTATTCTACTCCAAGCCAGGTGAAAGGAGTAGAGCAGGTGAGGAACTCACAGCACAAAATTTGTGGAGGTGATCATCCTGCACTCTCAAGACCCTGAGACTGAGCATCTCTGGCATGATAGCTAGACCACATTCAGGTCAAGCTAGATCCAGTCCTGTCTAGTCAAACAGGCACCCTCCTTGCACATTTTTCAATCTTTGCCTTTAATGGAGCTGGTTCTCCAACTCGATTTCTCTACTCGTTCTTTAAAACTGAATTCAAATGCTACCACCTGCCACCCAAGGTCCTTCTAGCCAGAGACTACCCCTCCCTCCACTGAATTCCCACTGAAACCTACCTGAAACTCTTGAGGCACACAGACCATTGACTTTGTTTTCAAATTACTTATATATTTGCCTGTGGCAGAGATTCTTAGTTCCCTACGCCAATATTCACCTTCCCTTTCACTACAGTTACAGAAAGATGATTAAATGGCTGGATACATCTACCTCACTAACAGACTGTATTTCTTCCCTCTTTTGAATCTAAATGCAGCCATATGACTGATTAAATCTTGGCTATTAATACATAGTATAATACAGAATGCTCATAGAATCCCAATGAAAAAGAAAGGACATGCCCTTTCCTACTTTCTAAATCTTTGTATATAGAAAGTAGATGTGATGGCTGGAATTCCAATAGCACTCTTGAATCACAAGGTCAATATGCTCACTCTAACCAGTGGAGAGGAAAGCTGGAAGATCCTGAAACATGAATGTCCCTGCAGAGGATTTACACCAGTACTAGAATGCCTCCCTTCAAACTTCTCTTACAAGGGAGAGAAATGAAACTTAAACAAAAAGGAAGAGACATAAGCTCAAACATCATTTAAACCACTGGTACTTTTTTCTCCCTGACACAAGCACCCTAATTTAATTCTAATTAATAAAGAGTTTAATACCAAGCCAGGTGTGGTGGTGCATGCCTATAATCCCAGCAACTCAGGAGACTGAGGTAAGAGGATTGCAAGTTCAAAGCCAGCCTCAGCAACTCTGCCAGGCCCTAAGCAACTTAGTGAGACCCTGTCTCAAATTAAAGAACAAAAAGGGGTGGGGGGCCAGGGGATGTGGCTCAGTGGTCAAGCACCTCTGGGTTCAATCCTGGGGACCAAATAAAGGAAAGAATATGATAGGACAAGAGGTTGCAGCATTAGATATAAAATACAGGCTTCACTAAAGGAGGTGGCTAAGTGCCATCAGAAAGGACAAAATTTTTAGGGTTTAGAGAGCTGATGATCCTGATAAAACAGCAACTAGCAGAACCTTGGAAGGTGCCACCAATGTGGTGGCATTTGTGGTAATGATACCACATTTTCAGAATGTTGGTGCGTGCTGGTTGATTCTTGCTACTTTCAACAGAAACCTACACACAAGACGGAGTCGGACTGCAGCTAGCCAGCCTGCCAGCCGGGTGGGAGGAAATACGGCTGGACTAGAACTCCACAGCCAGCAGACCAAGTTAGCCCTCAGTCTAATTTGGAGCCTTCTGAGGCTGGAACAACTGACAACTTCTTACTCCAAAGTCAAACTATTGTCAGCCCTGGTGAGAGGCAGCAGCACAGGCCACCTTCAGAAGGAGACAAGACCATGGCCCCTCTTCTTTCTCAAGAGCAGTGCCTCTTTAGGAGGTGGCCATCAAATATGGGTGCACTGGGTTAGCAAAGATCTTCATGAATATCTTTTAGATTGTACTGAGTGAATTTGGTGGTGGGGGCCGGGAGTTGGCAAAGCAGAGAGGCCTATGTATAATAAACCAGAATCCCTAGGCTCGAAAACTATAGAGGCCAAGACCCCCAGTTGTGGTTACTCAGACACAGAATAAACCAGTAGTAGCAAGCAAACTGGAATCCCCTCAGGTTTTTAGAGAATCCTACTACCAGTGAAACTTAGGTCTAGACTCATAATAGTCCAGTCCCTAAAACCATCCGAGTCCCCAAAGTTAGGCCAAAAAGAAGTGGGGTGTGAATGCAGTCCCCAAGAAAAGCACACTCTTTGATGCCCTTTGAGAAGACCAAAGAAGAGCATCCCAGGGGGCACTGAGGAAAACCACTTGGGAACCATTTCACTCCTGGCTAGGATCTTTGGTGTTTTGACTCTGTGTGAGTCAAAAGTCATGGGGGCCTAGTATCTTTGATTTTTCACTTTTTTCTGCATGGATATTATAGTGCAGTCATTGTGTTCCAACTGGGCCCTTGAATGTGGGGTGTGATGGACAGATGGTTTTTTGCCAGACCACGCTAGAATCTGCAGGAGCCAACTGCACAGCACACAGACATCCTTAACCCTGAGCTGGAGGCTCTGAGTTACATATTGGAGTGTCTCCATGGGGGAAGGTTTAGGGATTCTCAGATGAGAAGAAAGGTGGACATGAATATTTGGGTCTGAATGGCAAGGATAAAGTTTCCTTGTCACCCCTTCTTTTTATCATAGGATGCTGATTTATTTTATTTTATTTATTTATTTTATTTTATTTTGCTGGGCACACTGTTGAACAGGAAGTGGAAAACTCCTCTCGCTGATTTTTACTAGAATTGTGGGAAGATCACTCTAGCACCAATAGACAGCCTTCATTAAAGGAAGAGGCTGAAAGAAGGAATTCTGGCTAGAAGGCTATTGGAATAATCAAGGAGGGATTAGTGGGACCTTAACAAAGCTAGATGCAAAGGAAATGGAAGAAAGGAGGTAGACACAGAGGCATCAAAGAAGGATGTGGCCCAATTTGGTGGCAAGACACTGCAAGCCAAAGAAGGAAGAATGTCAGATATAACTGAACGTCAAATATAGTCCCATGTGTCTGGGGATTGGTCATGTCAGGAACAACAGGGAAATGAGGAGGAGCAAGACTGTACCAACCAGGATAAGCTCCAGTCTCAATGTACTGACTGTGAGTTGCTAACAAGATTCCCCAGGTGGATATCTGACACAGACTTAGTCACTGAGGACGGAGAGTATTAGGCTCAGACTGGAAAATTACCTATCAAGGATAATAATTGTATCAGAGAAGGAGAAGGGTCATAGGAAAAACTTGGTAGAAAGAGTAGAAAGCCAAGAATTATTGAACAAGACTGAGGAAATGTATGCTTAGAAGACATTTCCCTGACTAGCCAGGCAAGTCTAGAATAGTGCTTCTCAAAGTATGGTCCCTAGATCTACAGACCCAATTTTATATGGTGCTATGGGCTGAATATGGTATTGTGTCCTCCCAAAATTTATCTGTTGTAGCCCTAACCTCGAACACCCAGAATGCAATTATATTTGGAGACAGAGCCATTCAAGCATTGATTAAGTTAAGATGTGGTCACAGAGTGGGCCCTAATCCAATCTGGGTAGTGTTCTTATAATAGGAAGAAATTTGAACTCACAGAAAAGACACCAGGGATGCAGGCATGCACAGGACGGGTAACCATCCAAAGAAGGAGCTACCTGAAAATCAAGGAGAGAGGCCTCATAGTAACCAGCCCTCCTTGCTTGCTCCTTATCTGGGATGTCCAGCTCTAGAACTGTGAGATCGTACATTTCTGTTGTTTAAACCACCCAGTCTGTGGTAACTGGTTGTGGCACCCCTAGCAGACTAAAACATGGGAAATGATAAAGAATGTCAACCTCAGAGCTCACCCCAAACCTACCGAATCAGAAACTCCAGGGTGGAGGCCCAGCAACCTGTATTTTAACAAACCTTCCAGGTGATTCTAACATAGGAACAGACAGCAAAGTTGTCTTAAATTATCTGTCTCCGTTTTCATTAAGACTAATACCAAAAGTATCAACAAAAGCTTTTGTTTTGTTTACAACTATTGGTTCCTACGCTAGATACCAGTAGTCCCCAACTTTTAGGGTGCCAAAGAGTCACTTAAGAGGGTTATGAAAAGTGCAATTTCCAAAACTTAGACAAGGACTTAAACATCATTTAAAAATCCAGATACTCCTGATACAGACATCAGTCCCATAAATTTCATTTTTCTCACTCACTCAAGAAATAGAAAGAGTATAACAGCTTCCCAGAAGTTGAAGAGGCTAAACCATCAAGCAAAAAGATCTGAATGACTCAGAAAAGATCCTCAAAGTGCTATGTCAATTAATTCTTGGTCTTCCGAGACCTTTTTCTCCATCTACTCCAGATACTAGTAATTGCAGAGATTCTACAAGGCCAGTTAATCTCCCTGGGAACAGTGACTACAGAGGCTGAAATTTCAAGTAACAGGTTCTGACTAACGTTCCTCAAGCTCTCCTACCACTTTCGGATGTCACAACTTTTAGTTCGGTTGCCTCTGAAGAAGCCACATCAAGCAGGTCACTACTGGTAACATCAAACAAATTTGATTTTTTTTGGATCTCAATCCTAGACCACTTCCTGTTCTCCAAATAAGGAACGTGACTCACCCTCCTTAGTACTCTACAGCAATAAAACACAAAATTTCACGTTTTTGTCTGCTGTCGCCATATCAAATAACACAGGGGAAATGTTCCACTTCACAAACCAAGCTGTAAACATGTGCTCAAATATAGAGTGAAGGCATGGGAAATTTCTGGCTCAATAAATGTCACTTATGTTAAGGATATTTTGAAATATCATCTACCCTCACATGGCTATAAGTAAATAAGCAGGAAATAGATGAATTAATAACAAGTAGACCAGAGCCTTTTGTGGACAACAGATCTATCCTGTTTTTTTTTTTTTTCCTCTGAAGCACTGAACTCCTCTTAGCCAACTTTTCTTCAGCTTTTCAGATCCTGCAATCGAAACATTTATTTGAATCAGAGATAACTTTCCTATGTTCATATATGAATACATGACCAGTGTAACTCCACATCACGTACAACCACAAGAATGGGAAGTTAGACTCCATGTATGTATGATATGTCAAAATGCATTCTACTCTCATGTATTTCTAAAAAGAACAAATAAAAAAATTTAATTTAAAAAATTTTTTAATTTAAAAAGTAAATATTCAGATTAAGAGTTTTTTCCTGTGATCACCTGCCCACAGTCAAAGTTTCTATTCAAATCTTCTCTTATACTGAAGAAGCCACCAAGACAGAAGGACCACCCAGCACTCTCCAGAGAACCCAAGATGCTTCTGTGTCTCAAATACTCAGCCCGGTCATTGCTGGCAACACGTGCACATTCGATATAGAAACCTGAAATGAAATATTAACTATTAACAAAAATGAACTTGATATTGGGAAGAAGTTTGGGTTGAGTTGGACAAATAGATCAAGATGATGAGATCAGCTCTGAAACAAACAAGAGGATTAAAATCACCCAGGAGAAGAGAAGCTGAGAGGACTATGATTCACCCAGTTTATGGCTTTGTGAAAAAGCCCTTTGTGAGAAGCCAGGGCTGGCCCTCTTTGCCACACAGGTTTCCTCAGCAGCCGGGCTCTGTGGTTAAGGGAGAAGCACGTGACCCGTCTGATGGCTTCCATGCTGGGTGACAGTGGGGAAGCCAAGTCCTACAGCCCACGGCTGAGCCTCTTGGAATTGGTTCCTAAAGACACACAAGGCTGACTCCTTGCTTCCCAGCCTATGTGCCCCTAAGAGTCCTTGCCACCGGTCCTCCCAATCCTGCTAAAGACCTGCCTTCTCTCTCCACAGCCTTGATCCCATTTTGAGGAGTCAATTCTTTCACTTCAGCTGGACATGGGTGACTGACAATGACTCCTTCTAGGGTAGCTTTCAGGTCCAGGTCCCAAAAAAGGATACAAGACCAGCGAGTGCCCCAATGCCAGTTCACCACAGCTGCTAAAGCCAAAGCCCAGCCCCTTCCATCCAAGTGTCCATGAGGAATTCTTACTCTTCTACTAAAGTGGCTTTACCCTCAGCCTCATCATGGGCCAGGCACCAACTGTCCCCTGCCTGGATTTTCCATTACAGAGGGTCTCACACTAACAACATGGGCCTCTGCCTGAGCTATCCAAAAGAGTGGCACCGCAGTCACACGGTGTCTTCCTACTGTCTTGTTTCTCCTTGACTGCAGCCACCTGCAAGGAATTTATTAGACACCTGAAATTCCAGAAAAAGAGACACTTCTCCTGCCATTGGGAAGCCACTCATCTATTCTGGAAGAGGAGCCATGAGTCACAGCCCTGCTGAGTGACTTCACCAAACTGCTCTTTGCAGGAAGACTGCTGTTCCCCAAGCAGGGAGGAAGAGGTAAGCACAGCACTGTCACCTTTGGTCACCTCTGGTCCTAACATAGGACATCACATTATCATGGTGGGAAAACAAAGTGAAGAAAGACTGTCCCACTAGACTGAAGAAGTTAGAGCAAGACCAAATGGAAAACACAGATGCTGAAGGAAAGGGGAAGGAAAAACAAGACTGAATGGCTGGGACCCTAAAAGGTCCATGAATAATAAATTAACTAAAAGGCAAATCCGAGTTTTGCTTAAGCTATTCTATTTCACTTTTTATCAGTCGATAAGTAGTAAACATCCACAATCAGTTTGTGCCCTGGCTGAAAAGCAGACAGACACGGCCTGGCCCTCATGGGGAGCATAGTATTGGGAGACCTTCAAAACTAATCATCAGGCCTGGGTGCGGGGTGTGTGCCTCCGCGGGACAGCACGGGCCTCGCACCTGCGAAGCCCAGCACTGCAAAAAAATAGAAATAAAATAAAAGGAGGCACCATTTTAAAAAGATAAATGTCCAAGTGCCCCCATTGAGCGTGTGTAAATGGAGTACTGATTTGAGGGCTGGCAAGGAAGGCTCCCTTGAAGAAGTGAGGTCCAAACAAGCCGGAAGCTGGCGAAGGTGGGAAGCAGGTGCGGGGGGCTCCAGCAGGAGGGCCCGACCGGCTCCTGCGCACCACAGGCCCAGCGGCTGTGAAGGGGCGAGGAGGGCAGGCGGCAGGGCCTTCCTTGCAGGCCGCACAAAGTCTTGGGTCTTTGTCCTGGGGATAGTGGGAAATCATTCCAGGTGTCAGGGAAGAATGGCTTTGGAATTAAGCGCAGCACTGCTGGGAAGAATGGGAGAGGGACAGCGGTGGTTGAGGGGAAAAAAAGCACTAAATGCAACACAGGTGAGGAGCTGAAGGTGGCTCTGGACCTAGTCAGGAAGATACTCCATAAAAACCTAATTCAGATCTTGTGCTTCCTCACTTCAGAACCATCCAATGCCTTTTCATTCAGAATAAAAATCCAACCAGGTGCAGTGGTGCAGGCCTATAATCCCAGTGACTTGGGAGGCTGAAGTAGGAGGATCACGAGGTTGAGACCAGCCTCAGCAATTTAGCAAGACCCTATCTCAAAATTTCAAAAAAAAAAAAAAAGGACTGAGTGTGTAGCTCAATGAAAAAAACACCCCTGGCTTCAATCTCCAGTACAAAATAAAAATAAATAAAGTTTTAGAAGAATAAAAATCCAAACTCCTCACCACAAGCTACAGGACTCAGATGATGTCCTGTAGCCAGGATGTGGCCAGCATCCCTCTCCACTCACCCCTCCCTCTGCTCACTGAACTGTAATACACCAGCCTTCCTCTCACTTCTTGAATTCTCCAGGTTCCTTCCTTCTTATATGTTGCCTTCTCTGAGGGAAGCATTCTGCTCTCATATCATCTCAAAGCTCATTCCTCAGTACCCTACCTCAATCTCATGTACTTGTAGGGACAAGCTCTGTTCTCGGAGTCTGGAATACACCCCTCTCATCCCCACTGTACTCTGTCTCATTCATTCATTTAAAAACCATTTATTAAGCATCTACCATGCATGAAACCTTGCAAGATACGTGGATGAATAAAACAGCTAAAAAAAGTCTCTGCCTTTATAGGATTTAAATTCTAGTGGACAGACAGTGGCAAATGATAAATATGCAAATGAATGTTTAAATTCCAAGTAACTTATAGAGTCACGGTCAAAGGAGCTAGGAGAAAAAGTAAGAAAGCGAAATGAGAGGAACAGGGTGGAGCAGTCTGGAATTTTAAATAGAAGAGTAGAGTAAAATTCACTAAAGAAGATGGAGAACAAAGACGAGAGGGGGTGATGGTTACCCCCAAGTTTTTTCCCTCATCACAGTTATTACCATTTTTCATTAACATATTTGCTTCTTTGCTTGGTTTTTTCTACCTCCCTTACCCTGCCCCAAACATAATGGAACATAAGTTCTATCAGGACAGGACTGTGGTTCATTACTGTGTCTCTAAACTTTAGTGCAAATATTTTTGTAGAATGCGCCAGTACGGTTGGGCACGGTGGCACACACCTGTAATTCTAGTGGCTTGGGAGGCTGAGGCAGGAGGATCTTGAGTTCAAAGACAGCCTCAGCAAAATCGAGGCACTAAGCAACTCAGTAAGAGACCTTGTCTCTAAATAAGATACAAAATAGGGCAAGGGATGTGGCTCAGTGGTCAAGTACCCCTGAATTCAATCCCTGTACCCCCCCAAAAAAGGCATGAGCCAGTTCATGAACGAAATAAAGATAGATGGGCATAATGTCACACACCTGTACTTCCAGTAACTCAGGAGGTTGAGGCAGGAGGATCACAAGTTTGAGGCCAGTCTGGGTAATGTAGGGAGAGCCTGTCTTAAAATAATAAATAAAAAGTGCTGAGGATGTAGCTTAGTGGTAGAGAATACCCCTAGGTTTCATCCGTAGTACAGAAGAACAAGGAGGAGCTGAATGTGGTGGTTCACACCTGTAATTGCAGTGGAGGCTGAGGCAGGAGGAACACGAGCTCAAAGCGACTATCAGCAACTTAGCAAAGTCCTAAACAACTCAGCGAGACCCTGTCTGTAAATAAAATACAAAAATGGGCTGGGGATGTGGAT
The DNA here is from genome assembly GCA_020662805.1 of Glaucomys volans. Lineage (NCBI taxonomy): Eukaryota > Metazoa > Chordata > Mammalia > Rodentia > Sciuridae > Glaucomys > Glaucomys volans. The sequence goes on along the minus strand of JAJEJO010000132.1, from coordinate 362,850 downwards.
CAGTGGCTAAGTGCCTCTGAGTTTAATCCCCAGAAGTGGAAAAAAAGAAAGACGAAAAAGAAAAGAAAGGAGGAGGAGTTGTTATTTAAAGTTCTCTCTGGCGTTTTCCATATATTACTGAAATACAAGGCCATACAGATCCAGTAAAATCAAGGTGGCTGATCCAAGCCAAATGTCACGGCTTTCTAGAAAATGCAGTATTTATTTGGCTAGAACCAGAGTCGAGATTCTTGCCTGTCCACCACATATTCTCATACCCCATTTTTTCCGGCAGCAAACTGTATTGTAGAAATCTCACTTCACTGACACGAAGTGAGCACACCAGAGAGGGAGCTGCACCAAAATTTCACACTACAGCAGCTGCTAACTGCACCCTGGCCTGGGTACTCGCCTAAGCAGGCCTGTCAGGGCCTCCCACAGCTGCTGGTAGAGTTCGCAGAAGAAAAGTACTCTCTTTGCATAGAGATTGCTCTATGCACACAAAGTAAGCTGCCTGTACGTACCTTTGTCCCCCGCGGGGAGATTTTTGCCTGAAAATGAAGTCAAGGCAGAAGACAAGAGTGATAAAAGAGGAGCAAAAGAGATGGATTCATAATTGCATATGAACTTCTGGATCCCTTCCTTCCCAAAGCCAGGTTCGTTCTTTGAACTTTTAAGGTGGGAACTTAGAGTCTTTATTAAATAAACAAAGTGGGTGCTTACAACTAGAATCTTTGTTAAATACACCCACTGAGCAAAAGTTCAAGTTTCTCAAGAAACCAAGAGGGTATTTTCTTCTTCTTTATCTATCTTCCAATGAAACAAGTAAGTGCTGAACTATACCTAATGGCCTGGTGACAACAGGACCATGATTAATTCTCTGTAAAATAAAGATCTGGGCTGGGGTTGTGGCTCAGTGGTAGAGTTCTTGCCTAGCATGTGTGAGGCACTGGGTTCGATTCTCAGCACCACATTTAAATAAATAAATATAAATAAAGGTCCATCAACAACTTAAAAAAATATTAAAAAATAAAAAATAAATGAAGATCTGCCCATTCAATTCATTCAATTGTCTATGGCTTCCCCGTTCTGTCCTAGAGCTGGGTATAGAATGCCAGCACGGAAGTCAAACCCTTCTTGTTGTCTAGAGAATATTAACGGTACTAGATTTCACACTAGATATAAGAGGGAAGAAGCTGAAGTGGTAATGACAGTTCAAAGTCAGGAACAGAGCCCAGACAGCAGGGCTCAAGGGATACAGTGTTCAGGGAGCTCTCAGAGGAAGGAACTTCTATGGCAAGATCCAAACTATTACTAGGATCTTTTTCAAAATAAAGCAGAGGATCCAGGCGCTGTGGCAGAAGCCTATAATCCCAGTGGTTTGGGAGGCTGAGACAGGAGGATGGTGAGTTCAAAGCCAGCCTCAGCAAAAGTGAGGCACTAAGCAACTCAGTGAGACCCTGTATCTAAATAAAATACAAAATAGGGCTGGGGGTGTGGCTCAGTAGTCAAGTGTCCCTGAGTTCAATCCCTGGTACCCAAAATTTTTTTTAGAAAATAAAGAATAAAGCAGAGGAAAAGTGGGGTGAGGGATTCTAGACAGAGAATAGCGTCTCAAAGACCTATCTCAGCAGATCTCAGGTCAGGAGCAGTTACACAAAATGTGAAGTCTGGGGAACGTCTCCACAAGATCACGGGTCATGTGACCTTCTAAAGGTCACCCACTCCAGTTTAGCATCTGCACCTCAGTGACACTTTCCCCTTTGAAAGCACACTCAAAATTTTACCCAATAGCCTACTTTTTCCCCATTTCTTTCTTTAATATAAGCAGTTAGGATAGACTGTCATGGTACTTGGGAGGCTCAGGACAGAATAATACAAATGATCACATTTCAATCAAAGGCTGCAAATGGCTTCACATTCACACTGTGTTTGTCACTATTGAAGTAATTTACACATAATCCTCCTGAAGATGAGCTCTCAGCTGCATACCATGAACTAGACAAAGGTTATGCCTTACACCCTCTGAAGAATCTTATAATCATATATTCCAATAATAAATCTCTGTAGAGATGAAGCGGTTGTTTTACATAACAAGATCATATATCTTTCAGCTGGAATAAAATGAAATTTTGAAAACAAAGTTATTATATTGTTAAATGGAACATAGAAAAGACATCTCCCTTAGAATGTCTGTTGTGAATTTAAACAGAAAATATTTTTATGGGAACAGCAATAATAACTTATGAACAATTCTATTCCAACAACTTTTTTTAATGAATCAATATTTTTGCTCAAAAAGAACATTCTTCTCGCCTGATTTGTTAATGTTCTATAAAATATTTTTTGTTGAAATAGTGCATCACCACTTCCATCTTGCCCAGTAAAGACCAAATCATGTTAATTTTGTGCAAACCACACATCCGTTCTTTGTGAAAGATCACTATTTCTCACTTGCAAAAAATACATAGGAAAGCAAAAATGCTTTCCCCAACTAACCAGGTACACAGTTAGCCCTACTGCAGATATTCTGTGTTCCTTGAACTGAGCAAATCACATGTCATATTGGTGCATGTTAATCTTGCTGCCTACCTCTCATAGAGAAGTGTTCTGTTTCTGTTGGACACATTTTCAGGAAGTGAGGTAATGCTTAGTTTTCCCTAAAGAAAGTAAGCCTGGGGCATGCTCAGGACTGGCTTGGTGGGGCCATTGTTTGAAGGTAGAGGAGGGGTGAGTAGTCTGATGAAACCAAGATAAGACTGAACTCCAAGGCAATCAGTATGAACATTCAAAGTCATTGACGTCAATTAGACTTTTACAGAAGAAATAGCTATTTTGTGGTGTGTGGCCTCCGGATTAATAAATCATTATTGAGCCTATAGTCCTCTCCTCTGCTTCTGCTTCTTTTCATCAGACCCTTCATATAAAGTATTCTTTTCCACTGTTTTCCACATCAAAAATAGGGAAGGGAAATATTTCAGATCCTTCTCTATACTGGCTACAAAATATGAACTGAATGTTCTTTGATATCTTCTGATGGAAGGCAATCAAAAATATGCCAAGTGAATTAACAGAATATCTCTGTTTAATACCCATTTCTTATACCATATGTTTTTGGTCACAACAATTTTGCTGAAGATGCAAGTTCTTCCTTCCCTGATGACATGGCTCCCAAACTGTGAAGGGAATGAATTAACATTCCTTGGAAGTTCTAGCCATTTCTCACTTCTCAATGAAAAAACTTAGGGTTAGGCCAGGCACTGTGGTGCACGCCTGTAACAGCAGTGGCTCACGAGGTTGACGCTGGAGGATGGCAAGTTCAAAGCCAGCCTCAGCAACTTAGTGAGGCTCTAAGCAATTTAGTGAGACCTTGTCTCTAAATAACATATTAAAAAGGGCTGGGGATGTGGATCAGTGGTTAAACACCCTTGGGTTCAATCCCTAGTACCAAAAGTAAATAAATAAATAAATATTTTTAAAATGATAAAAAAAAGAAACAGTTACTAAAAACCTGGGACTCTGGAGTTCCCAAACTTTCCTCTAGTGCCTAAAAGAGAAAGGAATCCCCCAAAAGGACCATTGATAAAGAGGAGTTTAGGCCCTGAGAGAATCTTGGTGTAATGAAACCACCCCAGAGATGCATTGGAAAATATTTTATTCTTTTTAGCACTTCCTAAGCAGCTCACTTGCCAATTATTTTGTAATTACTAATTAGTTTGTCCTCCCTCCAGTTCTGCCTCATTGCTGTGTTTGATTGAAGTACTGAGACACATGTTATTCACTTTACATTAAGGGAACTAGGATCCAGAAGATTTTGCTCAAGTAGTCAATGTTACCCCTGAGACACTGGGAAGGAGTTAGCCTAAATTCCACCTTGGTGGTGTTTCTATCTGGAACTTCTCTGAATGGTTAAGCATTCAGTTATCACTTTATACAGGAGGAACACCATATCCTTAGTTTCCACAACCACAGATTCAACTAACTGCAGAAAAATATTTGGGGGAGCCAGGTGCAATGGCTCATACCTGTAATCCCAGCAGATGGGGAGGCTGAGGCAAGAGGATCGCAAGCTCAAAGTCAGCCTCAGCAAATTAGCAAGGACCTAAGCACTTAGCGAGACCCTGTCTTGAAAATAAATAAATAAATAAATAAATAAATAAATAGGGCTGGGGATGTGACTCAGTGATTAAGTATCCCTGGGTTCAATTCCTGGTACCAAAGGGTGTGAGGGGGAATGTTTGAGGTAAGATACATCTGTACCGAATACATACAGGGTTTTGTTTTTTGGTTTTTTTTTTCCTTTTTCTTATCATTATCCCCTAAACAATATAGTATTAATGGCTATTTAATAACATTTGCTTTGTATTAGGTATTACAAGTAAACTAAAGATAATGTAAAGTACACAGTAGGATACACAAAGGTTATGTGCAAATACTGCACCATTTTATATAAGAGATGAGCTGCCATGGATTTTGGTGTCCAAGGGATACTGAGGGACAACTATATTTGCCTAGAGTGTTCTCGGTTCTCAAATGCTTTCACTGGTTTTATCTTATTTAATCTTAACAATGGCTCTGAAAAGAGATAAAGCAAACATCCTTCATTAGCATATTGAGTAGAGGAAAGTGTCATTTTAGAGTTTCTAAGAACCCAGATCAGATTCCAAGTCAAGAGACCTGAGGCTGAGGGTTTAAACAATTCATCCTCCGAAGGAAAAATCCAGAGAAGTCCACCGTCTGCCATCGCTACAGCCTGAGTCATGGCCCAGGTCACTGCCGTCTTTCAGTCACCCTCTTACATTTGGACCCGACAGCTCTCCCTGCCTCCTTTCTCCCCCTGACAGCACGCCACCAGTCTCCTCTTTTTCTATCACTTCTCAGCTCCTGTTGCTGCCGTGCTTAGCAGCTCCCATCCCACTGCATGCAGAATCCACCTAAATCCTCACTGTGGCCCACAAAGTCCTCCCTGATCCATGTCCTGAGCACTGCCAACTTCAGGTATTACCAGCCACGTGGATCTCTTCTTTTAAAAAATTTTTTTTTGTTTAATTAATTTATTTATTTGGCACTGGAGATCGAACCCAGGGTGCTTTACCCCTGAGCTGTATCCCAGCCCTTTTTTATTTTTTATTTTGACACAGGGTCTCGCTAAGTTGGTTAGGGCCTCACTAAATTGCTGAGGCTGGCCTTTGAACTCTCGATTCTCCTGCCCCACCTCCTGAGTTGCTGGATTACAGGGCCTTCTCCATCTGTGAGCACAGCAAATGCATCACATTATAGCCCTTCCATGTTGCCAGAACTTTAGTCCCCAGCTCACCAGGCCTCCTTACCCTTTAGGTCCAGGTCATGTGTCACATCCTGGGTCTTCCTTGACTAAACCACTCTCTATTACCATATCACCTGGTTTAATTTTGTGATAGCATAACTATTTGAAATTTTCTTACTTGCTTCTTTCTCTCTCTCTCTTTTTTTTTTTTCTCCACACTCAGTCCCAGGAAAACCACTACATTGAAGTCCTGTTCTCTAGTGTCTATTTTTTAAAGAGACAGGGTCTCACTACCTTGCCCAGCCTGGCTAAAAAGATCCTCCTGCCTCAGCCTCCTAAGTAGCGGGAATTGCAGACACCTGCCACCATACTCAGCACCCCTAGAATCCTCTATCCCCAGCATCCTTACTAGTTTGCAGTTTACACCCAACATAACCTTTTGAATGAATTAATTAATAATATATGGTAAGTATTTAATATGTATACTGTGAATCTACCTATTGTATAGATACAAATTATGTATTTATTAGTTATTGATGGGTGATTGAGTGTTGCAGTTTTTCGCTATTATAAGCCACGTGGAAACAAATACCTTTGTTCTTATATCACTGGACCTTTGGGCAAGTATTTCTGTAAAGTCATAAAGATAAAGGTTTAGAGGGGGTTTTGTTTGTTTATAAAGAAATGCATTTACTTCTCCAAGGTCAAGGGGCCACTTTTAGTGAGGGCTTCCTTGCTGTGTCACCCTAAGGCAGAAGACAACTCTCAGAGAAAAAGAGCAGGATTGGGGTTTTGATACCTACTACAAAACAAGCCACATAGTTATTGTTTTAATCTTCCTTTGGTATATGGTCAAAAATGTGATTTGTTGTTTTTCCTAGATTTGTAGATTTTTCCCACTCCAATTTGGACTTTTCTTCCCTTCTAATATCTCCTGTTAATGCATACAAATAAAACTGTCTTTATCTATAGAAAATGAAAGGTATGCCAACTTTCTGTTTTATCAGGTGATCAAAATTCCACAGTGACAATGGATAATTTGTCACATAATTACATGTGCTCAGAAGTAGGACATACTTTTTAAATACCATGCAAAACTTAATTTTTTTTTATTTATTTATTTATTTTTTTTTTTAGTACTGGGGATTGAACCCAGGGATACTCCACCACTGAGCCACATCCCCAGCCCTATTTTGTATTTTATTTAGAGACAGGGTCTCACTGAGTTGCTTAGGGCCTCGCTAAGTTGCTGAGGCTGGCTTTGAACTCGCGATCCTCTTGCCTCAGCCTCCCAAGTGCTGGGATTACAGGCATGGCCCACCATGCCCGGCTGCAAAACTTAATTTGTAGATCTTTTTTTTTTTTTTTAAATGGGAGATCTGTAAGAAAATGTATACATTTTCAATAATCAGTCAAGGCCCTCAACTCAGGCTTGCTGGTTTCTGTGTGCTGACCAGTTTTCTTCACTTAAGACTACCTAAAGCACTTGGAAAGGTTCTAGCCTCTAAATCTGATTTCTCTTGCTTTTTATAATTAACCCCCAAACTGACTGGAAAAGAAAAGAAACCGTGAGACTTGAAGAATTAACAAAATTGACTCCATTATCTTGCCCAATTAACTTTTCTTGTTTCTGCGGCTTAGGAGATCACCTCAAGGGCTTTGTCAATCAGGTGGAAACCTCCGAGGAAAATCCAAGTTCCCTTTTAAAGTATTCAAAAGAAAACGAAGCTCAATATGGCCTCCTGCTTGTCCTGCTGGGAAAGCTCTCTCAGATTTCAAATTCTTAGTCTCTTTTCATGAAAACTGTTTTTAAATCTTGGGGTAATCTTTTGTGATTAGACTGATCTCACCTTTCAAGAAAGTTCTCTACCTGCTGTCTGAGGTTGCCTGCTAGACCCAAAAGACAATGGCAACCCCCTAATTCTCCTTGCCTTCCACACCAGCCTCCTTTCAACACATTTCCTCACACAAATGGATAAACAGCCATAGATACTTCATTCGTCCTGGTAATATAAACATTGCTCACACTGAAAATCTGAAGTCAAGCAAAGCTCCAATAAACTGTTTGCTCCTCCACAAAGCCAGTAGAAAAAAATGGAGACTGAGGTTCAATGCTGAAAAGTTGGTTCCTATATGTGCTACATTTTCTGTCCTGAATTTTTTTTAATTTCTTAAAAAAGTTTTCCTCAGAAACACATACTTTTTCTGAGTGACTGAATTATGAAACATAAATTCATATCACTGATAAGTAAGTACTCCGTATTATCTTACTCTTTCCTTTGATATATCAGGGCCAAAAATCTTGTTGGGTGGTTTATTTGTTCTTTTTTCTAAATTTGTACATTCTATGCCAGAAGTCACCATCAAATTAAAATGATTCTAAATCACTTTGGCCTCACCTAATAATATGTCTTGAACCTCATTGTGTGCTAGTGAGCAAAAACAGAAATGGAAGTAATCACCTCAAAACTGCCCCATGATGGACCAGAAGGGCTCATGCCCCAGCAATCTCAGGAGCCCAGAACCGTCCAGCAATTTTGGACGAGCAACATCCCAGAGGATGTTGGGAATTTACCCCAGCTGGGAAAGAGTGAGCTGAATTTCCTGCTGTGATCCAGGACTGGTTGCTCATTCCAGAGCAGCCCAAAAGTTCAAAGGAATCAATCCCTTGGTCATCATTCCATTCTCCATTTGCGAAGAAAACTCAGAAACTGACTTTTTCTCCATCACTGGACTTGTAACTGAGCTTTAAACATAATCTCTCATGGTCTATAGCAATCCTAGGTAATTTTTTAATAATATCCCCAAACATGAAAATTTTTACCTTACATTCTTAGGACCTTCTGAGAATCATTTTCATTCATCATGAAGGAATTGGACTAGATGGCCCCAAGGGTCTTTCTTGCTCTTGTCTTCTCCAGCGTGTGTTTGTGCTCATCCACCAAGCATTTGCTAAACATTTATTGTGTAATGACTAGATGCAAGATATCTTGAGATATTTAAAAGGAAAGGCCTCTCAGAAGCTTCCCCTAAGTGGAAGTACTGGAGATTGAAATGGAGCAAATTATATTGCATGCATGTATGAATATGTGAAAATGAGCTCACTATTATGTATAATGTGCTACTAAAAACATTTTCTTTTTGTACCAAGGATTGAACCCAGGGGTACTTCACCACGAGCAACATCCCCAGTTCTTTTTTATTTTTTATGTAGGACAGGTTGCTCAGGATCTCTCTAAGCTACTGAGGCTGACTTTGAACATCTCTATTCTCCTGTCTCAGCCTTTCAAGCCATTGGGATTACAGGCATGCGCCTGGCTACAAAAACCATTTTTAAAATTTATAAGCCAAAAAATGAAAAGAAAAAAAAGAAAAAGCAGCTTACCCTACCTGTTTATTCGTGTACACACACCTTGAGTAAGGTACATCCCTCTTAAACTTCCCTGGCTTTATTGACGGTCAGTTTTTCACTCAAAGGTTTTCGAACACAATTCCGTTCTCCTGCGCCCCAAAGCCCTGTTATCAACTGAGTTCTAAGTCCTTACTAACTGCTGGTATTATGTCACAAGATCTTAACTCTTTCATTTTCTTTGGGAAACTTCAGATTGACTTTTAGTTAGGGAAGTTACTGAGAACTTACCAGTTGATCTCTCAAAAGCACCGGGATCCACCCAGTGATTGACGAGGGATTCCACCCCACTGGGGGGTATGGCTCTGAACCTGCAGGGCTCACAGAGCTTGTCATCTGATGAGACAAATGCAATTCCAGTGGAGTGGGAGTTAGAGGCGCCTCAGAGCCAGGGGGGAATCTCTACTTCGGAGATAACAACAGAGCCTGTGTGGTGGTGCACACCTGTAATCCCAGCAGCTCGGGAGGCTGAGGCAGGAGGATCACATGGTCAAAGCCAGCTTCAGCAACTTAGTGAGGCCCCAAACAACTCAGCGAGACCCTGTCTCTGAAGAAAATATAAACAGGACTGGGAATGCAGCTGAGTGGTTAAGCACGCCTGGGTTCAATCCCCAGTATCAAAAAGAAAAAAAAGAAAAGAAAAAAGAAAGAACAGCAGGAGTACAGAAGACTGAAACAGAACCAGTGCTGAGGTTGGAATAAACAGCCTGCATTGCTGGCCACGTGGGGAAGGGTGACAAGAAAGAGTAGAAGTGCATTCCAAACAAAGGAATGAACAGTTATTCAACAAATATTTGTGTTAGATGCTCAAAACCCAGTGGTGCCAATATAACACCTTCTTTATGTTTATGTTCAAGGCTATGAAAGCCCAGAACAGATTATAGCATAGCTACAGCTATTTCTCAACCCTGCTCTGTTGCCAGGTGATAGTCTGAGTACTTACTATAATTCCTCACAGTGGATGACGGAACAGACCCAGACAGGCCAAGTTGCTTACCATGGTCACACAGCTAGTAATGGATCCAGTCCAGTTCCAACCCAGGTGGAAGGGCTCTTAACCATGAAAAGAGAGTTGCTTCTCCTCTCATGCTACCAGTAGTAGAAGCCAGTAGTGGGAGGTGGGAATGGGGATAGATTAGAGAAAGATTTTATGAAATGGTTGTTGAATATCCAGCAGAATTTGTCCAGATAAGATGGGACACAAGTGTGCCAGGAGAAGTGCGGCTCTGGAAAGAGAACTCTGGCCAGTACACCACCATGCCTATTAGAGAGACATGCCCTTGACCTCCTTTAGCAATGAGGCTGCAGTGCTTTGGAGATGTTATTCTAATAACAAAGAGAACCCAGTGAAAGGATTTAAGATCGACAAAGCTCATTAGGACTCGTAGGAGACCACTCTAGCTGTTGAGGGGTGAATGTACTGGATGGGCCCAAGGAATCAATTCAAAAGCTGTTTTAGTGATCCAATAAGATGTAATGGTGGCTTCCTTCAGGATGGTGGCATGGGAGCCAAGTAGACAGATTCGGAAAAAGGCACATATAGGAGGTAAAATAATTAGGAGGTGACACTGAGAAAAGGAGACCCAGGAGGAGAAGCGATCTTAAGGGAGAGGGTGCCATGATCACGTGGTTCCCTGTGCCCCAGGGAGGCCAGGCACAGAGAAAGGCACAGCCCATGAAAGGAAGGCCTCTCTGTGTGAAGCTAAAGAGTATACACTTCCTCCAGGTGCAGTGGCCCACGCCTGTAATCCTATGTGCTCAGGAGGCTGAGGCAGGAGGATCTCTGCTCAGTGAGACTCTATCTCTAAATAAAATATTAAAAAGGGCTGGGGATGTTGCTCATTGGTTAAGCCCCCCTGGGTTCAATCCCTGTAATCAAAAAAATAAATAAATAAGAAAGAGAGAGAATATACTGCCTCCTGCAAGTGAAGGGATGCCACTATAGATCTTTTTCTGTGTAAATTGCATAAATTTTTAAAAATTTCAGATTCACAGAAAAATTCCAAAGATAATACAGAGATTTCCTATAGGCCCTTCATCTAGCCTTCCCTGAAGTCAACATCTCACATGACCACAGTGTATTTGTCAAAACTAAGAAAACCACACTGGACAGCTCTACTAACTCCAGGTGTTGTTCAGATTTTAATATATTTTCAAGTGTCTTCTCTCTCTGTTCCAGGATGTCATCCAGGTGGCACACGTTTCACTCCTCCTGTCTCTTTCAGCACCTTTTGGCTGAGATATGTTTTCGGTCTTTCCGAGTTCTTCATGACCTTGACAGTTCTGAGGAGTATGGATCATATGTTCTGTAGATTGTCTCTGGGTTTGCCGGGTGTTTTTCTCATGATTAGAGTGGAATGTTAGAGGGTTTGAAGTGTGGAGATGGCACTAACAAAGTTCATTTAGAAAGATCACTCCACAAACTGGGAGGGAACCAGAATGTTGCCAATTAATTACATGTTGATGATCTCTGCAAGGGATGAGAGGTGGTTCTGAACTTTTCATCTTTGTATTTCTTGATTACATACATCTGCACATCATATAGAATGCTGGACAATGTATTTTTGAAAAACAAAAGTGATTTTTCTTTCAAAAGACAAATGGCAGCCTTGCATGATGGCTCACTTCTATAATACCAGCAACTTGCAAGGCTGAGGCAGGAGGATCACAAATTAGAGGCCAGGCTCACCACCTTAGTGGGACCCTGTCTCAAAATACTTTCAGTGGTAAAGTGCCCAACATCGAGAGAGAGAGAGAGAGAGAGAGAGAGAGAGAGAGAGAGAGAGAGAGAAATGGTAGCAAATAAATAATACATCAACAGTGTTTAATTCTGGGTGATTAAATTATGGCCTCTCCTCTTAGAGTCGTCTCTATTTTTAGGAATTCCAAAAATAAAAAGGGAAAGGGGTAAAAATGATCCTAGAAGGGAAGGAGGAGGGCAGGATGGCAAGCAGGGAGACCAGATTAGAGACTATTGCAGGAACGAGAGTGAGAAATGCTGAGGACCCTAACTTGGGAATTGACCCAGCAGATCCTGGGTAGATGGAGTCCACCGCTCTGCAGGCTGACTGGATAGGACTCAGATACAGGGAAGTTTCTGCTTCATCACCTAGCAACTTCAGAGTCAGGGCAGTCATAGAGCTAGGGAACCCACTGGAATGGTTTGAAGAGAAAGGAATGAGTTCAGTTGTAGACTCACAATGTCTGACAGTATAGCCTTGACTTCAATGTCTTTTTTTTTTTTTTTTGGTACTGGGGATTGAACCCAGCAACACTCCACCACTGAGCCACATCCCCAGCCCTATTTTGTATTTTATTTAGAGAAAGGGTCTCACTGAGTTGCTTAGGGCCTTGCTAAGTTGCTGAGTCTGGCTTTGAACTCGCGATCCTCCTGCCTCAGCCTCCCAAGTGCTGGGATTTTAGGCGTGCGCCACCATGCCCAGCCAATGTCTTTTAATGTAATGTCCTTGGTGATTTCTTCCTCGCTTCTTCCTTGTAATTCACCAACCACTTATTCAGCATCTTTTTCTAAAATTCCTATAATTCCTCTTTTACAGAGTAGGTATTCCTAAAATAACTGTTCGGGTTACTCCTCCCCCCACTCCCATTTCCAGATTCATCGTCATGGTTGTACACAGTACATTTGTTACAACTCAGAACCAACATTAGCACATTAGTATTAACTACAGATTTTCTTCCCATTTCACCATTTTTTTACTAAAGTCATCTTTTTTTCTTTCCCAGGATCCAGTCTCAGATACTCTATGTTTCTCTAATTTCATGAAAAAAGCAGAGTACAAAGTTCTGACCCTACCTTGGCCCTTCCCAGAAATATGAATTTAGGGCTAAATTAAACACTCAGAAGATCTTTCTTCATTCATGAAATGAGTGTGATAATAACACCAGTTCTGCCCCTTAGTGTTTTTTGTAAGAATCATAAGGGAAGAGTATTGGTACCCTGAACCATGGAAAAGTGACAAAGCTACACAGATACAGGGCTGAGTTTCTGTGAGTGAATGTTGCCTCTCCTATCCTTTATTACTAATCCATAGCACTCTAATAGAACTACCCCTCATATGACGATAGACCTATGAGGTAATTGACAAGATCAGATAATTAATGTATATTTGACTTAGAAATATGCAATTTTTTCCTTTGGTACTGGGGATTGCACCCAGGGGCACTTTGCCCTAAGCCACATCCCCAACCCTTTTTATTTTTTTATTTTTAGACAGGGTCTTGCTAAGTTGCTTAGGGCCTCACTAAGTTGCAGAGACTGGCCTTGAACTTGGGATCCTCCTGCCTCAGCCTCCAAGTCACTGGGATTACAGACATGCGCCACCATGCCTGGCATTAGAAACATATTCTTGAAAAGTGCTCATCTTTAAAGTCAATTCAATTAGGCAGAATGAATAAGATCTGGAGGTCTGTTATGCACATGGTGACTATAGTTAATAATATTGTATCGTACACTCGAAACTCCCTGAGCAAGTTGATCTCATGTTCTTACCACCACCTTCAAAAAAAAAAAAATGACGTGAAGTGATGGCTATGTTAATAAGCTTGATTGTGATGATCATTTCACAATGTGTACACATATCAAAACATCACATTATAAACCTTGAAATATATACAATTTTTTTTCTTTTAATGGGAATTGAACCCAGTTCACACATGCTAAATAAGTGCTGTACTACTGAGCTCCATCCCCAGTCCTTTTTCAATTTTTGTTTTGTAACAGAGTCTCACTAATTTGTTGAGGCTGGCCTCAACTTGCAATCTTCCTGCCTCAGTCTCCTGAGTAACTGGGAATATAGGGGTACACCACCATCCCAAGCAAATATATACAATTTTGAGTTGTCATGTACATCTCAATAAAGTGGGGGGGGGATTTAAAAAAAAGAAAAGAAACAAATTAAATTATATAAGGATGGCTGTGTCTATATTTTTTATATATACACTCTCATATTTATGTATTTAAAAATCCTGGCAATTAGTTTAAACAAAATATTGAGATACACACACATTCAAATTTATATATAAATTCTGGCAGTTTACTTCAACTGATGCTGAGCTGAAGCCGTGACCTAGAAGGTGCTAACTTACCCGGTCTCCAACTTCCGACACCCTCCCAGCTACCCACTGAGAACCACTCCGTCCTAGGAAGGAACAACCTGATCTCCACTGTCCCTCACCAGGCCAAGCCCACCTACCCTTTCTCCAGTGCTCCTCAGATGGCTTCATATGTGGGTTTCCAAAACCACTTAGTGAGATGCACAGTTTAGAGAGGAACAGAATAAAAGTCTCACAAAATCCTCACCTACCTAAGCACAAATTTAAGGAAGCATTACCGAACTGTCAACAGATGTAAAGCAAAAGAAGCAGCAAGTGGAACATCCATCAGAGGAGAACCATTTAATATCGGCAGTTGACCACCATGCCAGCCTGCTGGCCAAGTTCCTCCTTAGCCTTTGACCTGCAGGATGGTTCCCTTAAGGTGAGTGTTATGGCTTGGATGTGAGGTGTCCCCCAAAAGCTCATGTGTGAGACAATGCAAGAAGGTTCAGAGGAGAAACGATTGGGTTACGAGAGCCTTAACCCAATCAGTGAATTAATCACCTGATGGAATTGATTGAGTGGTAACTGAAGGCAGGTGGGGCGTGGCATTAGGGGTGTGGCTTTGGGGTATATACTCTATATCTGGCGAATGGAGATCTCTTTCTCTCTGTTTCCTGATCATCATGAGAGCCACTTCCTTCCACCACACTTCCTCCACTATGTTCTACCTCACCTTGAGCCCTGAGGAACTGGCTGCCCATGGACTGAGACCTGGGAAACCTTGAGCCCCCAAATAAACTTTTCCTCCTCTACAATTGTTCTGGTAGGGTCTTTTAGTCACAGCACTGAAAATTCTGATTAAAACAGTGAGTCTAGATCAAACATGACGATATCAAAGATTTCAAGCCAAATATACATCCTGTGTCCAGCAAGGGATAAAATTCATGGCATTTGTTCATGGAGCAACCTCACTTGAGGCGTCTCATCTTCCTCTTACTTTCTTTGGCCTCACTTTCTTAAACCTAATTTTTACCTGTTTTTGATCTTATAACATATGTACTTTCATAAGCCATCTTTTTGATGATAGCCATCTTTGCAAACGTCTGCATAAATCCTTTTAGGAACAAGCCAAGGTAAAATAAGTAAGTGACTAAGAATAAAGAAATAATCAAGCTGGACATGGTAGCACACACCTGTAATCCCAGTGGCTCAGGAGGTCGAGGCAGGAGGATTGGGAGTTCAAAGCCAGCCTCAGCAACAGCGAGGTGCTAACCAACTCAGTGAGACCTGTTTCTAAATAAAATACAAAACAGGACTGGGGATGTGGCTCCGTGGGTGGTAGAGTGCCCCTGAGTTCAATCCCTGGTACCCATGCTGCAAAAAATTGATAATTGACATTGTATTCACCTTCCTTTCAAGGTTCAGCAATTCAGCTTCCCTAATATGTGAGCTCTACAGAGTTTTCAGCACCTTTCTCTACTGGCCCCACGCTCCCCAAAACAAACATGTCCACGTCCTCCATGAAGTGTACGTGTACTGTCCTGCCTAAGTAACACATTATGTCATTTAGTCCTCCTTTGGCTCAGAAAAGTTAAAGAATTTGTCTAAGCACATTCAGATAGTAAGCAGCAGAGTTCAAATTTGAACCTTGGTCTACCTGATTCAAAACCAAAAAAAACCTTATAGTATCTGCTGGCCTGGTGGTACACACCTGTAATCCTATCAAATCAGGAAGCTGAGGCAGGAGAATTGCAAGTTCCCAGTCTGGGCAAGTCAGCAAGACCTGTCTCAAAATAAAAAAAATCTAAAAAGGGCAGAGGATGTAGCTCAGTGGTAAAAGCATCTCTTGGTTCAATCACCACCAGTAACAATAACAGCAAAAAAAAGTCTATGATCGTTGCAGCACTCACCAACTCCAATCCCTGAGCATCTAAGGGACAAGTGTTGAGCTTGTCACCCTCATACACTCCCACTGACACAAGTGCTGGGACACGCCTGAGAGACACTTCCTCAGCAGGTCCTCTTGTCTCCATAAATCCTGTCTCCGGCTCTCAACTCTGTCCGTTACAGGCATGGCAAAACACTGCGCCAAAACGAAATTTATGTTTGACATTCTGTGGAGGATTCAATTCCCAAGCCTAGGATGTTTTCCAATCTGCTTCAATCAGTTTAAATATAAGGAATGACCAATTTTTCTTCTTACTCTAAACCTGAATATCAGTGCTTTCCTGAATTTTCAGATCTTTGTAGAATGTTTCTACTGACTAATTTCTCTTACCGTCAAGTACAGATCTTAAAATTAATCTCCCTTCAGAACTATTCTATCAGCGAGGTAAATGAGGTAATACCTCCATTCACTCAGAATAAACATGCTAGATCCTTCTGTCATATAGACAAAATGGAATTATAAAGTTGAACAATCAGTGCCTGCATCAAAACATCACTTAGAGAAGCCATTTCAGCCACCTGCCTCCACATAGGTCAAAAATAGATTTCCAGAATATTTTTCAGTCATCGAAAGCCATGAAGTCCTGATACACGGTAAATGAAAGAGACGAGACATGAAGCCAGGCGTGGTGGCACATGCCCGTAATCCCAGCAACTCAGGAAACTGAGTCAGGAGAATCACCAGTTCACGGCCAGCCTCAGCAACTTAGTGAGGTCCTAGGAAACTTAGCAAGACCCTATCTCAAAATAAAAAAGGGCTGAGGATGTGGCTCAGTGGAAAAGTGCCCTGACTTCAATCCCTGGTACCAAAAGAAAAGAAACAAGACACAGAAGGCCACAAATTATATGAAACATCCAGAATCAATGAATCTAGGGAGACCAAATGCAGATTGGCGACTGCCAGAGACTGGAAAGAGAATGGGAAGAAACTGCTTTTCATAAGGAGGGGTTTTGCTTTGGAATGATGGAAATATTTTGGAACTAGGTAAGGGTGATAGTTGTACAACATTGTGAATGTACTAGAGGACACTAAATTGTTCACTTGAAAATGGGTGATTTCATGTTACGTGAATGTCAGCTCAATAGTTTTTCTTTTTAATAGAGAGGCTTCCAACAAGTCCACCAGCCGCCAGCATCTCCATTTTATTCCCTCCTATCCCCTGCTGACAGATCCATCTTCCCGGAACACCACTTTCCTTAGGAACCCATTACAAGCTTCACTTTACATCCAGATTAAAGTTATCTGCCTTCAATGATCTGAGTACCCAGATTTATTTTCCATAAATACCCTCTCATGTCAAGGCTCATCTCCTCAATGAACTTCAAACATGCACACTTGGGCTCTTCCCTTCGGCCAGCCACGTCCACCTAAAATTCTCCAAAGTCCGGCTGAAGCCTCCTTTGGGTTGTTCTTGCTTCTCTGTGCATCGGGGCATCTCCCTCCCCGGGGCTCTTTCTGCACTTCTGTCAGCGCCAAAGAATGTAGTGCTTTCATCTAAAATGCAAAATGCATACGGCCCAACAAAATTGCAAGTTCCTTTTAAGGCAAAATACCATGTCAGGTATATCATTGATTCTCACGCTGCCTAGTTCACTTTTGGGAATACAGGAAGGACTCAATAAACGCTTCATTGATTACTCATTAACTACTGCTCATTCATTTCTCCCACTCCTCCTGCTAAGCTATAGTATACCCTTTGTTTGGAATAATCCCCAACCTCCTGTATGACATCCACTCCCTTATTTAACAAGAAATAGTTCCTCTAATTTCAGGGAAATTGACTATATGCCATCTAACAGAGAAGCACCATTAATATGAACTGTCCCAGGATCCATAAAATAGGGGGAAGGTGGCAATATACATCAGCCATCTTTCCTTCATAGAAAATTCCTGAAACCACGGGCCTATGTTTGCAGTGCTCTCTAGAAAGAAGAGATCTCCATAGGTAGAAAGTGATGGATAGCTAGGGAAGGATGCTTGGAAAACACACTTTAATATATGTCCCCTCAACCAAAAGACAAACAGAACCAAAAATAATCATTAATCAAAAACACTCAATCTTTTGTTCAACAAACCAACCTTTTACGGTCCTCCTCACCCTCTTTTGTCCCATACATTTATTAAGTGGCAGAAGGAGGAAAACACTACAAAGCTAAAGATTTCATAAGAGGTTATGGGTTCAGTAAAGAGGGGACATATGGAAATCAGATAAGAGCAGGAGTTCAAAGAGAGAAGCTGCAATAAGGGAAGAAATTACAGTTTTGCACTTGGGGCATCCCAATGCTTAAGTTGTTGTAAGCCCAGTAAGAATAAGGACTGGTCTAACACAGCTCCCAATTTTAAGCATCTTCCCTTCTGAGAAGCAAGAGATCAGGGCTGTTTGTGTTCAGACATATAAATCAAAGTTTGAGGTGGGATGTGGGTAGGATCAAGACATAAACATATCAACACCAAATACACATAGATCCAAACATAGTGGGAATCTGATAAAGGTTAAAATCGGCATAATAAAGCGATCCCAATTATCTTTAATATCAGACGTTTGTCATTTTCATAACATTGTGATTTCGTCATTGTATTTATTATAACACATGCCAGTAAAGTCCATAAGCTTTGTTGTTTAATACATTTACATATGTAGGCTGGGTGATCAATGTTCTTTTCCTGATGTGTTTTTTATGCTATATTTCATGAGCAATTCCAGTTTGGCTTCAGAGCAACATTTTTTCCACCCACATGGGAAAGTCTGCCAAGCCTTCAAGGTTTTGCAATATTCTTTTGTAGTATTCTTTTTATCAGGGAATCAAGTAAATATTAATTTTTTTCTAAAGAAAGAAGTATGCTTCCCTGCCAAGCACCCAAGTTACAGGGTGATATAATATGAACTATCAACACGTTCTGTATGTTCTCCAAGGACTTCAATGGAGATGCCATGGCAGCAGTTAGCTTCAGGGAGAGGTGTACGTGCAAAATCATGGAACCGAATTTACCCCAGAGGCCTTAAGATTTTTTCATGATTTTATGTATTTTTATACATAATTGAAGAATCTTGCCATCTTTTTTCCTAACCAGTTCATAAGATCAATCATTTCACTTTTCACAGCCCCAGATCTGTGAGATGTAGTAGTTATTAGACACCCTACAGGAGTCTGCCTAAGAATCCATCGTTCCCTGGAACCCTTTTTCAACACAGAATACCTAGACAAAACACACACACACACACACACACACACACACACACACACACA
>JAJEJO010000132.1:317795-343842 GCA_020662805.1 Glaucomys volans | reverse complement strand
AACACACACACACACACACACACACACACACACACACACAGAGGTTTGAAAAGCAGAGGTGATCTGATCTCAATTCACAGCTAGGAATCACCCCTAGGCAATACAAGGCATTATAAAATGCCTTTATTTCTTGAAGTTGAAATAATTTTATGAGCCACCATAGCAGTGATTTGAAGGAAAAGAAAAGGAAGGAGATTATTAAAAGAACCACGTGGGGCTGGGGGCATAGCTCAGTTGGTAGAGAGCTTGCCTCGGAAGCACAAGGCCCTGGGTTCAATCCCCAGCACCACAAAAAAAAAACTATCTGAGGAATCAGAGAAAAAGTTGAGGAAGTAAGATTGCCAAGAATCCTATTCTCTAGGACACACTCAAGGCCTGAGATATCACACCCAAGTTTTATTTCTCTCCAAAACCTCTGGGTAGAATCGCATATGTAAAAATTCTGGCTCAGCTGGGTGCTCCTGGGAGGTCACTATAGCTTAAGTTTTAAGGTTGTTTCAACATTAAATACCAGCAACATCAAATCAGCACCATACAGGAAAAAGGTAAAGAGGAGAAAATCACACGACCAGCCATGTGCCACTCAGCCTGGAGCACATGGAGGAATGGCTTATTCTCCCACAACTTAGACCAACAAATCTATATCCTTCAAGGCCCTCAGTCCTCTAATTAAAAGAAGCCCACTTGGATGATGGAAATATGCCTGTGCATAATGAGTCATTCCATAGCATATAATTTTAAGCCTGCAACTCATTATCAATTTAAATCACAGAGAGTCTGGAATGCAATGATAGATACGAAGGCTGGCAGAGGAATGAGGCCTCACACGAGTAACTGTGTGTGTGATTGTGCAAATGCACGTGCGTGAGGGTCCCACCCATGAATATGGCCGTGTTGACAAATGAAGCCAGATGGAACATTCACTTTCTGAGGTTCCTTGTTTAATCAGGAACCACTGTGACTATTTGATCAAGCCACAAAAGCTATCTCTATTTGCCAATGAGGAAATCAATGTGAATAATGAAGTTTCTTTCAAGACCACACATAGAAACATGGGGTTTCCCTAGAGAAACTGCATTCCACCTTGGAAGGAAGAAATCACTTAGCATTTGTCAGACCCATTTACCCATTCACTGCAAAATCCCCAGTGTGCACAGCCCATCAAGGACAGTGTCAAGCAAGTATTGAGCATCCCCCCACCAAGTAACCTGGCCTGACCTACTCATAAGGAAAGCATCCTTGGGGGTTAGTTGGGGGGGAGCATCATTGTTCTTGTCTGATAGTTCCAGCCATAAGACCTTATCAAAGAATCAGTGGGCAAATTTGAGAGCATTGCTAATTTCTTCCCTTCATGGGAAAAAGGATGAAGTACTAATTGACTATCAATCATCTCCTAAAGCTGCATGCACATTCTCCCAGGAGAGGACAGGGTAGTGAGCATCAGTAGGGGACAGATTGGCATCCCACTCCATTTGAAAATGGAGTCCAACCTGATAATGTTGTACATGACTTACTTGAATATAGGAAACTTGTTTAATGCTTCTCAGTACTCAGTGGGTTCATACTATAATACTGGGGAGACTATAAATTCTTTTTGGCAAAAAGAAGAGACTTGTCTTTGGACCTAGCATGAATTAATAACAAACTTCAGGCAAAAAAAAAAAAAAAAAAAGTGAGGGTCAGAGTGCAGTTCAGATGTAAAGAGTTGGTCACACACCTATAAATCCAGTGTCTTGGGAGGCTGAGGCAGGAGGATCACAAGTTAGAAGCCAGCTTCAGCATTTTAGCAAGACCCTAAGCAACTCAGCAAGACCCTATCTGTAAATAAAATATAAAAATGGGCTAGGGATGTGGCTGAGTGCCCCTGGGTTTATTCCCTGGTACCAAAATACATAATACAATTAAAAATACATAATAAAATGTATTTTTATTTTACATTTTACATAAAATTTTACATAATAAAATTAAAAATACAGATGTAAAGTGCTTGCTTAACATGCACAAGGCTCTGGGTTCAATCCCCAGTACCAAAGGGGAAAGAAAGTGTAAGGTTTTCATTGCACTCTTCTTGGTACAAAAGGAAAGTCTAAAAACATAGTAGAAGCTCTTAGATGTTGAGGTAATACATATTGCTATAATAATAATTTCTGCATGGGGTCCATTTTCCACTCTTTGGGGTTGTTTTTTTGGTTTTTTGTTTTTTGTTTTTCTGTTGTTTGGTTTATTTATTTTATCTATTTATTAAACTAGGGATTGAACCTAGGGGTGCTCAAACCTAAGCCACATCCCCAGCCCTTTTTTGTTTTTTATTTTAAGATGGGATCTCAATAAATTGCTGAGGCTGGCTTCAAACTTGCAATACTCCTGCTTCAGCCTCTTGAGTCTCTGGGATTATAGACATGCACCACCATGCCTGGATTTGAGTCTAGTTTCTTACATTTACCATGTTTCAGAACTTTATGGCTTTTTATGACTGAAAAAATATTCTGGAAATCTATTTTTGACTAATGTGGAGACAGGTGGCTGAAATGGCTTCTTTCAGTGATGTTTTGATGCCATAACTGACTGTTCAACTTTATAATTCCATTTTGTCTATATGACAGAAGGATCTAGATGTTTATTCTGAGTGAACGGAGATGTACCTCCCTTACCTCACTGATGGATAGTGTGTGAGGAGCTGGTACATAGGGGATCATGAGTAACTATTAACAGCTCTAGGGTTCTTTGAGGCTTAAAATAATTTTTTTTTTGTACTGGGGATTGAACCCAGTGCTTTCCCACTGGGCTACATTCCCAGTCCTTTTGGGGTTTTATTTTGAGACAGGATCTTGCTAAATTGCTGAGGCTGACTTGGAACTTTCCTGCCTCAGCATCCTGAGTAGAGGTGATTATTGGCATGCAGCACCACCCCTGGCTAAGCCAAGTACCCTAAAATTCCATAGTTATAGTGGTTGCACAGCTCCGTGAGTACATTAAAATCTTCTAAATTGTACACTTCATTCTTTTAGTTGTACACTTTAAAAAGGAGAACTGTAAGATCTGTGGATTATATCTCAATAAAGATTGAGAACCAAAACCAAGCAACCAAAGCTTCTGCATTGAAAGGACTTTAAAATACTCAGCTAATGGATTTTTTTTTTTTCCATACTGAGGATTGAACCCAGGGGTGCTTTACCATTGAACTACATCCCAGTCCTTTTTATTTTTTATTTTGAGATATGATCTCACTAAGTTATAGAGGCTGGCCTCAAACTTCCAATCCTTTGGCCTTCACCTCCCAAGGGGAGGATTGCCACTGCCCCCATCCCCAGCAAATGAATTAAAAATATCCTCACTAATTATATTATTAGGAATTTTACAAACCCTAAGAATAAAAGGAGGATACAAAAATCTGACAGAGATTTTCACCTACAAAGGATTGACAAAGGATCACCCTTGTCAAAGGCATTTCTAGCAGCAAGGGACACCAGGAAGCAGTGGGACGTCACTGTCAATACTCTAAGAGAAAATGGATTGCTGGTGTAGAATGCTTTATGCAACAAAATAAAACAAATAAAAATGAAGGAGGGCTAAGAACATTTCCCTCCAGTACATCCTTTATTTGGATGAGTCCTAAGAATGTACTCCAACAGAATATGGATGAAAAACCAAAAGGAAGAAGATATGGAGTTTAGAAAATGGCCAGTTCATCTAAGTAGGACAAAAAGTCCCAAATGACAGCTGTGGAATAGCTTGAGGGCTTGCAGAAGACTTCTAGAAGGCATTCAAAGATAGTCTCTTTTTTTATTTTTTTATTTTTTTATTTATTTATTTTTTGTATTTGTAGCAGGAGATAATGCCTTTATTTTATTTATTTATTTATTTTTATGTGATGCTTAGGTTCAAACCTAGTGCCTCACACATGCTAGGCAAGCACTCTGCCACTGGACACAACCCCAGCCCAAGGATAGTCTCTTCTTTACCAGGAAGTAGATAGAGTCTTGGAGAAATAAAAGCAACTTAATCATGAGATAAAGGTTGTTAAAGATGTAAGTTAGAAAAATTCTTGTATCTCAGGGCTGGAGATGTTGCTCAGTGGTTGAGCAGTTGCCCTGCATGCCCGAGGCCCTGAATTTCATACCCATCACTATAAAGCATAAAAATAAAAAATGTCTTGTCTCATACCAGGCATCTCCCATACTAGGAAATCAATAGAAAATATCTAAAATAAACAAGAAATACATAGCTGGGCACCATGGTATGTGACTATAATTCCATCAACTAGGGAGGCTGAGGGAAGAGGGTCACAAGTTCAAAGCCAACCTCAGCAACTTAGCAAGGTCCTAAGCAACTTATCAAGACCCTGGCTGAAAATATCAAATAAAAAGGGCAAAAAATAAAAAGGGCTGAAGATGTGGTTCAGGGGTTAAGCAACCCTGGGTTCAATCTCTGGCACTGGGGAAAAAAAAAAAAAAAAGAACAGAAAACAAAAATTTTAAGAATTAAAGGTGCTTCCCTGTAATAAGCAAAATTAGTTGTAGAGGCCGGGCGTGGTGGTGCACGCCTGTAATCCAAGCGACTTGGGAGGCTGAGTCAGGAGGATCGCAAGTTCAAAGCCAGCCTCAGCAACTTAGTGAGGCCCTAAGCAACTCAGTGAGACCCTGTCTCTAAATAAAATACAAAATAGGGCTGGGGATGTGGCTCAGTGGCCGAGTGTCCCTGAGTTCAATCCCTGGTTCAAAAAAAAAAAAAAATTAGTTGTAGATAAAGGTGAGGAAAGAAGCTATTATTTTGCAATATAAACCTCAAACAAAATAATGTCTCATAATCAGATTTTATTTTGATACCAGTTTTTAAAAAGTTTAAAATCAAATACATTCACTCACTGATGACCAACTTCCTGCCTGAAAAGTACAGTGCTAAGAAACAAGGGGAGACACAAAGCTGAATAATTCATAGTTTCCATAAGGAGCTTAAAACCTTTTGAGGTGTAACCAAAATATAGTTTGGTCAATAGGAATCAACTATGGAATGTGACAAATTGAAATAAACACTAAAAGAGACATTACTCCTCCCCAAAATAAGGTGCAGTGGGTAATAAATTATACCTAAAAATAAGACAAAGTTGTGTAAAAGCAGTGGCATTTGAATTAAATCCTAAAGCATTGGTAGGATTTTAAAGGATGGAAAAAGGAAAAATTATATTCTAGCTTATCCTAAAATACATTCCACAAAAGGACAATAATTTGTGGACATTCCTAACCCAAAGCCAATTACACCTTCCAGGAAGGAGCAGTTATTTTTGAAATACTCATCTGAAGAGGAGAAGAAATATTCAGAATATTTCATGCTAAGCTCAGACTTACCTGTACCAGAAAATATTTTCTGAGCTTGTGAGTCACTTAGTTACTTAAAGAATAAACTCCTGAGAGAAACAAGATTATATTGTGTGTCAGTGACCATGAAGATTAAACTCATGAAGATTAAACTGGAATAGTTTCTGTTGACTTAAATGTACTTTAACTTGACCTCTCTAATTTTGTAATAAAAATAGCAGGGATTATTATATGTTCATACTGAAATCATAGTTCATACTGAATCATAGTTTGAATGCTTTTTTCTTTTTGTTTTTTTATTAGGGCATGTCTTCATAATTTCTAACTTGAAGTTTATTTTGTTGAAGGATTAGACTTATAAGTAAATCTATCACTATCTACACCAATAAACTTGATCTAAGTATTATATTTGTTTATCATTGTTCCTTTAAAGAAATAAGATTTTTTTCCCTATCCAAAGTCAATTTGGAGTCCAAATGGGTTAAAGTTTAATGAGTTTTTCTATGAAGTCACTTGAATGAAAAAAAAAAAAAATCATGAACCTTTGGATTAAAACTAATTTATTTTTGTTGCAAAATCTTTTTTAAAAGTTGTTAAACTTTTTAGCACTGGTATGTCTTTAGCACTTAAATATACACCCAAATGCTATGCAATTGAAAATTTGAATACTTTAAAAGCTTAAAAGAACAGATGTAATAGATAATTAAGCTTTTTAACACTGTATCATAAAGCTTCATTAAAATTTTCCTCTGTTTTCTATTTATTCTTCCACTTCTATGTGCTTAATCTCAACAGCTTTCACATATCAATCTCATTTACTCAGGCAGAGATAAGGCTAGTGGGGAAAAAAAGTAACTTTCAAGTCAACAAATACTTATTAAGTGCCTACCTTGTACATAGAAGTATGCTAGGTTTTAACTGGTTTTTTTTTTGTACTGAGGAGTAAACTCAGGGCACTCTCCCACTGAGCGACATCCCCAATTCTTTTGAATTTTATTTTGAAACACGGTTTTGTGACCTCAAACTTGGAATCCTCCTGCCTCAGCCTCCTGAGTCACTGGGAGTACAGGTGTGTACCACTGGACCCAGGTAGATTCTCTCAAGAAGAAGAAAGTAGCCTGCTATCTGGTCTTTGTCCTCAATTTTATAGAAAGAATTCAAATGAACAAGAAATTGCAGAACAATGCAATATGGGAATAAATGCTAATAGGAGGGACATATACAACAATACGTGAATTTTCAGAGAAGAAAGAGTTCAGACTGAGCGGGAATGGAGACAATTAACAGCCTTCAGAGAGGATCCAGTCCTGGCACCCCAAGTTTAGAGGGTGGCATGGTGGGAGGAGTAACTGAGGGGAAGAAAGCACACGTCTAGCATGCACAAGGCCCTGGGCTCATCCGTAGCACCACAAAAATATTTATAAAGGGTCCAGTGGGTAGAAAGAAGTAGGAAGAGGTAACAACAGGACGAGCCCAGCTGCAGACACAGGAGGGAGAATGTGGCCCTTTAAGTTCTAGTTTGACCAAACTGAGACAAAGTCTCAGGGGAGCGTGGGATACACTTGGAAGAACTAAGAGTCCATTTATATGCAGCCTTGGATGTATTATGTCAGCAATAGGAAGGAACTGAACTGTGAGATGAAAGGAGATGACATAACAAGAAGCTTTGGGGTAGATTAATACTACAACCCTCTACAGTGTGAATATTAGAAGTCATTCAAGGCAGTCATGGTGGCATACACCTTTATTTATTTATTTATTTTTCTTTTGTTTTTATTTAATTTTTTGATTCATTGAACACAAATGGAGTACAGCTATTGTTTCTCTGGTTGTACACAAAGTAGAGTCACACCATCTGTGCATTCATACATGTACACAGGGCAATGATGTCTGTCACACATTCTGTTATTATTCTTACCCCCCAACCTCAACCCCACCCCTCCCTTCCCTCTATGCTCTCTATCCTTTCTCCATTCTTGCCATCATTCCACCCCACATTATGCATCATCATTCACTTATCAGAGAGACCATTTGGCTTTTGGATTTTTGGGTGGCATACACCTTTAATTCCAGCTACTCAGGAGGTTGAGGCAGGAGGATCACAAGTTTGAGGCCAGCCTGGGAAATTTGGCAAGACTCTATCTAAAAATATTTTTTTAAATGGGAGTTAGGGAGCTGGGAATGTTGTTCAGTGGTAGAATGCCTCTGGATTCAATCCTTAGTCCCACAAGAAAAGAAAGAAAGGAAGGAAAGAAGGAAGGAGGAAGGAAAGAACACTTACTCAACTTCCCAGATAGGAGGTGATGGAAATGTAAACTATGAAAAAAAAAGTTCAATTGGGAGGTCATTAGGCTGAGATGGCTCCAGTGCCTTGGGCTCCTAATAAAGCAAACCAAAACCCAATTCACTGTAAACAGTAAAAGGAAAAAAGTTTCATTTAACCAATAAGAAACCACCAACTTACCTCTAATTAGGGACTTTCCACTTTGGCCAATCCAATATATTTTCTTTGTCTTGCTTCTGAGAACTCTGCATCAGTTTCCCCTCTCACCCACCAGGAGAACTGAAACACTTT
Source organism: Glaucomys volans (assembly GCA_020662805.1). NCBI lineage: Eukaryota > Metazoa > Chordata > Mammalia > Rodentia > Sciuridae > Glaucomys > Glaucomys volans. The sequence continues at coordinate 335,952 of JAJEJO010000132.1, read as the reverse complement.
CTGCCTAGTGATGCCTAATTGGTGCCCAGTTGAATGCATAAGGAAATTCATTAAAGCTTCAATATGGGGCCGGGGGTGTAGCTCAGTAGTATAGCACTTGCCTAGCATGGGCAGGGCCCTGGATTCAATCCTAAGCAACACAAAAATAATAACCACAATACACCAACATTTATTTTTTCAACAAAACTATGGTGGTAGAAAAAAATAGACAAGAAAGAACAATATGAAAAAAATCAAGGAAAGAATCAGCAGGATTTGTGAATGCCTGATTTGAGACAGCTCTTATGTTCACATGTAAATGTAACTATTAACTTCCGATCTCAACATGTCTAAAACTGAGCTCAGAATCTTCCCCCAGCCAAGCCTGTTCTTTCTTCCTAGCTTATCTCAGTAAATGGTCTCGTCAGCTATCCAGTTTCTTAAACCAGAAGCCTAGATGGAAGATGATCCCAGACCTTCACTCTTCCCATCACTCTTCCCATTGCTCAGCCCTATCTCCCATCAATCACCAGTTTCTAATATTCCTCCACTATTTCTCAAAACGCTTCTCTCCAACTTTTTGCTGTTTCCCTCTAGGCCACCATCAGTTGTTGTCTGTATTATAAGTCTTCCTGCCATTCACTCCCCTGCTCCCCATTACATTCTCACCATAGCCAGAATTATGTTTTAAAAAATGTAAACCTTCAGGGTAGAGCACAGCCTGTAATCCCAGTAACTCAGGAGTCTGAGGCAGGAGGATGGAAAGTGTAAGGCCAGCCTCACCAACTTAGTGAGGCCCTAAGTACCCTAGGAAAACCCTGTCTCAAAAAAAAAATAGCCAGCCTCAGCATAGGCAAGGCACTGAGCAACTCAGCAAGACCCTGTCTCTAAATAAAATACAAAAAAATGGGGCTGGGGATGTGGCTCAGTGGCCAAGTGCCCCTGAGTTCAATCCCCGGTTCGTTCATTCATTCATTCATTCATTCATTCATTCTTAAATAAATAAATAAATAAATAAGACTGGAGATGCAGCTCTGTGATAAAGGACCCCTGGGTTCAATTCTCAGTACCAACTCTCAGTACCAAAAAAATAAATGAATCATTATTAATGGAAGCATGGGTGCTCTTGCTTTTTTCTGTCATTCTTCCCCCTTCTCCTTTTGTTAACAAGGATTGTCAGCTTCACTATAGGGCTTCATGGACCGGACTCATTATGGAATCTCATCTCTTCATGGTAACAGTGATTTATTGGTTCAGGAATGGACACAGGAACCAAACAGAACTAGCTACTGGAAATCATCTCAGGATTGCTCTGCTGGAGTGGCCAAGAGAAGAAACTCTTACTTCTCAAGTCACTAAATCAAAGGCTGCCCTCAGATATGTCATCCTCCTCCTCACTTCCTCTCCAATGGAGAGAGCCAGACTGCTATGGAAGAAAATGGAAGCAGAGACAAAACAGACAAATAGAGATCCCAATGTCGTTCACGTCCCCAGCCCTAATCATTGCTGAAGTCAGTGAGACTCTAGCGCTTTCCAACTTGATCACCTTTTGTTCTGTTGTTTAAGCTGAAATGGGCATTTATCACTGCAACCAAGAGTTAACAACTTAGGATAAAAGCAAGGATATGCACATTCAGAATGTTGGTGATAACTGTGGACTTGGGAATCAGACAGACCCAAGTTCAAATTATGACTTTCACTATTACGTGAGTTTAAATTACTAAACTCTTAGATTCCTTAAGTCTAAAATAGGAAGAAGTAACACTTACTTTGCATAGTTTTGAAGATTCCTTGATATAATATATATGCTAGTTCAAGGCACCAGAAATGTCCAGGAAATATGCATTGTTGCTATTATCGTTATCATTAGTGTTGTGATCTAAAAGGGTAAAAATTTCTTTCAGGCCAAAGCAAGCTGTAAGAACTATCCACGTTTAGCCGAATCAAGCTTGGCTGAGCCATGGGATACAGAGATCTGACTCCCAGGAACTGGCAGTCATGGGAGACTATTTTCAGGTAGTCTGGGGTAGGTGGCCCTGTACAGAGTGGCTCACCCCTGAGGATATGCTAATTCTCTAAGCAAATGGCTTCCTTAACTCCGCCCCATTCTGTTTCTCACAGAAGAAGCCCCTCCTGGTCCAGGCACCTTTACCTATGTGACTATAAATAAAGGTGAAGATGGAGTCCGCCATCTTGTTGGAGACCAGATCTGGCATGGTCCAATCCGCAACATCCCCTTCCATTTGAAAAGATTATCGATTCTTGTGTTTATTGATTAAAGAAGTTTCTTGGTGATTAATTGATAGATGGCACCATCCTGTCTTCCAACAGAAACTCTTTCTCTCATCCACGCAGATGAGAACCCCCCACAGCAAGCCTTGATCATAGCTTAGGTATTACTATATCTAAAGAAATAATATGTCTATCAGAAAAAGGTTTTACTAGAGCCATGTTCTGGCTGGACCCTGACAGGGCAACATAATGTGGAGTCCACTTAAGACAAACACATCTGAACTGACCTCGGGGAGTTCCACTATGCTTTCAGTTCACATCAACCCCTTCTATCTCTGATTCCATATTTGCCAAAATGTCTCTCGAAATGGTCCATTGGACAACTCCTCTAAGAGAGGAAATCAAGGCTGACAAGACTGAGATCCCTTCCTCTGCTGCCTTCACAACTAAATTTGAAAGTTGTTCTTTCTCTTTGGCTGCCTGCCTTCAACAAAGATGGCATCCAAGGTTCCCATCCACTAGCAATGGATTGAAAACTCAGGGTATATGTGGGCCAGGCGGGAAATGCAAATGAGAGGCAGGGGGCATGGAGGGGACTGTGGAACCACAGAAGGCAGGCTCTGCCTTCTCAGCTCCAGCCATTGCAGAATGGGCAAAGGCAGACCCAATATGGACAGACTGCCTGCTTTTGAACAGAGCCTGGAAATAGGGACTTCCAAAATAAATGACAGCGTTTATAAAATAAAGCTCTTTTTACAAAATTTAAATACTTCGTAGAGCAGACAAGTTCTATATAGTTTTACAGTTCAGTTTACAAGACTCAGTTTACAGCTATCAGCGTGAATACAGTACCCTGAAGCACAACAACTTCACTCAGTAACTTTCACTGACCCTATCTTTTGTCCCTAACCTTCTGCCTAATAGGGCCAGGAGGACTGAGGTACTCATGTTGAACATTACATTCCTCCTTGTCAGTGAGGTTCCACTTTTCCCTGAGTCTTGGATTACTATGGTTTCTCTTTCCAATGTTTCCATCAGAAGGCATAATATGCCTGTCCTCTACCTTGTCCAGGAGGATATAGTTCTGGGCAATGAAGGACAACTTAAGGTGACATCCACTGGAAACAAAGACTTCTCCCCTTGTGAAATTTTCATTTTTCTGTTTCAAAGACACCTCCTTTTATCTGCAAAATCTTGCTTAACATACAGAAGCTATGGCTCACTTTAAAATTGCTCCTCACTCAATAGAAATGCCTTAGAGGAATTTTAAAGAATCTAACACATTCTGGACCAATCAAATGTGGAGGTACATTTCTTCTTACTATAAATATATTAACTTCATTTATACTTATTATTTTCCTCACTCCTACTATTGGGATGAACAAATATTCCTTTGAGACTCTCTATGTAACATTTTCATCATAAACAATCTAGGGAAGGGTTGGAGATGTAGCTCAGTGGTAGCTCACTTGCCTAGCATGTCCAAAGTCCTGAGTTCAAGCCCAATACTAAAAAATAATAATTATAGGATACCTAGGGAAGAATTGCATGAATTATATGATAATTAATGTCATTAATAATTTTAAATATCAACTTAATAATACAGGTAAGACTCCACTATCTCAAACTCCACCAAAATTACAATAATTGGATTTGTTTAGGCATAAATCCAAAAGAATAACAAAAATGGCAAGGCACAGTGGCCCATGCCTATAATCCCACCAACTCAGGAGACTGAGGCAGGAAGATTGCAACTTCAAAGCCAGTCTCAGCAATTTATTGAGTACCTAAAGAACTTAGTATGACCCTGTCTCAAAAAAAAAAAATTATAATGCTGGGTGCAGTGGCACATGACTGTAATCCTAGAAACTCAGGAGGCTGATGCAGGAGGATTGCAAGTTCAAAGCCAGCCTCAACAATTTAGTGAGGCCCTTAGCAACTCAGTGAGACCCTGTCTCAAAATTTTTTAAAAAAAAGGGGGCTGGGGATATAGCTCAGTTGGTAGAGTGCTTGCCTTGCAAGCACAAGGCCCTGGGTTCAATCCCCAGTACTGCAAAAAAATAAAAAATAAAAAAAATAAAATTAAAAATAAAATAAAAGCTGGGCGCGGTGGCGGACACCTATAATCCCAGCACTTGGGAGGTTGAGGCAGGAGGATTGCGAGTTCAAAGCCAGCCTCAGCAATTTAGCGAGGCCCTAAGCAACTCAGTGAGACCCTGTCTCTAAATAAAGAGTACAAAATAGGGCTGGGGATGTGGTTCAGTGGCCGAGTGCCCCTGAGTTCAATCCCCGATTCCAAAAATAATAATAATAATAATAATAATAATAATAATAATAATAACAAATAAAATAAAATAAAATAAAAGGGCTGGGGATGTGATTCAATGGTTAAGCATCCCTGGTTCAATCCTCAGTAAAACAAACAAACAAACATGGAAGGTAACAGTTATCGAATTTTTTCATGTTTTTTATCGGTGCATTATAGTTGTACATAATGTTGGGATTTGTTTTAACGCAGTCATACATGCACACAATATAACAATATAATTTGGTCAATATTATTCCCTAGTATTACCCCTTTTCCTCTCTTTCTCCATCCCTTGGTCCCTTTCCGCTACTCTACTGGTCTCCCTTCCATTTTCATGAGATCAACCCCACCTTTCTTTTCCTTCTTCCTCTCCAGCTTGCACATATGAGAGAAAACATATGATCCCTGACTTTCTGAGTTTGGCTTATTTTGCTTAACATATGTTATCAAGTTCCATCCATTTTCCCACCAATGACATAATTTCATTCTCCTCTAAAGCTGAACAGAACTCATTGTGTAATATGCCACATTTTCTTTACCCATTCATTGGTTGATGGATACCTACCTGGCTCCATAGTTTGGCTATTGTGAATTGTTCTGCTATAAACATGGGTGTTCATGCTTCGCTGTAGAAAGATGACTTTAATCCTTCAGGATAAATACTGAGGAGTGGTAGAGCTGGGTCACATGGAGGTGCCATGCCAAGCCTTTTGAGGAGCCTCCGTACTGATTTCCAAGGTAGTTGTACTAACCAACAATCCCACCAGCAGTGTAAAAGTGTTCCTTTTTCTCCACATCCTCTCCAGCATTTGACAACTACTAAATTTTAGAAACTGAAGAACAGAAATATTAGCAGGAAATGACTTAGCAATCTCAGATAGCAAACAGTGGGGAAAGCCAAAAACTAATCAAATTATACCATAAAACTTCCAAAACTTTTGGAATTGGCAACATCAAGTAACTCTTCAACTGAGTGTGAAAGCAAGGTTACAATCCAGAGGATAGGCTGAAATTGTGATTAAGAAGCAATTAAAGCTCCTGTCTTCCAGAAATACACTTGAGGCTTACTCTCTGGGGAGGGTAAGGAGAGGATCTATGGTCACAGGACTCCAAGCCAAATCAAGGGCCATAAGACCATTCTAGAAACAAAGGGATTTAATGAAGGTGCTCAAAGTAGAACATCGCGGCCCAGAGCCTTCTCCCACCCAGCTCCCAAAGTGCTGACAGCCAGAGCTAGACTGCTCAGGAAAGAGAATAGAAACGTCTTTCCCTGAAGAATGTGATCAAGTCCACGTGACAGACTGACGGTACATTCGGCCTCTGCACCCACAGGTTCTGCATCTAGAGAGTCAAACATGAGCACATCAAAAGCATCAGGGGTAAGGGGAATTATATCTGTCCTGAACACGTATAGACTGGTTTTTTTTGTCATTATTCCCTGAACAATACAGCACAACAATTATTACACTGTACTTACATTGTGTTAGACATCAGAAGTAATCTAGAGGTTATTTATAGCATACAAGAGGACATACAAGGTACAGACAAATACTATGCGCCTGGTAGTTGTCTTTTTTTTTTTTTTTTTTTTTTTTTTTATTGGTATTAGGGATTGAACTCAGGGGCACTCAACCACTGAGCCACAACCCCAGCCCTTTTTTATTTTTTATGTTTTATTTAGAGATAGGGTCTCTCTGAGTTTATTAGGGCCTTGCTAAATTGCTGAGACTGGCTTTGAACTCTCGATCCTCCTGGCACAGCTTCCCAAGCTACTGGGATTACAGGCATGCACCACAACCACCTGCCTACCATGTCCTCTTAAAGAAGGTAATTGAGCATCTGTGGGTTTGAATATCAATGATGGTTCTGGAACAAATCCCCTGAAGGTACCAAAGGATGGCTGGGGGCATAAAATGAAGTTCTGATAAGACCCAGTCTGCAAGGTGTGATCATTCAGTGATATTTTTTTCCCTCTAAATCAACCTGGATGGGGTGTAGTGGCATGTGACTGTAATCCCAATGACTCTGAGGCAGAAAAATTGCAAGTCTGAAGACAGCCTGGGCAAGTTAGTGAAACCCTGTCTCAAAAGAAAAAATAAAAAGGCTGAGGATGGCTGGTGCACATGGTGGCACACACCTGTAACCCTAGCAGCTTGGGAGACTGAGGCAGGAGGATCACAAGTTTGAGGCTAGCCTCAGCAACTTGGCAAGGCCTTAAGCAGCTTAGCAAGACCCTGTCTCAAAATTAAAAAAAAAAAAAAATTTAAAAGGGATAGGGATGTAGCTCAGTGGTAGAGTGCCCCTGGGTTCAAACCCCAGTACCAATAAAAAATTAAAAATTTTTTAAAAAGCAAACCAACCAGAGTATGCAATATACCTGCTATTATCTAAAGGCCAGATATGATTTTTTTGTCATACTTTCCTACTATTGCATGTAAGTTCTCAGTTTATACAAGATCCAACTTCTTGCCAAGAGAGACTCCAAATTCCTTCCAAATTCCACTCTTCCTCTCCCCACCCAAACTCTACCCCAGTATTGGAGACTGAACCCAGGACACTTTACTACTGAACTATGTTCTCAGCCCTTTTAATTTTTTATTTGGAAAGAGTCTTGCTAAGATGTCCAGGCTATGCTCAATTGTGCCAATCTCCTGCCTCAGCCTCCTAAGTGACTAGGCATACAGGTATGCACCCATCACACCCAGCCAGGGCTCCACTCTTAAAGATGAACAGGTAACCACGGATCACTAGCTGTTTACGAAGGCATCTTACACAAAAGACAGAGGGGAGGGAGGACACCACGAAAGAAACAGTGCAATGGGAAAATCTTACCAAAGGTCCTATTGAGATAAAGTAATAACAAAAAATAAATAAGAGAATTTAAAATGGAGATTGTGGAAATTAAAAAATAAAATAGTAGAAATGAAAAACACTGGAGAAGATTGGAAAAACATATTGAAGCAATATCCCTGAAAGAAGAGCAAAAACCCCAATGTAGAAAATTGGGAGACCGGATCCAAATTAGAGGATTGTTTCAGCAATTTCATCATCCAAACAATGCAAGTTCAAGAAGGAAAAAGCAGGCAGGTGTGGTGGTGCACACCTGTAATCCCAGCTACTCCAGAGACTGAGACAGGAGGATTGAAAGTTGGAACCTGGGTAATGTAGCAAGACCCTATTTCAAATTTTTAAAAGTAATAATAAAAAGGGCTGGGGATGCATCTCAGTGGTAGAGTGCACCTGCACACAATCCCCAGTGCCGAGGGGGCGGGGGTGGAGAGAGGGAGAGAGAGAAATGACTACCATAAAACATTTATCAAACAATTTAAAAGAATTAGCCTGAACCAAAAGTCATGAGTTTCTTATTTAAATGTACCTGAGTGCCTAGCTATGAATATAGTTGCACACCAAGTTACATCACTGTGGAATTGTAGAACACACACACACACACACACACACACACACACAATGATCTTGCAATTTTCCAGAGGGAAAAAGAAAAGGTTTCACATAAAGAATCAAGGATCAGCAAGACAATGGACTTGCAGCAAAAATCTTTGCAGAAAACAAATATACACTCAAAATCTTGCAGGAATATGATTCCCAAGCTAGAAATCCATTTGTGAGAAAATGATAAAGTAGACATGGAGGTAGAACAAAGATACTTTCAAGCACTGAAGGTGTCAGGGTGGAATCGGTGTGTTGTGCAACGTTAGGTGATTCCACATCCTGTGATCATCATGTGGGGTGTCCCTACACAAACGTAAGAGGGATGAGGCTGCTGCAGGTGTAACGTGGCATTTTTGCAGTAAGCTTCTTTTTATAAGTACAGAGACTACACTATAAAATAATGAGAGGGCTGGAAGGTGACTCAGTAGTGGAGAGTGCTTGTCCAGCATGTGCAAAGTCCTGGCCTCAAGTCCCGGTCTCAATTCCCAGTGCCACCAAAAAATAAAAATAAAAAATAACAATAAAAAGCATAGTATAGTAAAACCAAACTAGTAACATAATCATTTGTTATCATTATCCAGTATTTTGTACCATACAGAATCATATGTACTATGTGCTTTATGACGGGCAGTGTAGTGAATTTGTTTACAGTAGCATCACTGCAAACAGGTGGGAGATGTGTTACCTTGTTACCATGGCTATGACATCACTAGAAAATGGAATCTTTACCCCAGCCCCTCCACTTTATATGTGTGTGTGTGTGTGTGTGTGTGCGTGTACACTATACACACGCCTATGTGGAGATATATATATATATGTACACATTTTTCTTTAGTACTGGGGATTGAACTCAGGGTCTCCCACATGATAGGCAAGTATTCTACCACTGACCTACATACAACCCCAACCCTGTTCCTTCCATTATAATTTATAGGACCATGTTGAATAGGGGGTCAGTCAATGCCTAAAACATCATCATGAAGTACATGACTGCATTTGCCTGTCTTTCATTGATTTATAGAAAGCAAGTGAAGAATAAACTCTTATCAAAATGAGAAAACAAATTGAGTAATAAGAAAACTTGGGATCCACAAAAAAAAACAAGGAAGCTGGGTGTGATGACATGCGCCTATAATCCCAGCAACTTGGGAGGCTAAGGAAGGAGGATTTCAAGTTCAAGACCAGTCTGAGCAATACAGCAAGATCCTGTTTCAAAATAAAAGTTTTTAAAAAGGCATTGGAATGCAGCTCAGTAATAAAGCACTTGCCTGGCATCCCTGGGTTCAATCCCTAATACCACAAAAAAAGATAAGGGAATCCCAAAAGAATGGTGGAAGGGAACAAAACTTACATAGGAAAGGAAAAACATCTATCTGGCTCATTCCATAATTATGTATGGATATGGGGGTGGTTTACTGGGGATTGAACCCAGGGATGCTCTACCACTGAGCTCCATCCCCACCCCATTTTATATTTATTTTGAGATAGCATCTTGCTAACTTGTCTGGAATGACCTTGAACTTGTGATCCTCCTGCCTCAGCCTCCCAAGTCACTGGGGAGTCATTAGGATTACAGTCCTGTACCACCACATCCAGCCCATCAAGCTCTTTTCAAAGGACAAAATAACTACAATCTAAAGAGCATAATCAGCTTTATTTTGCATTCTAGAATCAGTTCATAACATAAAATAAGTGTTTCAATGAATGATGGAGAAGAGGCTGGTTTTATATGCAGAAAAGATCTGAAGAAAGCAGAAATTAAGAATGGAGAGGCTGGGGTTGTGGCTCTGTGGTAGAACGATGCTTAGCATGCTTAGCAAGGCACTGGGTTCAATTCTCAACACTGCAAATAAATAAATAAATAAATAAATAAATAAATAAATAAATAAATAAAATGTCCATTGACAACCAAAGAAATTTAATTTTTAAAAGAAAGAATGGATTGGGAGCAGGGCGTGGTGGCACACACCCAGAGTCAAAGCCCTCAGGAGGCTAAGGTGGGAGGATCACCTGAGTCCATGATGTTGAGGCCAGCTGGGTGACACAGCAAGACCTCAACTCAGGAAGAAAAGAAAATACGGACTGGTGATTTCAAAGTTACTTTCCTTATGAGGTGGGCACAGGGAGACAGAAGGGTAGAAAAATAACTAATTGATTAACCTCAGGATACTTCAGGTTATCTTTTTGTGAAAGGATTAAAGCAGAGGGAACTTCATTATCACGGCAATTGAAACCAGCCTGTTTGGGAAATGTACTGTTATCTCTCTAGTCCTGATTTCTCGGAAGGTCAGATAAACAGCTTAGTTTCAGTTTGGTAACGTGGAACTGTAGTGTGAATGATTCCATTTTTATTTTTTTCCTGTTCTGTTGGGACCTAGTACAGGAGCTTAGTCGAAAACAATGGCCTCATGGAATTCTTATTTAACATCTTTTAACTTTCAACTTTCATTATTTGTTCATGTGCAAATTCCTATCTTCGATTCAGTCACTAATCGTTTCTGGCATAGAATAGATATTAAGCAATGTTTGTTTTTTTTTTAAATGAATAAGCAAATAAATGAAAAAGAACTTATTCTCATTCATCATGAAATTTAAAATAGAATACTTTCACCTTCCTATAAGATCTCGGATACACTCCTTATTATCTGGTATTCCATACAGCTTTCAACGTCTTTCTTATATTCATCTTAGTATTACACATTCATGAAAATCTTGCTTTAAATATCCTTAGTACATCATCTGGAGAAAATTGTCTCGGAGTTAAAAAAAAAAAATTTTAGGAAATGATTAACATGACTGAGGGTGTAGCTCAGTAGTAGAGCATTTGCCTAGCACTGCCCTGGATTCAATCCTCAGCAACACATAAAAGAAGGAAAAGAAGCTGTGCTTGGTGGCACAACCCTGTAATCCCAGCAGCCTGGGAGGCTGCAAGTTCGAGGCCAGCTTCCGCAATTTAGGGAGACCCTCCCCAACTTAGAAGACCCTATCTCGAAATTAAAAACCAAAAAAAGGTCTGGGGATAGAGCTCAGTGGTAAACTGCTCCTGGGTTCAATCTCCAATACCAAAAAAAAAAAAAAAATGAAGAAAGGAGGAGGAAGAGGAGGAGGAGGAGGAGGAAGAGGCGGAAGAGGAGGAGGAGAAGAAAGAATTCAAACTCATGCCTAACCCCAGAGTAAACTTTCAGTAATAGTAGCTCAGGCCAGGTGTGTGAGGCAGAGAACATGTGCATTCTTGGCATGTCCAAGGCCTTGGGTTCAATTTCTAGCACCAAAAATACATACTCACTCATAAATGCATACAAACCTACATATAAAGAGAAATAAGAAAAAGAAAAGAAAAGACCAACAATTTCTAATTGGAGATACCAGTTTCTCCCATTCTTGGGGAAAAGATAAAATGAAGGTCCCATAATAGGATTTAGAAGGTAATATTTTTTTTTTTTTTTTTTAATTTGCTGGTCCTGGGCATAGAACCCAGGCTTCACACATATTAAGCAATAGCTTTACCACTGAGCTACACCCAAGCCCTCATAACAGGATTTTAAAAAGAAAGTGAAGGCAACTTTGCTTAGGCTAGTTTGAGGAAGCCCTTCAGTCTGACCTGAGCAGGGAGCAGATTGAGTTAGGGCGGAAGGGGACTGAGGACAGGAGAAATTAACTAGGTGCACTGTGACTATCCCCACCCCAGGTCCCCTCGCATAGTTTCTTCAGTTAGATTGGAATGCTATAAATTTCCAGAACACCAGACACACCCAGGTTCCAATGCAAGTACAAAAACATATTCCATCGCCAAACCCAAATTATTTTTCTATCATCTACGATTTAAGATTATGCCTGTTCTTCTCTCTTCTCTCTGAGCAGATAAGCAAGAGTCAACTGTGTGATCATTAACTAGGAAAAAGAAAATGGGATTCATGGGTTTACAAGAAATGTGGCAGGGTCACAATGGACTAGTAAACAGAAGAACTCTGTTAGGTATCACATCCCAGCTCAATCAGTGATTTAAGCAAGAGCGTGAGTAACTGCTTACCTCAATTTCACTGCTAGGTGAGAACAACATGTCCTTCCTCTTTCCTAGCATGCTGTGGAAACTAAAAAGATAACATCTTAAAATACTTAAATACTTGGAAAAAATCATACCATAGAAACAGGATATTATCACCTCACTCCAGTGTAGCATATATTTTCTTCATACACAGTACAAACAAAATTCTTCCATAACAAAGGCTTCAAATTTGAAAAGCCAAAGAATTCCTATCAGCTATGTGAATAAATCTCTTATCAAGAGCTTTAGAGAATATGAAATGTAACCTTCTGCTATGTGCATTTATTTGATTTCAAGAAACATTGCATGTATTCAAATAAAAGGAATACTTTGTCCAAAACTTTGCTTACAGGAATAGAGTTGTGCTCCAGGTTCTCTAGGCCCTGGGTTCTCTAGGCCCTGAGTTCAGTTTCCAACAATGACAAGAAAACTCTCTCCCCTGTCCCTGGCCAAAAACTTTAACCAAGTATTATAACATTTTTTAAAAAATTTCTTTTTAGTTGTTGACAGACCTTTATTTTACTTATTTATATGTGGTGCAAATAATCAAACCCAGCGCCTCACACCTGCTAGGCAATTGCTCTACCACTGAGCCACAACCCCAGCCCTATAACTAAGTCTTTACAAATGATGTATAAATATTCCCTGAGGTTTGGAGGAAATAGAAAAGTGTAATTTTATGTTGTTGTTTTTTTTAATTCTAACTTCATTTGGAAATATCAAAGCTAATGATATCTTTAAAAGCTTTGAGCTACATCTGAAGGCCTTTCCATTTCGTTTTGAGACAGGGCCTCACTAAGTTGCTGATATTAGCCTTGAACTTTTGACCCTCTGCCTCAGTCTCCCGAGTTGCTGCACCTCCAGGCCTGATTGTGTCAAAGGCTTTTAATTTGAAGTCATCTCATTTATTGATTCCTAGTTTTATTTCTTGAACTTCAGTCTTATTAAGGAAGTCAGTGTTGGCACCAATATTTTGAATGTTAACCATATGTTTTCTTCTGGCAGTTGCAGTATTTCTGGTCTAATTCTGGTCTTTAATCAACTTTGAGTTGATTTTGGTGCAGGCTAAAGATAGGGATGTAGTCATTCTTCTACTTATGGATATCCAGTTTTGCCAGCATGGCTGTCTTTTCCTCAATGTATACTTTTGGCAGCTTTATCAAGGATCAGATGACTATCCATGTGGCTTTGCCTCTGTTTCTATTCCATTGGTTTCCATGTATCCAAAAGAAATGGAATCAGCAAACTATAGTAATACATGCAGACCAATATTCATAGCAGCACAATTCACAATACCCAAGTTATAGAGCCAGCCTCTCAACAGATGAATGGATAAAGAAACCGTGGTAGAGGCTGAGGTTATGGTTCAGTGGTAGAGTGCTTGCCTGGCATGTGTGAGGCACTGGGTTCAATCCTCAGCACCGCATAAAAATAAATGAATAAAATAAAGATTCATCAACAACAAAAAAAAAATTAAAAAAAAAAAAAGAAACTAACTGGGTGTGGTGGTGCATGCCTATAGTCCCAGCTACTCAAGAGGCTGAGGCAGGAGGATTGCAAATTCCAGGGCAGCCTCAGCAACTTAGCGAGACCCTGTCTTAAATTTTGAAAAGGACTGGGAATGTGGTCCATTGGTAGCCTGTCCTGGGGGCGTCGGGGGAGGGTGGTGAAATCAAATGATTCTCTTTTTTTCTTTTTTGGACCAGGGATTGAATCCATGATGCCCAACTACCGAGCCACATCCCCAGCCCTTTTTTTATTTTTTTATTTTTTTATTTTTTTTTTGGAACCGGGGATTGAACTCAGGGGCACTCGACCACTGAGCCACATCCCCAGCCCTATTTTGTATTTTATTTAGAGACAGGGTCTCACTGAGTTGCTTAGGGCCTCGTTAAATTGCTGAGGCTGGTTTTGAACTCGCTATCCTCCTGCCTCAGCCTCCCAAGTACTGGGATTATAGGCGTGTACCACCACGCCTGGTTTATATTTTATTTATAAGTTGCTTAGGGCCTCACTAAGTCACCAATGCTGGCCTCAGATTTGGAATCCTCCTGCCTCTGCCTCTCGAGTTGCTGGGATTACAGGTATGTGCCACCATGCCAGGCTATGACTCTTAACATAATAATACTTTCATTGTTAGTTATTACTGTTTTAGATGTTATTTGTATTGGTCAGCATTCTCCAAAGGAATAGAACCAACATATAGAATATGTAAATACACAGAAAAACTGAGACCGAGGCAGAGAAAGAGGAATTTGACTTAAGGAATTGGTTCATGCGACTGTGGGGGAACAAATCTGAAATCTGGAGAGAAGGCCTGCAGGCTAGAAAAGACCCAGAAAAGGCTCAGGCTGAGGTTCAAGTCCAAAGGTAGTCTGGAGGCAGAATGTCCTCTTCCAGGAGGGACCACAATCTTTCCTCATTAAAGTCTCCAACTGATTGGGTAAGGCCCACTCATATTTTCAAGGGGAATTTGCTTTACTCAAAGTCATTGATTGAAATGTTAATCATATCTAAAAAAATTATTCTTACAGCAACATCTGGACACATTGGATCGAATATCTGAGTGTCATGGTACATTGACGTGATCATAAACCTTTCCAATATTAAATGCTTTTCTTTCTGAGAATGAACTAGGTACTGGCTGTACCCTGCTGACATTTCCCAAACAGAATCATCTATTTCTCACTATCCTCTGATGAATGTATTAGTATCCAAAGATAAGGAAACCAAAAAAAGATGTTCAGCACCTTCCCAAGGCCAAGAACACCCAGACCGGGGGAAGTTGAAACTGATTCAAACTCATCTATTGACTCTCAAGTCTGTCATGCTTCATTCGATTCAGAGTTCATGCACATGAGCTTAAAGGACTGTGAAGGAAGGAGTTTGTTCAATAGATTCTTCCTAGTAAGATGATTTAAGAGTTCAGATTTTTTTTAAAAAAGTGCTAATTGAAAAATAAACCAAAAAATTAAAACCAAACAAAAAATTTTTAAATTTTTAATTTATTTATTTTTGCAATACTGGGATTGAATCCAGGGCAGCTCTACCACCAAGTTATATCCCCAGTCCTTTTTATTTTATTTATTTATTTATTTATTTATTTATTTATTTTACCAAGGATTGAACTCAGAGGCACTCAACCACTGAGCCACATCCCCAGCCCTATTTTGCATTTTATTTAGAGACAGCATCTCACTGAGTTGCTTAGGGCCTCACTATTACCAAAGCTGGCTTTGAACTTGAGATCCTCCTGCCTCAGCCTCCTGAGCTGCTGGAATTACAGGTGTGCGTCACTGCACTCAGCTCCCCATACTTTTAATTTTTACTTAAAGACATGATTTTATTTAGTTGCTAAGGCTGGCCTTGAACTTACAATCTTCCAACCTTAGCCTCCCAGATTGCTGGAAATTACAGATGTGTGCCACCACACCCAGCCCAAACAAAATTATTAAATTTTTAAAAATGTTAAGGCAGACATGGTGACACCTACTTACAGCACCAGCTCTCTGGAGACTGAGGAAGGATGATCACAAGTTCCAAGCCAGGCCGGCAACATACCAAGATCCTATCTCAAAATAAAAAAATAAAGAGGGCTGGGGACGTAGCTCAGTGGTAGAGCACTCTGGGTTCAATCCCCAATACTGCAACAACCACAGCAATGATAATAACTTGAATTAAAAAATAGAAAGGGTCGGGGCTGGGGTGGAGCTCAGTAGCAAAGCACTTGCCTTGCAAATGCAAAGCCCTGGGTTCAATCCCAGTTCCAAAAAAGAAAAGAAAAGAAAAGAAAAGAAAAGAAAAGAAAAGAAAAGAAAAGAGACCCCAACCAAAAATTTAAAAATTAGAAAGGGCAGGGGATGAAGCTCAGTGGTAAAGGCCCCTTGGGTTCAACTCCCAGGATCACACACACACAAAAAGTTGACTGGCTGTTTTTCCACCCTTATTTGTTCAAATAACATGTTCTTTTCATAGCCCCTACAAACCTCCCTCTCTAGTTGCTCTGTTTCCCTCTGCACATAGGCATGCACAGGGCTCCTCTGTTCTGCACTAGACTTAAACTGCATAGGGTTTCTCAAAGTCAAACCTTCCTCATTCCATCCAATTTCTTCATCTCTGCCTCTGCCCCTTGCCTCCTACTCTCCTTCGGCTCTGTTCTGTCACAGGATCCAACACTTGCAAGTGGTGGCTAAATGCAGACACAGGACCCTCTGCTCAGTTGCCCTTCTGTATTCTCTTGGTACCAACTGGCTCTGTTGGCGCTTTGCTTTTGGTTTTTGCTGGTTTGGTTTTGTTTTGTGTATTTTTGGTACCAGGGATTGAACCCCAGGCGCACTTAACCACTGAGCCACAATCCCAGCCCATTTTATTTTTTATTTTGAGACATGGTCTTGTCAAGTTGCTTAGGGCTTCACTAATTTGTTGGGGCTGTCTTTGAACTTGCAATCTTCCTGCCTCAGCCTCCCACATTGCTGGGATTGGAGGAGTGCTTCACGCATCTCTGTTTCTTGAGACACTTCTGTCCACAGTTGCCACAAGGACCCTGGACTTCTCCCTCTGTGACCACTCATTTTCTGCTTCCTTCAGCAGAGCCATTCTCAACCTGGGCCTTCTGCTCACCCAGAATGCTTCCCTTCATCCTCTACACGAGGGTTCAGCAAACGTTCTGGAAAGGTCCAGGTGGTAAATATTTGAGATTTTGGGGGCCATGGAGTCTCTGCCACGAACACTTAATTCCATAGTAAGTCAAAAGCAGCACAGACTACTGTAAGAACCAGAGTGGCTGTGTTCCCATAAAATTGTACTTATGGATGGGGAATTTGAATTTCATGTAATTTTCATTGTTACAAAGTATTCTTTAAAACACACACACACACACACACACACACACATGTGCACGCGCGTGTGCACATTTCTTCAACCATTTAAACATCTGACTTCCATCCCAAAAGCCTTCTTTAAACTCGCTGTAATTACAATGACATCTTCTCCCTGTAAGTAAATACATCTAATCAATCCAACTGGCAACTGTCATTATTAACTTGTCTCATTTTCTGTTTGTTGGTCTGAACTCCAAAAAAGGCTTAATATTTTATGAGTTTCACATTCTTCACGTGTATCCTTCCTTCCTCAAGAGACTGCAAACAGTAGAACTGCAAACTTTTTTTTTTTTTTTTTTGGAACCAGGGATTGAACTCAGGGACACTCGGCCACTGAGCCACATCCCCAGCCCTATTTTGTATTTTATTAGAGACAGGGTCTCACTGAGTTGCTTAGGGCCTCGCTAAGTTGCTGAGGCTGGCTTTGAACTCGCGATCCTCCTGACTCAGCCTCCCAAGTCGCTTGGATTACAAGCGTGCGCCACCACGCCCAGCTAGAACTGCAAACTTAAGAACAGAAACACCACCAGGCATGGGGACACATACCTATAATCCCAGCAACTCAGGAAGCTGAAGCAGGAGGATTGCAAGTGCAAGCCTAGCCTAAGCAATTTAGTGAGGCCCTAAGCAATTTAGCACAACTCTGTGTCAAAATAAAAAAATAAAAAGGGGCACCCCTAGGTTTAATCCCTAGTATCCTCCCCCCAAAAAAACCTAAAACAATGTCTTGCATGTATTTATCCTCCATGGTGCCTTGCAGATTGTAGGTGTTCAGTAGTACTGGCTTGTGATACAAAGTTAACATTTTTAAAATATGTTCTAAAAGGCTACAGTATCAAATTAAACTTGGCTCTGTCACAATACATTGAATGAATAAAGCAGTGAGCGCAGGCCTAAGTGCCAGCTCCTTAAGGGCACTGACTAACAGCGTTTGTATACATTGATGCATTATTTCAACCAGCTCCCGTGGCCTTCCAGCTACCTCCATAGTATATGCTGGCCCAATTTTTCCAAAGAGGGAATTGAGGTTCAAAGGCCATTGAATCCCCATGTCGTCTAGATCTTCCAACATCAAACCCCTTGCTTCCGCATTTGCTTCAGTTCAGAAGGAACTAGTCTCTGCTAAATTCATTGCCATCGTCCCTTTAGAAAGCAGATAGCTAGAGATAAAGAGAATGCCAGCAAGCGTAAAGTTCACAAATACTTGATGAGCTATTTTATTCAGCACCTCTGCCAGAACCATGTCCATCCTTGACCTCTCTC
>JAJEJO010000132.1:277019-302795 GCA_020662805.1 Glaucomys volans | reverse complement strand
CTCAGTGAGACCCTGTCTCTAAATAAAATACAAAATAGGACTGGGAATATGGCTTGGGTGGTAGAGTGCCCTGGGTTCAATCCCCAGCACCAAAAAAACCCAAAATTAAATAAATATATAGAGAGTCTTCATTTTAGCCATTCTGTCCTTATAAATATGCCAGTTAAGTCATCTGCTTACTCTCTTAGCAACATCGGCACCAAAAAAGGTTCATGTCCGTTCATTGTGGAAAGTAGGAAAACATGAATAAGGAGTGCCTTCCTCTCAGACCTTGCTGGGAGCCAGCTAGAGAACTTCCTAGGAGTTATCTCTTTGTCTTACCAGGCCTAGAAAACTCCTGCAGTACCTGGCCTGGTGGCACCTGCCTGTAATCTACTCCCGAGGCTGAGACAAGAGGATCTCAAGTTGAAGGTCAGCCTCATCAACTTAGCAAGATCCTGTCTCAAAATAAAAAACAAAAAGGGTTGGGGATGTGGCTCAGTGGTTAAGTTTCCTGGGTTCAATCCCCAGTACCAAACAAAAACAACAACAATAAAAGAAAACAACAACAACAGCAAAAAAAAACAAAACTCCTGCAGAAGAAAAAAGAATCTGGTCCAGGCTCGCGTCAAACATACATCCTTCGTCTTTCCCAATACTCCTCACTGTCTCTTCCATGTGCAAAGCTCATTCTTGCCTTTGGATTTTCCCTCATGTTTCACATGCTGCCTGGCAATTTCTTCCTCCTCCTGGGTTTCACTTAACCAATTCAACTGCTCCCTCGGTATCTAACTCAAATGACTCACTCACTCCAACTACTCCAGGCTACAGTGATGAGCCACCCCTCCAGCCTCCCCTCACCAAAACACACTCCATCCCTCCACATTTGGTAACTAAAGCTATATGGTTTTTGTATGACTCCTGACTAAACTACAAGCCCATTGGGGTCCCATTTCTACCTAGGAAGAATATAAGTATTCATCCACTTTTAGTGAGACCCTGTCTCAAAATAAAAAATAATAAAAAAAAAAGGGTTGGGGATGTGGCTCAGTGGTAAAGCACAGGGTCTCACTAAATTGCTGAGGCTACTCTCCAACTTATAATCCTCCTGCCTCAGCCTCCAGAGTTGCTGGGACTACAGGTGTACACCACCAAGCCTAGCAAATGTGATACTACATTTCAGACAAATTATTGTTATGAATAAGTTACCTTTGGGGGGACATTAAAAGAGCATTGTGGAGAAATAGCCAAAGTCAGCTAAGTCAACTTTACTTGTCCAGTTCCGAAAGAATTATTTTTCCTTAGGTAAGACTGAAGGAGAAAAGAAACATTCCTGCTTCTAGGCGGGCAAGTCAAGGAGTTTGAAAAGTTTTATTTAAAATATAGGCAATTCAACTGATTCATTTAAAAGGAGTGGGTTGAGAAAAAAAAAAAACAATGGATTTCTCTGCATAGGGAAAAAAAAAATCAGCTCTGACTTTAATCAAAGTAATGACTCAACCGTTACTCAGAGTTAGAGAAAAGTAAGATTTGCCTGTATGTCACACATTATTTTCTTTCCATCCAGATGAGAATAGAAGCTCTTTGGTTTGTCTGAGCCAACCAACAATATCTAGGTTTTCAGTGTTCTTACCAGCCCTTCATTATCTTGTCCCTGTAAAGTCAAGCCAAATCCAAAAGATGCCTCTGTTCTTCTGCCCTTGTAACATAAAACTCATGGGATCAGGAACATAGAAGGTGGCCTTGGAATTCAGGCTGTATTGGGAGTCAACCCTCCTAAGGTTGGAATTCTACATCAACTAATTTCTCCCTGTATGAACTTGAGCAAGTCATTCATTTATACCATTTTCTTGTCTTTCAGAGAGACTCATCAAGGATTAAAGGTAATAACGCATTAACAAAATACCTAGGAACTGCTCAGAAAATGGTAGAGGGTAGAGAGTAGCCTCCTCCTATAAGTGCTCTTTTGCCTTCAACCTGTATACCCTTCTTAAAATTTGATAAATTTTCCTCAGGCTCTCTCTGGAGAGAGCTCCTTCCGGATTGTTAACATCCTCTGTCCATCATACTGAGGACACAATTGGTTGCCTTTCCCTTGCCCATACATTTCTTAAAATGCACCTTGGAGAGACTGCATGCTTAAAATGCAGTGGAGCAACCTACCCATAAACTCTGAGGCTCTGAACAGAGTGAGAACATGGCAAATGAACTTGAATTATGTGCTGTATCCCATAAGAGTTCCGAAGCAGGAAAATTGACTCTGCTGGGTGCGGTCCCACAGTCATATAACGTGGTTTACAGTTTAAAATATCGACTATAAAACACCACCATGGAGTGGAGTTTGGGTTTGGCTATAACCACAGCAAAAGGAAAGCCCACTCACACTCGGAGTGACCTTTACACCTGTTTGGGTTTCTTAGTAACTTATTTTAACAGATTGTCTATACAAGATGGAGTTTTATGACTGGTATCAGTCCAAAGGTGGGGAAAAAGTGAAGGAAGTGTGTTTAGCCATATTTTCCAGTGCATTTAGTTCTCATGAAATGTAACAACAGATGGACTCCTGGAGCATGGAAATTTCTTTTTCTTTTTCTGAATAAGTACCTAACAAGCAGACACTATAAAATGAAGGTAACAAGTCTGCCAATTGTCCCAACAGAGAAAATAAGAATTTTTCTCCAGTTATCAAGGAAAAAAGTAAGAGCCTCCACAAAACCATTTCTTTTCCTCCAAGCCGTTGGCTCTGACTGCTTATGGTACTGCCCAATGAGCCATTTTGTCCTTGCAGAAGCATAAGATGCAGAAACAGCATGTAGGACGGCAGGCTGCCCATCAGTACACAAGAAGCCATAGAAGATACCAGATTCCATCACAGAAGCAAAAAGTTACCTTGGGAGGCTCGAAACAATGAGCATTCCCCTGGTTATGATCCTTCCCTCTTAGAGAAAGAGAGCATACACACATTGGATATGTGTTAGATGTGGATTACCTTTGACCATTTCAGGAAATCCAAAATGGATTCAGAAGGTCCTGAGAGGTGAGGGGAGAGGGCAGCAAATTAGGCTGTTTGTCCTCTGGGTAGAAGCTCTGGAAAACAGAAAGCTGCCACGGGCCCTCTGCTACGTGCAGGAAAAGAGCAAACCAAGATCCAGAAATACCTGAACTTTACAAAGTGCCCCGCTTCCCACTAGAACCCTCATGGGGGGAGGAGGGCGGGAATGGGTCAGCTCTGCTGGTATGGGGTTGGGTTGGCTTTGACTGGTGCTGTGCGTGCATCTGTATTCTCTGTTTCTCCCGAAGTGGAAGTTATCAAAGTATCCCAAGAATGCCGGGTCTCACGATGTCCTATCTGCCCCCGTACAAGGAAGCAGGCAGAAGAGCTCACCAGCACCTGTTCTTGGGAATTTTGCAGCAACAGCAAGGATCAGATGAACTGCTCTGATTAAGCAGAGAAGCTGCATAATGTTTATCGAAATGAAATCTCTGAATGTGTCAGTTTACCATCATTAATCCTCACGTAATCACGTTAGGGAAAACAAGCCTTCCATCGGACGCTGACATGTTTGCCCAGGAAAGTGAGTTACCTTTTCCTATAGCAGATCTGCCTCATGCCAGTGCTGGGGTTAATGTCAGCTCTTCAAAATCCACTAGAAACATCCAACAGAAGCCAGAGGACAGCCCTGATCCAGAGTTAAGGACTAAAGAAGGAAACCAGAAAAGAATCAGTTTGAAAAGTTTGAAAGTCCATTAGAATTGAGCAACCAGGGGCTACAGAGGTAGGAAGGGCTGGGAAAGGTGTCATTGTGTTCCCTTTGGTTTTGTTTGTTTTCTTTTGACAGGAACATTCCTTTTTCATGCCCTTTGTCTGTGGAAATGGTGCTCTTGGTTAAGCTCCCCAGAATCACCAGGAGCGCTGACACATGCAAATGGTCCAGCTCTCTCCTCTCCTCCAGGAAAGCAACCCAAGTATGGGCAGGAAAACAGCACAACCTAGTCTCCCACTTTGCTGGAGGATTTCCATATCCAGTACGACGAGTTTTCCCTGGACAGGCCTGCACCCACAGGCACATGCCTCACCCTGTTGAGACTCAACAGCAGGTAAGGCAGCTGAACTCCTCGTGGAGCTGGGGCCACACAGACAGACACACACCCACGCGAGAAAGTGAGGGAAGCCAGAGTGGACAGAACTTTCCACAAACTGGTTTCCAAAGCAGGAACGATTCCAGGAGACGGGTGGGAGGGCAGCTCAGGATGCAAGGCCTGCCCAAGCCTTCCCAATTGTTTTTTGTTGATCTGTTCTGAGCATTCAAACAGGATTTGGAGCACGATGAGGGGTTGTGGGTGGGGGGTAAAGGCATCACTTTGGAAACTTCTGGAAATAAAAAATGACATCCCCTCAAAAAAAAAAATTTTCTCCACTTTTCTCTTTTCTTATGTTTCCTTTAGTGACACTTTGATTCTTATGTCCCCGCCCCCCTTAACCCTGTCCTTTGCTTTTAAATCTACCACCCTCTTGGATTTTGTAGCTATCAATCACAGAGGGTAATCCTCTGTCTCTTATCACACTGAAACTTTCTTGTCTCACTGGTTGGTGCAACGGGTTAGTTCGAGGACATCACCATCGTCCAGTTCCATTTGTCGTACTGTAACTTTTTTTTCTTGGTACTGGGGACTGAACCCAGGAGCTCTCTACCACTGAGACACATCCCCTGCCCTCTTTTTAATGTTTACTTTTGAAACACAGCCTTGCTAAGTTGCTCAGGGTCTCACTAAGCAGCTGAGGCCGGCCTTCAATTTGCAATTCTCCTGCCTCAGCCTCCCCAGTCACGAGGATATTTTAACTCTATCTGGTGCCCTGAGGACAGGTTGGGGAGGTGGTTTGGGGTTAGCTACCTTCTCATTCATTCAGGCAGCAAATGTGTGGAATAGTAATTCAAACCAAAGATTCAGGACAGCCAGAGGTGGTAGAACATGCCTATAATCCCAATTACTCAGGAGACTGAGGCAAGAGGGTTGAAAGTTTGAGGCCAGCCTCAGCGACTTAGCGAGACCCTGTCTCAAAACAAAAAATACAAAGGACTGGTGGTGTGGCTCAGTGGTGAGGAGCCCCTGGGTTCAATCCACAGTACCCAAAACAAAAAGGATTTAGGATGAAGAAGAGAAATGTTTTCAGATTCCAGGTCCAACACTCACTAGTGGTGTGACCATGGTCACGTGCATAAATATCTCTAAGCCTTGGTTTCCTCACAATCTATGGAGAGAATATATCATTACCTTCTATTAAATAAGGTAATATATGCAAAGTGGCTAGCCTAGAGTCTGGCACAAGGTGAGCTGAGTAATGTTAGCCATACCAGCATCATCACCATGTCATGTCATTCCTATTGACCTACCCAAGAGTATATGCCGGACAGTGGGAAAGATGAATGAAGTGCTGCCTCCATAGAGGTCAGTCCCCCCAGAGAGACCTGTAAACAATCACATAACGCTCACTCTCACTGTCTGCCACAATTTCTCTAATTCCCTATATCCAAAAAAGTCCAGAACCATGCCTTTGGATCAATGAACTGAAGCTAAACAGTTTTTATTTAACATACTCTTCACACCTCTATGCTCTTAAATCTACATGGCTTCCCCACACCCCCAGGGTTGTGGACTGAACCCAGGCCTCACACTTGTGAGGTAAGTACTTTACTGCTGACCTACTACTTCTCCAACCCTCATCTACTTCTTTTTTTTGAACTGTGGATTGAATGCAGGGGCGCTTCCCCAGCCCTTTTTATTTTTATTTGGAGGCAGAGTCTCACGAAATTGCTGAGGCTGGCTTCGAACTTGCTATCTTCCTGCCACGGCCTCCCAAGTTGCTGAGATTACAGATGTGTACCACCATACCTGACTCTACATTACTTCTCTTTTTTGTGTGGGGCATGGGGGATACGAGGGATTGAACTCAGGGACACTCAGCCACTGAGCTACATCCCAGTCCTATTTTGTATTTTATTAGAGACAGGGTCTCACTGAGTTGCTTAGTACCTCACTTTTGCTGAGGCTGGCTTTGAACTCAAGATCCTCCTGCCTCAGCCTCCCAAGTCACTGGGATAACAGGTGTGCGCCACTGCGCCTGGCTCTCCTTAGCTTCTTAAAAAGGGTCATCTTTCATTTTTATCTTACTTCTTCCAAATTATTTGTTATTGTTATTTCTCTAAGAGATGAACTACACACAAGAAAATGGAATGTTGTGGAAATTCTAAGAAGCTCATTCTCTTGGTTTAAATAAAATTGTTAAAAATAAAAGAGCAAGTTTAGGACACCCTCCACCCCAGGGACAAATAGACATATCCACAACGCCATTAAACCTAGGCAGCTTCTAAAAATCTGATATTAATGGCCCACATTGCTGGCTTTCATAATCGTTAATCATGTTATAAAATGAATCATTCACTAAAGAAATCAGGCCCGGTATTCTGACACTAATTCCCAAGATGCAGAACACAAAGCTGAATCATCTCTGCCATTTCTGGTGACTGGACAGTGAGCTTAGGGTACTAGTTGTGACAAAATACTGAATTATTCTATTCTTTACCTTAAGCTTTACGTCAAGATAGCAATGCTACTCATATGTTGCAATTTAGCTGGAAACAACAACCCAAAAAAAGGTATTTAAAAAATTTTTCCACATCTTCATGCTCCAAATTTTTGTAGAAGCCTTAATGACAGTTACTTTGATGAATATGCCAAGCAGGATTAAACCCATGAAAGGCAACATCGCTAATGAACACAAGGAACCTTATGTAATTGCAATAGCCAGTTTGGCTAGTTTTATGGGTGTGTATACATTTAATTTTGAGTTGAGCAATATCCAATCTGGCAAAGAGATAGAATAATATGAGTCTTTCTGCTTGTTTGTTTTAATTACTAACAACCAGAGCAAAACTATTCACGGCAGCCAAAAGAATTGAAATCACAAATGAACTCTCCTACTTGGAGACTATTGTTTCTTCAAAAGCTGCAAAAGTCAAGGGGGAGTAGAGATGTGGATGGAGAGATGCGATAAATGAGAACACATATAAATAGGTGTTACGTTTTTTGAGAAATGAAGCAATGTTCTTTCTAGGCTTTGAAAGGAGTTTCCATAACAATCATCACACGTTCAATGATATTTATTGCGCGCTGTTGGGCCCAGCCTGTTCTAGATCCCAGAGACTTTACAAGGTAAAGTAGGTGAAGACGTCTTACGTTTTACAGAGCAACACACACACACAATAGAGCAATGGACTATTAAAATTAGCATAAATTCAGGTAGTTACTGAGACAGCCAGGTAGCCAGTAAGAGAATGGGTCTCTGAGGACTGACATTTGAACACAGATAGGAAGGGCCTTGGGTAGGGAGAGGGTACAGCCATGATGGAATCTGAATGAAGAACGTTCTAAGCAGAGGGAACAGCAAGAGTAAAGGTCCTGGGGCAGGAATATATGATGAGTGTTCAAGGACTAGCACAAGGCTGGTGAGGAGGGAGCCCACAAAGCAAGAGAGAGAGGAGGGGGTAAGATCAAAGGCCTTGGCAGAGTGCGAGCTTTCAGAGCATTGTGGGGTGTGGAAAGGCATCCAGATTTTAATCTAAGTGTCATGGGAGTCATTAAAGTTTTATGGAGGTGAGTGGCAAGATCTAACTTCTGCTTCCCCCACCCTCACCCTCAGGGATTGAACTCAGGGGCACTCTACCCCCAGCCATATCTCCAGGCCATTTTTTGTTTTGTTTTGTTTCATTTTGTTTTGTTTTGTTTTTTGAGATAGGGTCTAAGTTGCTTAGGGCCTCACTAAATTACTAGACTGACCTCGAACTTGCGATCCACCTGCCTCAGCCTCCTAAACTGCTGGGACTACAAGTGTGCAACACTATGCCTGGCATTGACTTCCTGTCTTTTGTTTTTGTTTTTTGTTTTTGTTTTTGTTTTTTTGCGGTGCTGGGGATTGAACCCAGGGCCTTGTGCTTATGAGGTAGGCACTCTACCAACTGAGCTATATCCCCAGCCCAACTTCCTGTTTTTATGACATTTGGCTGGTTTGTGGTGCATCAAGAACAAAAAACCATGAACCTGGGTAAAAGTTACAGAAGGAGCCTGAGATAATGGTGGCTGGCACCTAGATGTTTTAGAAGGAACACTATAAAAACGTCAGATCCAAGAATTTAAACTTTGAGTCAATGATATATTCAGTAGAGTGCCCTTCAACAGATGAATTGGTAAAGAAAATGTGGTACATATACACAATGGAGTATTACTCAGCCATAAAGAAGAATGAAATTATGGCATTTGTTGGTAAATGGATGGAACTGGAGAACATCATGCTAAGTGAAATAAGTCCCCCCCCAAAAAAAGGCTGAATAGTCTCTCTGATATGGGAATGCTAATTCAAAATAGGCAGGGTGCAGGGGGAGTGGAGGTTCACCAGACTGGACAGGAGGAAATAGGGGAAATAGATAGGGGATGGGCATAGGAAAGACAGTAGAGAGAATCAGATAGAACTTTCATATATATATATATACATATATATATGAATACATGACCAGTGTAACCCCACATCATGAACAACCACCCAAATGGGAAGTTACATTCCCTGTATGTATGATATTAAAATACATGCTACTGTCATGTATACTAAAAAGAGAAATAAATAAAAATAAATGCAAAAACAAGATATTCAGTAAATTAAGTTTGAGGATAATCATTTTCGCTAAAATTGTATTCATTAATGGCTATATCTACCATACCTAAAGACATACTCAAAAATGTTTGTCAGATGAGCCAACTAATACAAGAGTGAGAAAGCATAAATCCTCCTTCCACTCACTCGTCATCTCTCTATCAGCCCTTGGCTGTGGTCTTACTTTGAGACACGTGGTGGTGGGTAGGAAGGTAATGAGAATTGGAATACAACCTTCAATCTGGAGTCACAGTCAGCAGTTAGGAGCACCCCAGTTGAGTATCTTGGAGGGAGGTGTGCATAAGGGAAAGGTTCTCCTTGCAGAGCCCCAATTTTTTACTTACATTTTATTTAATAGGTTCCCCATTGTCTGCTGAATAGAATTCACTCTCCTTGGTCTGGCTTTTATAGTCTTTCATGATCGCTATCCCCGCTAGCCCAACCGAACTGGCTTGCTCATTGTTGAAGTCCTGTGATTTTTTTTTCTGCTTCCATATTTTTGCCTATGGTGGGAATTTGCATTCCTACCACCTCTACTTCTCCTTCACAAGATCCAGGTCAATCTTTACAACCTTGTCCTCAACAACCTACCCTCATTTCTGACCTGTCCATCAAAACTAAACTCCTAAGAAGATCTGACACACTACAGAGTATGGGCAAATATACCCATCTGCCAATCATCTTGCTATATGTGTGCCCTCAGGGCAAAGAGGAACCATGCAGAAGCCATTCGTTAATTATGTCATTCTTTTTTCAGGTCTTCATCAGAGGGCAAAGCATTTGGTTCAATGCCATGCTAAAGTCCACATCTTCATGCAGAGGTTAGAATGAGACAATCTACCAGAAAAACCACGGATCAGTGTTCCTAGCCTTTCTGAAATCCCAGGTCTTAAGTGTAGACATACAAGTTAAGGCAAAGACACTTCTTTCCAACACAATATATACCTTTATGAATTTGTAAGATATTTGACCCCAGTTTCCTCATCTGTAAAAACAGGGATAATTTTAACCTACCTCCCAGGGTTGTTTTGTGGATTTAGTTAGTTAACCTAAGTAACAGTGTCTGGCCTATGTGTTTGATGTTGTCATTCATGGACTGGGGATGTAGCTCACTGATGGAGCACTTGCTTGGCATGCATGAGGCCCTGGGCTCAATCCACAACACCAGGGGAAAAAATGAAAAAGAATAATGTCATCCATATCAGGTCTTCTCTGGGAGAAGAGGAAGACATCTGACTGACCACTCAATGGTTGATGGAGATGAACAGGCAGCCATTTGATAGTCAGATATCGTCCAGCCCCAGAGAAAGGAGAAAGTCACCTAAATTTTGTCTTGCATCTCTATTCCATCTTAAACCCCAGACTCTGATGGACAAAGACTCAACGAGCCTGTGATGTGAACCAAACTCCATTCCAGGGAGCCCAAATGCCCACCCTACCTAGAGCTACTGATGTATAAATAGGCACTGCTAATGGGCATCCCAGTGACTCACAGAACACGCACACGTACACACACACAACGCACACACTCTCAATCAAAGTAGGTCAGGGAAGATCAAAGGGAGCAGCTAATGCCCTGTGGCTTTTATAGTGAATGGTTCTCATAGGCCTGAAGGACTCTCAGCCAGAGACCCATGACCAGAAGAATCCCACCCGCTCTCCCTCCTTGGCATCCTGTTGCTCTCATTTCCATCCTCCACCATCCTGCTTCCATATCCTGGAATCCCATATAGCATGCCCCTTCCAGGAGAGACATTTAAGATAAGAGAGAGAGCCCCACAGAGGAATCATTCATGCAGTCTGGTAACAGGAAATGTCTTTATGGAGGTAGATCACCCTCCCTGGAGGGAGAACGTATTGCCCAATTCATTCTCTTGCATTTCCACTTAATCTTCTCTATCACCTCAGGCTCTGATATTTCTTTATGCTACACCCCAATTCTTAAGTCTATACTTCAAAGACCTCCTATTTTGATGATGACCATGATGGTGATCATGATGATACTGAATGCTATTATGAGTGAACTTGGAACTATAACTCTTCACAACAACCTGGTGAATAAGGTATCATTATCATCCTCATCAAATTCATGAGGAAACAGAGGCTTAATGAGCTTATGTAACTTGATGAAGTCACAGAGTTAGGAAGTTACAGATCCAGAACTTAAATCTAAACTAATCTGGCTCCAGAGCCCATAACCTCAATCACTTTGATCTACTTTCTCCTCAGTAGATGACCCATTTTTACTCATATCATGATCCCAGGCTACCTCTGACCCTTCAATTCAGCATGTCCCTCAGTTTGGGCACATTTGCCACAATCTGTACATTTTCTTGAATCTAATCAGAAAGAGAATCTTCTGACTTTTCCATTGGGGAAGATGGACCAGACAGTGAAGCAGAATTAGAGGTTGATACAGAGTGGGTCATTCTAGCAATTCAGAAGGCTGAGGCAAAAGGATTACAAGTTTAAGACCAACCTCAGCAACGTAATGAGGTTCTGAGCAACTTAGTGAGATCTTGTCTCAAATTTTTTCAAGTTGGGGAGGCATGGGCTGGGAATATAACTCAGTGGTAGAGCATCTCTGGGCTCAATCTTCACTAAGGAAGGAGGAAGAGGAAAGGGAAAGGGAGGGGAGGAAGGAGAAGTAGCAGAAGGAGGAGGGAAAGAGAAGAAGAAGAAAAGAAGGCTCACCATTGTATATGTGTATTCATGGGAAACATTATATTGAACCTTGGCTAACTCAATATTTATGTCTGGTATACTTCTCTTGTTGGCATCTAATATAGAGACAAAAAAAGCCATATAACACTTTCTCAGTCCCCCTTCAGGCCAAAGTAGCCATACAACTCAGTTCTGACCAATGAAAAGTATGTTAAAGTTACATGTGGAGCCACTTCTAAAAAATACATTTATTTTCTTTTTTAAAATTTTTTATACCTTTATCTTATCTATTTTTATGTGGTGCTGAGGATTGAACCCAGTGCTTCCCACATGCTAGGCAAGTGCTCTACCACGGAGTCAAAACCCCAACCTATAATACATTTATTTTCTTCCAAAAGATGGAACAAGGTCACTAGTTGTTACCTGTTCTACTTTGTGTTGCCTTGAATACAAACATAGGCTAGAAACAAAGCAACCAGCTTGAGACCTTCTCTTGCGTTTCCCCTTGATCCCCTCTCTCACCTCAGACTCTGATACTCCTATTTTGCTACACCCCAATTCCTAAAGCCCATAGCTCAAATACCTCCTATTTTGATGATGACCATGATGGTAATGATGGTGAGAATGACAATGATGATGAAACTGAACACCTACTATGAGCAGAAAGTTAGAAAGAGTCTTGCACTTGGAGGACATTGCTGAACCTCTGCTCACCCACTTGTATGTAAGATAATCAAACGTCTTTATTGCTTAAGCCAGTTAGTCAGCATACTTGCAGCGTAAAGCATTCTGAGATAATCGTAACAATAAATGGCTTGCATTACATATTTTGGATTCAATCATTCTAAGAAATCCTTTGCTAGCTTCTAAATATACCAAGATAAGCCCTCGAGGAGCAGTCACATGGGTTCTGGCTAGGAGGAGCCTAACATCTTCGTGTAATTACTCCAGGGCCAAGGGAGGACAAGTCCCGGTAATCAGCCCACCCTGAAAGCAATCTTAACAAAGTTCAGTTTTATCAAATTGTTTATGATACACTGAATGAAGCAAAATAAAAGTTCAAATAAAAATGGTCACTTCTATAAATTTAAACCAGACAATATCACAGGGGGAGGTGGGCTGGGGGGAGAGAACATAATACCCAGGACACAGAGTTGGAGTTAGAAATCTGGGCTCTCAACCCCGTCTTGTTACCTTGACATTTTTTCCAAGCTCTCAGACCATCATATCCACATGCATAAAATGAGAGAGGAACCAGACAACTTATTGACACAAAGGGAAATCTAGAACACTTTAGTTCTTCTTCGCTTCTATCCATTTTCCCACGTTAAGACGAAACCACATGACTCAGGGGTCAGTAAACTCTTCTTTTTCCTGTAAAAGAGCAAGAAAATACAATCTTATACCTCTGCTGTCTGGATACACTGAGTGCAAAGGTAAATATTTCTTAGCAAATTATATGGTAAGAATTACAGCGGGATCTGCTGACAACAGACATCATTATCCAAAGTTCAGCCAAATCATAAGACAGAGTCACTGTTTATTTAATGTCCTTGGTGATACAGGGCAGGCAAGGACTTCAGCTGCTCTGTATCAAGGGACCCACAGAGAGGACCCATCTGAGGGGCAGGGAAATAACTGAAATCAAAACAGCCCAAGGGTCAACTTGTAGAGTTTCTTTTTCTGCTACCTTTGCCCCGTTACCCATCATCTTCCATTCTAAATATACCTAGCCATCCCTTGTGCCAAAGGAAATTAATTTTATTTCATTTTTCCTCTTTGGTCATTGAACTCTGCTTTCCCAGTGGATGTCATAAATTACCAATATACTAATCCTATGTCATTATGTCAAAAGGAGAATTATGATCTCCCAGAGACTATTCAACAAAGAAAAATTTTAAAAGATGAGATTTACCTGAATGGTAAACCAGGAGAATAAAAAATACTGAAATTCTGTCATTCAATTATTCCTTCATAGAAGGTAACACAAGTCTGCACACCACCACCACCACCACCACTCCCAAATTGGGGACTGAACCCAGGGGTGCTTTACCACTAAGCTACACCACAGCCCTTTTTAATTTTTATTTTGAGGCAAGGGCTTGTTAAGCTGCTGAGGCTGGCCTTGAACTTGAGATCCTCCTGCCTCAGCCTCCAAATTCACTGGGATTGCAGGCGTGTGCCACCACACTTGGCCACAATTCAGTTTGTAAGTAGTTTTTAAAGAACTTCTATGTTCAAAGTGGTAGACCCTGTAAGGATGAGTTGCAGATGATAATATATGTTCTCTGCCCTCAAGAAACTTACACTATATTAGGGTGGTTACATACATGCTTCTAATATAGGGCAGACCAAAAAGCAAAGTAGAAATGTTAGGAAGAAGAAATTAATTTCTATTTAAAGGAACTGAAGAGGCTTCAAAGAAGAATAAAAAGCTAGAAATAGACAAGGGCTCATATTTATATTCTATTCTTAAATGCCTTCTCTCATTTCTGAAGTGTTGAACTTTCCAGAACATAATTTAGATCAACAAGCAAACTACTAAACTGGTATTTTGAATGAGCTGTGAGGATGCTCAGTGCCATGTGAGAGGAACTCCTCGGAAAGGAGACTCTGCCTTCTTCCTTCCCATCCCACCTGGCAAAGGTAAGGAAGGAGAAAGAACAAGGAACTCCAAGCCAGTGGCATCCCAACAAGAACAAGGCAGGCAGGGCTTCTGCCAATCTCAGAGCCACGCCTCTTCTACTGCCGCCCAATCCCACCAGCCAGGGGAACCTCCTGGGAACTGGCGCCCAGAGGTGTCTCCGCACAGCAACGCCTTCCGCTCCCAGATTCCCGCAACTCACACCTCTCACCCTTCCCCATCCGCTTCCTAGGCAATGTTCTGGCCTTTGCTTCTGATATGCTTCCTCCCAATGCTTCTGAGTGTCTTTTTTGATAAAAAAAAAAAAAAAAAAAAAAAAAAAACATCAGGTTATAAATGGTGCTGTCTGACTCTCGGGCGAGCAGCAGAGAAGCTATAAAGATCTGGTTAGAATCATGACCACTTAGCAGGCGCGTGGCCACTGGGACTTCATGACCATTAATTAGTTTATCCTCCTTGAGTCCCTCTAAGGCATCTCTTATTATCTCCATTTGACAAATAGAGCAAAACTAAAATGCAGAGAAATTGACTAATTGACTGAGTTGCAACAAGGGGAGAAGATGGAGGCAGACTATTAAAAGCAAGTCCCATCATGAAACCTAAAGATTCTCAATCCATGCAACACGTTAGTATTTAAGATTTTTGAATCAGGAAGGAGATTCTTGGAGATTCTCTTGTTTACCCACCCACATTTTCCAAACCAGAAAATTAGCATCTACAAAGATCAAGGACGTGCTCAACATTGTATTGAGATGAAGAGAAGGAGGTATGACTCCAACCCAGGTATCCTGGCCCCAGATACAGGACTCTTTCCTTCATGATGAAGAAACCTGGAGCAAGAGCCAGAGACATGAAGTCACACAACTTGCTGGTGGCAGAGCCATACCAGAACCCCAGGAGACAGAACAAGAGCAGTTGTACATCTTTGCACTGCACAAAGGCACGTGGCCAAGGAGACAAGTGATAACCAAATCCAGCCTGCACCCTCTCAGCCAAGCGGTCTGCTCAGGTGGGAGTCCACCACCTGGCATCTGCCTGCCTTCCGCCACCAAGATTTCCAACAGGCACTAAGCTGCCGGGGAAGACCAACAGCTTTGAACACACGTCTCTTAACTCCTTTTCTAGGACTGAAGAGGAAAGATCAGTTGTCTTGGAATATGGAAAGAAAGAAAACTAAGAATGTTCCAACTTCCATGTTGTTGCTATATATCAAGAGGGAGCAACTCAATCCTATTACCTGGCTAAAAAAGTTGCAAGATACTTCTCTCTGGCTATAACACATGTAAAATATAGTTCAAATAGATTCAAATTCTTTTGATGTTCTAAACACCTTCTGGGAGAACTTTTTATTTTTCAGTGCTGGGGATGGAACCCAGGGCTTTGCCCATGCTAGACCCTACCCCTAAGCCATGTTCCCAACCCTTTTAAATATTTTTTTTGTAAATGAAGACTGGAAGTGGAATGAAGGAACTGAAAACTATAACCCATTGGCTCTGCCAGGAAAACTGACTACAAAGAGATCTTTTCACCTCAGAGACCAAGCTACTCCCTCTTTTCTAAGGGCTCAACACTGCAGCAGCTGTGCTCCCAGGGCTACAGCCTCCATAATAGCTGTCATATCAGATCTCCTGGCCTCCAGGACCTCCCCTCTCCAAAGCAGGCAGTGCCAGGTCGGTAGCAACGCCCTGGTGAGTGGACAGTATGAGCAGTTTGAATATCGAGAGTGAGGAGGGAGAATCAAAATGAACCTCACCTTTCTAACTTAGGCAGCTAAGCAAATGGCTATATTAGCCACCAAAATGGAGAAAGAAGGATGAGCGCCATTTTGAAGTGAAAGAAAGAAAGTGAATTCTGTTTGGGGAATGTTGAAAGCCAGCTGGAAATGAAAATCTAAAGGTGAGAAAGATGTAAGGTGGAGCCAGAGGAGCAGGAGGCATCACCCTCCCATAGGACAACCACAAGGATTTCTTTATCTTTGCACCATCCACGGACCTCATCATAGTTTCTTATAATACTTGCTAAAAGGAAAGAAGTGAGGAAAGGAGGGAGAGAGGGAATGAAAAAGACCACCTTCAACCTTTGAAAGGATCTATTACTACATCACAAACTGCCCTAAGATGTAGTGGATTAAAACAACAATGATTTATTATTTCTTACAATTCTAAGGTTGGCTGGTGGAGGGAGGGATCTGCTTCCTGCTCTTATGATGGCTGGAATGGCTGGGATGGCTGGAATCCACAATGGCCCCATTCACAGGGCTAACAGGGAGCATGACGAGTGCCAGCAGGCTCAGCTGGGGTGTCAGCTGGACCTCAGTTCTCCTCCATAGGCCTTCCCATGTGACTACTTGGCAACTCCAGAGTTGGCAGCTGGGTTCTAGGAAAGAACCTATGGAGAGAAGAGATGCAATCACGCTTTATCACTTTTTCCCTTGCGTTACGTCTGCTAATGTCTCATTGGCCAAAGTTAGTGGAATTACTAGGTTTAATCCAATGTGGGAGGGAAGTACTCAAGGGCAGAAAGAGCAGGAGGCATGCTTCGCAGAGAGCGGGGGCACCAAAACAACAGTCTACCACACCTTCTGAAGGAGGGAAGGGCTCTCCATTGCCCATTAATATCTCATCTAGATTCAAATCTAGTTCATATCTGATCCAATCTCATCCCTGTCTTTTCCACATGAGCCCCCTGCTCTGAATCTCCTGAACTGGGAATCCCAGACTCTGACTGGAAAGAATCTTACAGTTCACCCTGTGTTTTCACACGTTGCCACGTGCACACACACACCAGCCTCAGTCCCACTTCTGGCACTTTTCTCAGACCCTTCTGCTTCCTTAATACTCAGCTTAATATTTATACTTAATACTCAGCTTAATACTTAATACTCAGCCTTAGGGACTGAGATTGTAGCCCAGTGGTAGAGAACTTGCCTAGCATATGTGAGGCACTGGGTTCAATTCTCAGCACCGCATATAAATAAATAAATAAAGGTTCATCAACAACTAATTAAAAAAAAAAAAAAACTCAGCCTTTACTTGGCCACTGTGGTGCACACCTGCAATCCCAGGGGCTTGGGAGGCTAAGGCAGGAGGATCATTAGTTCAAAGCCAGCTTCAGCAACTTAGTGGGGCCCTAAGCAACTTAGCAAAACCCCTGTCTCTAAATTAAATATAAAAAAGGGCTGGGGATGTGGCTCAGTGGTTGAGTGCCCCTGGGTTCAATCCCTCATTTGTGAAATAAAAAAGATTTAGCCTCTGCTTCCTTGACCAGTTCTGAATTCCAAACCTTTACCCTTTTTAAAGAGGCTTTGCTGCTCGGGTCTTTCTAACTTCACACAAAGTACATTTTGCACTCAGGTATTGGGGGAAACAAAGAAAGGCAGATTGTGATATAGCTTGGGTTCTGGAAGCACAGGACTTTACAATTGAATTCTGGCTCTGCCACTTACCAATTGCAAAACTGTACCAACATTTTGTTCTTATTCTTTTCTGAGCCTCAGTTTCTTGATGTGTAAAACTGAAGGCTACAGTAGTAGCTACTTCAAGTGATGCTGTAATGAAGATCAAGTCTTTGACAGTGTTCGACCTCACGTAAGATCAGTGCCCAATATATGTGAGCTCTTAGCCTAAGACTCCACAATGGAGGCTCGGATACGTGAAGAATCTATAGAAGGCTCTCTCACTGAGACTTCTACTTTTTTCCTGGTACCAGGAATTGAACACAGGGCTGCTTAACCACTGAACCTCATCCTCAGCCCTTTTTGTTTATTTATTTTTTTTTTATTTTGAGACAGGGTCTCACTAAGTGGCTTAGGGCCTTGCTAAGTTGCTAAGGCTGGTTTTAAACTCGCAATCCTCCTGCCTCAGCCTCCTCAGCCTCCTGAGCCACTGGGATTACAGGCATGCACCACAGCACTCAGCTTCACACAGTATTTCTAATCGTGAAAACTTAGAAATTGCCCGCGAAACAAAATGAGTCATAGGACATCTATCTACCTCATTGAATATACTCACATCTATAGGCACACACAGAAATATGGGAAAAGAGTGATTTTTAATGAAATTTGAATGACACAGAGAAGTAAACAATATATCAAGTGGAAGAAGCTGAAATGCAAACACACACTAAGTCCTTAAATGTTAACAATGAAGA
Organism: Glaucomys volans; assembly: GCA_020662805.1. Classification (NCBI taxonomy): domain Eukaryota; kingdom Metazoa; phylum Chordata; class Mammalia; order Rodentia; family Sciuridae; genus Glaucomys; species Glaucomys volans. The sequence goes on along the minus strand of JAJEJO010000132.1, from coordinate 284,655 downwards.
AAAAGTATTGAAAGAGTAACAGGTAACCTCTAGAGAGACAAGGAAAGAAGATGGCTCTGAGAGAACCCAGCCATTCTTCATTAATCACCACAGAACAAACAGGGTCCCTTGAGAGTTAAGTCAGTTTTCTTCTGCCCATCTGTATTTTTAACATTGTCAACATCAAGGAAAACCTCCAAAACAAGCTCAAACCTTGTGTCTGCTGTTTTTTCCTCACCATCTTGCCACAGAAAAATCATGTAAGATATGGAAATTCCCATCTCAGCAATAGCCTTCAGGTTTGTATGCTGTTGTTGTTGTTTGTTTTGGGCATGGGGAACTCAGCCCAGGGGCACTTAACCACTGAGCTCCAGCCTCAGCCCTTTTAATTTTGTTTATTTTGAGACAGGGTCTCTCTAAGTTGCTGAGGGCCTTGCTAAATGACTGAGGCTGGCCTCCATCTTGCCATTCTCCAACCTTGGCCTCCCAAGTAGCTGGGATTATAGATGTGCACCACCATGCCCAGCTTCTTGAGTTGTGTTTTTAATTTTAAGTGTGTGTGTGTGCACGCACATGGAGTTGTGAGAACACCTAAGACCCACTCCCTTAGCAAATCCCAAGTATACAATAAAGTATTATTAGCCATGGTCACCATACTACACATTAGATCTCCAGAATACAGAGGTTTAAAAAATTGGAAAACTGTTATCAGAGCGTCAATTGTGTACCTTAAATACACATAATTTTTATTTGTCAATTGTACCTCAATAAAGCCGAAAAAGTGAAAATTGTATGGCATTCTATGGGAAAATTTAATACCCCATGTTAATATATGAAACAGTGAAAACATGGAAAGATTAATACAAGCCAGACTCTGTGGCACATGTTTGTAATTCCTGCAGCTCCAGAAGCTGAGGCAGGAGGAGCCCATGTTCAAAGCCAGCCTCAGCAACTTAGCAAGTCCTGGTCTCAAAATTTAAAAATTACAACACCTGAGAATGTAGCACAGTGATCAAGCGCCCCTGGGTTCAATCTCGGGTAAAGCAGGTAAAGCAGGTAAAGGAACAAAGGAAGGAAGAAGTTATGGTTTATTTGTGGTGTCCCCCAAAACTTCACATGTGAAACAATGCAAAAGGTTTGGAGGAGAAATGATTGGATTATAGCCTTGACCTAATCAGTCGATTGATCCTTGATGGGATTAGCTGAGTGGTGACTGGAGGCAGGTGGGGGGTGGCTGGAGGAGGTGGGCATTGGGGACACGGCTTTGGGGTATATATTCGTATCTGGAGAGTGGAGTCTCTCTCTGCTTCCTGATCATCTTGTGAGCTGCTTCCCTCTGCCACACTCTTCTGCTACAGTGTTCTACCTCACCTCAAGCCCTGAAGAATGGAGCCAGCTGCCTATACCTCTGAAACCATGAACCCTTAAATAAATTTTCTTCCTCTAAAATTGTTCTTGTCAGATCTTTTGGTCACAGTAGCAAAAAAGCTGACTAAAACATAAATAAATAAGGAAAATACAGAATTGAGGCTGCTCCTAGACCTGTGTTCCCTTCCCTTTTATTTCTATCTCACACTTACACATAAAAGTATCCCTTCTTTTATTATCTACTGATAGATAAATTGTATACATGTGTATATATACACACATGTTATGACTTCAGCAATGCTTTGATGACCTGCATTTTATGAATCACATCCATAATCTTTATTCTGTTGAATAAGAACCATCTATACTATGTGTTTGGTGTACAGGGAGTTTCCCAGGCCCTTGCCAGATGCACTCTTGGGGGAAGCTGGTAAAGTATGCAACTCCCACAAATCAGGAAAGGTATGTTAACAAATCACACACAGCAGAGATCTGCCTTTGACCTCTATCTTCAGTGGATATTTCAAACTGAGTAAAGTCATCCGCATCTTAAAGATTATGTATCTTAGACTTCTTTCAGCCATTGGGTCTCCCTTTTAGAGATTTCTTTAATCTATTCAGAGTTTTAGTTTCTTTCTTTTTGCCAGAAATTTCCTTGGGTAAATTTCCTCATGAAAACCCTAATTTTATCCATGCATGACAGCTGTCTGTCAATCTCATCTAACCCAAGAACAACCTTCTTTCTTGGGTTGAATTAGAATGTTCTGCATCATTCTGTGGTGATAGCGCATAGACTGCCCAGACCAGAACATGCTGGGACAGTCACAAACCAGGAGCAAATAGAGATACAGGATCACAGGGGCCCTAACACAGATCCATGCCCACCATATAATACTCAGTAAACATAACTTCGCTGCTTGGTTCTGTCTACGTATGTCATTTTGCTGGTGTTTAATTAATGTGATAATGAATTTTTTCTTTTTTGGTAGTAGTGGGTATTGAACCCAGGGCTCCCACAAGCCAGGCAATTATACCACCAAACTATATCCCCAGCTGTTTTTATTTTACTTTAGGACAGAGTCTCACTAAGTTATCCAGGCTGACTCCAACTTACAGTTCTCCTGCCCCAGCCTCCAAAGTGATTAGGATTACAAGCATCTACCACCAGGCCCACAGTGGTTCACCGGCTCACAGTGAACTTGAAAGTACCATTTTTGTTTGTTTTTGTTGTTTTTTCTTCTATTTTATAACTCCAGTGATGTGTGCCAAGATATGATGGCAGATTCCTTCCTGATGGATCTTAAACTTCCCTTACCAAAGCTTTTTCTAAAAAGGCATCTTTAGACACATCACAGTCTGTGACAGCAAACCCTGGAGAGCGATGATTCGAATCACGGTCCCCGGACTGCCCCATGGCTGTGTTGCACTGGGAACTTCCTGTGGGAAGGTGCAGTCAAGATAGCCCAGTTGCTATGGTGATGCCCAGTTATTGATTATAAGGGACAGTGGAAATAGAGTGAAGAGGGAAGGTTGACAGCCAGATGTCTGGCTTGCACTCCTCCAAGAGGGGTGGGAATACAGAAGGAATACCGTTGCAGGAAACAAGAGTTTAATGAGCTCAAGTTTTTGAGTATATTACTGAGTGACTTTGTCCATCCAAGCGGAGACTCAACAGATAAATTTCATATGTAGTTGGAGTACTGAAGGCACATGGATGCCCAGGAGGTGGGTCAAATAGAAAAAAAAAGAGGCATTAGAAAGAATCCCACAGAAAACCAATGTTACAGAGAAGACTAAGAAGTAAAGAGAGTTGGCCAAATAGACTGTCATGGAAACCAAAGGAAGAATATTCAGGAGAAAACATCAGTTGCTAAGAGAGGCCAGGCGCAGAGGCCACACCTGTAATCCCAGCAACTTGGGAGGCTGAGGCAGGAGGATCACGAGTTCAAAGTCAGCCTCAGCAACTTAGCGAGGCCCTAAGCAACTCAGGAAGACCCTGTCTCTAAATAAAATACAAAATAGGACTGGGGATGTGGCTCAGTGGTGGAGTGCCCCTGGGTTCAATCCCCAGTACCAAAAAAAAGAAACCAAAGTTGCCAAGAGGCCAAATAATATAAAGAGTTATGAAGAAAAGACTAGACTCAGCACTTTCCTTCATCTGAGATTAATTTTTCAAATCAAATTATGAATTGCTTTCTAGGTGCAGCACTTTCTTTGAAGGACCTTTTGCAGGTCAGAGTCTCTGCCTCCCAGGAGTTGATCATCTAGCTTATAAGCAAAAACACAGAGGCCAGGGGAATTGTCCCTCCTTCCTGTCTGACCAAAAACAGAAGGAAAAAACACTATAAATACATATGTCCGTGCATAATGAGCCAAATAAGTGGTACAAATATTTCAAGTTTTTTGGAGTGGAATACTATGGATCAGGAAAGTTGTGTTTTTCCTGGAACCCACATTTTAGTATTATTGTTAACCTTCTAGAACACTTCCAAATAAATTAGACAAGATAGATTTAGAAACCACTTCACTATAAAAAATAATTCAATAGTCTGTGTTGTATTTGGATCAGTCAAGATAGCAATGATAGTATTCATCAAATATTTGAGGGATTTTGATATAGAAGGAAATTTTTTTTGTATTGTTCTTGAAGATAAACCAAAGACAAATAAGATAAAAGAGATAGGAATTGGAGGGGGTGGGCTTCTTATGGATAATTACTGTCTGAACATGCAATGAGCTTCCAAATGTGCTCCCCTTTGGACATGTTCAAAGAGCGTGTTACAGGGTGAAAGTTGAACTTAACATCCTCCAAAATGCCTTTTAATTCTTAGATTTTGTGACTCCAATTCAAAGATGGTCTCTCTTTTTCAACGTGGTTAAAAAAAAGTATTATTTTTGGAAGAAGAGGGATATCCAGTCTAGCCTCGGAAGGTGGTTGAGATTTTGATGGTGAGCGAGAGGAGAAAGGGCACTTCCAACAAGGATAATGGGAGACAGGCTCAGTGGCACAGGCCTGTAATCCTAATGGCTCAGGAGGCTTAGATGGGAGGACTGCAAGTTCAAAGTCAGCCTCAGCAACTTAGCGAGGCCCTAAGCAACTCAGTGAGACCCTGTCTCTAAATAAAATACAAAATAGGACTGGGGATGTGGCTCAGTGGTCAAGTGCCCCTGGGTTCAATCCCTGGTTCAAAAAAAAAAAAAAAAAAAGATGAGGGGCCCACCTCCAAAGTCCCCAGGACCAAACTGACAAAAGCTTTACAATGCCAACACGTAAAATTTGAGCAAATTATATTAGGTCACAGAACTCACTGAAGATGTTTGTGCAAGTAAACACAATTCGGGCTTTTTTTGTTTGCTTGCTTGTTGAATTTTTTTAGTTGTAGATGGACACAATACCTTTATTCTACTTATTTTTATGTGGTGGTAGGATGGAACCCAGTGTCTCACCCATGCCAGGCGAGCACTCTCCCACTAAGTCACAACTCCAGCCCTCTTTGTTTTTGAGACAGGGTCTTGCTATATTGCCTGTGTCACCCAGGCTGGTCTGGAGCTTATAGTTCTCCACCTCAGACTCCGAAGTGGCTGGGATCACCTGCAAGCTCCACCTCGCCCCACTTAAGGACATACAATCCAATTAAACAAAACTTCAAGGAAGATTATTTTGGCATTTACTTATGATGGATTAGAAATGTGTGAGACTGAAAAAAAAAACAGGAAATTATTAGGAAGAATAAGAAAGTAAGAACTCAACTGGGCACAGTGAGGTATGCCTGTAATGCCAGCCACTCAGGAGGCTGAGGCAGGAGAATCACAAGTTTGCCCAGGGAACAGCCTGTGTGACTTAGCAAGGCCCTGTCTTCACCTTTAAAAAAATAATAATAAAAATTAAAAGGGCTGGGATGTAGCTCAGTGGTAAAGCAACCCTGGGATCAATTCCCAGTAACCAAACAAAAAAGATGAACTCAAACTCAGAGAATGGTAGAGAACAGGGTAAAACGAAGGAAGCTGGGAGAAAGATTCCTAGGACTTGGTGACTAGTTATGGGAAGAAAATAGAAGGAAACACCAGAGGAAAAAATGAAGAGGAAGGAGGCTAAGAGAAGCAGTGCAGTAGACTAGCAGGGTCAAGAAGTCTGACCTGAGAAGTCAGCCACTCTCCCAGCGTGGGGAGGCAGCTAAGGAGAACCCCGCCCAGGCAGCATCCCCAAGGCATGTGGCCTCTCGCTGGCATCCAGTGGAATATTACCAGCTGCCATCTCAAAGGAAACTGGGTCCCCTGCTTTTCTAAATGAGCAAGCTCTTGTACTGGCAAGCAACACACATGACAGGCACTTAGCCAAGCGTAAAGCAACAGGTTTAAAACATGTGAGTGTAGATAAACCATCGCCAGCCCTTAGCGCCTTGTTAAAGGTAATAGACTCACGGGCCCAAAGGAGAAAGCCATCTTCCCAAACTCTAGAGCCATCCATTCTTCACGTTCCCATCTTATATAAAAACATGTATAAATCTGTGGTGACGTTTGCTAGCGTACTGGGAAGTAGGGCAGAGGGACACTTAAAGCAAAGGTATTTTTCGAGGTAACACTTGAGATAATATTGGGAAAACAAACTCTTTAACAACTTAAGCTCAGTCTAGGTAGAAAAAAGTAAATATAGGTGCAGAGCTGGTGAATCTGAACAATGTAGAAAACCAGACTGGATCGTTCAGGCTCTGAAAACTGGTTTTCTTTTTTTTTTTTTTTTTCTCAACCGTGGGTGGTTTTATTTTGTTTGGTTTTGTTTTTGCTTGGATTATCTGGACAATTGCCTCAACTCTCCATTTCACTCCGGTTCTATAGACATAGTCTTCTAAGTGTTCTATTTTTATCGAGCTCCAATAGGGACTGAAGACAATGGAGCTCATTGAAATGAGTTTGGCTGAAAGGATTAAGCCAATTGAAAGGATATGCTTCCCGCACATCCTATGTTTTTCCATGATGCAGAAAAAGGAGCAATTCTCTGCCCTTGATCTGCCCTCCGCACTGACAATACTTTCTCCAGGGCAGCCGAGGGCAAAGCAGAAAGCGGCATTTGGGCAAATATTCATGTTGATAAGGGCAAAATGAAGCACAGCAGCCTGGAAAGCACACCTAATTGACCATGTCATGCCGCCCGGAGTCCAAGGCTCTGGAAGTCCCCTACACAACTGAACAGGGTTTCCCCTGCAGGGTGGCTTTTCCTTAGCAAATCTAAAATTCAGTGATTCCCTTTCGTCCTCAGGGCCAACTCAGAGGCTAAGCCAGGGGCTCTAAGTTGGAATCGGGAGCTCCAGGCACAAGCGGAGTCTAGGGGCTGGGAGAAGCTGGAAGCTTTGGAGGGCAGCTTTCTTCCTTAGCTCTCTTTTCCTCTGGTAATTTTTTCTCTCCATATAAATAAAAATTAGTCGTCCTTTTAAAGGAGCTTGAGATTAATAGCATAAGTACTTCTTGAAGCCCTGCTTCCCAGAAGGGTAGCATTTTTCTCGTTGCAGGAAGAGAAAAAGTGTTATAAAGGGACTGGACAGGTTCCAGCTGCTGCTGAGGAAGGGAGCAAGGTGCACCGCGAGGGCTTCCTCTTCTAGGCTGCAGTGCCTAGACCTGGTGTTCTTCAGGAAGCTGGAAATTCAGCTCAAAAGAGTGTGCCTTGTCCCTGCCTTACTACCCCAGAACAAACTGACTAAACGCATGCAAAGTCACTTCAGAGCTTAGACTCCTATGACCTGTAGTGGGGAGAGACTGAGCTCTCGGCTTACTGATCTCCCAGTCAAAAGACTTGCTCCACAGACTTTTTGTTGTTGTTGTCCTTCAGTACCTGGGGTTGAACTCAGGGCCTCAAGCAAGGTTTCTATAATTGAGTTCTATCCCAAGTTCTTTTTTTATTTTATTTTGAGACAGCATCTCTCTAAACTGCTCAAACTGACCTCAAAAGCAATCCTCCTCCCTCAGCCTCCCCAGTAGCCAGGATTATAGGCATGCACCATTACACGCTGCTCTTACCACATATTTTCTGAACAATGGCCACTTCAAAATGGTTTAAAGCTGACACTATGGTTGGGAAGTCAGGCACACAAATGAAAGCTGAGGGTTTTTTCTTTTCTTTTTTTTTTTTGGAGGGGGAGGGTGTATAGGTACTAAGGATTGAACCCAGGAGTGCTCTACCCCTGAACTACATCCCCATCCATTTTTTATTTTTTATTTTGAGACACAATCTTGTTATATTGCTGAGGCTGACCTTGAACTTGAAATCCTCCTGACTAGGATTACAGATGTGCAC
>JAJEJO010000132.1:237042-262298 GCA_020662805.1 Glaucomys volans | reverse complement strand
ATATATATATATATATATATATATATATATATATATATATATATATAAAATGAAGGGCACTTAGGTTGGTTCCATAGCTTAGCTATTGTGAATTGAGCTGCTATAAACATTGAGGTGGCTGCATCACTGTAGTATGCTGATTTTAACTTCTTGGGGTATATACTGAGGTGTGGGATAACTAAGTCAAATGGTGGTTCCATTCTGAGTTTTCTTAAGAATCTTCATGCTGTTTCCAGACTGGTTGCACCAATTTGCAGTCCCACCAGCAATGTATGAGTGTACCTTTCTCCCAACATCCTCGCCAACATTTGTTGTCACTTGTATTCTTGATAATTGCCATTCTGACTGAAGTGATATGGAATCTCAATGTAGTTTTGATTTGCATTTCTCTAATTTCTGTAATGGCTAGAGAAGTTGAAGATTTTTCCATGTATTGTTGACTATTTTTATTTCTTCTTCTGTGATGTATCCATTCAGTTCCTTTGCCCATTTATTGATGGGGTTATTTGGGTTTTTTGATGTTAAGTTTTAGCTACAATTTTTTTTTTTTTGCCTTAATGACAATCTTACCAAGACACAACCCCATTGTAATTCAAGGAACATCATTTTTCATCACTCAAAAAATGATTAAGAGAGTAAGAGACTAGGAAAGATTAGTTTACAGTACAAATAGTCAAAGGAAAACATAGAACATACTTTTCCCATGAGATTGAACAGAACAAACTCAATTTTTCAAATGCAATATTCACACAACAATTCCGTTCAAGGTTATTGATGAAGTGGCTCTGTGCTGTTTGCATTGCTGCTATTATAAACTGAATCGCATTTGTATAAATTTATTACCTTTTAAAGTATGTTTCCTAAAATATTCACTTATCATCATTGAAATTTAAATTCTTCTCAATCTTTAATACTAGAGAATTCTTCTCCCAGCAGTGGCTACAGTACGGAACACCATACCTGATCATAAACACTTAATCTCTTAGCTCCATAAAGCGAGATTTTGTTGAAGACCGGCGGGAAGAGAGGCAATAACACATATTCTCTCCACAAGATCCGTATTTGGTGACTTTTGCTTTAAAATATTCTAATAATGCTGAATATTAACTATAGGTTGTAATTTGATATCCACAACTTTGTAATAATTGGCAGAGCCGTCGGAAACTGTCTCCAAAGAAACCAACCCACGGTCCAAGAACAAGAACACAAAAACACGAGCCGAAATTAATGCTTAAGATACTTTCTTTGTAATATTTCCAAGGATGATCATGAAGAGGTGACCCAAAAAGAGACAGATGGACAGGAAATTCACCTCTTGTTTAAGGGATGAAAAACATGAGGGCTGTGGGGGGAGGCAGGATCCTGAGCACAGAGCCGTGACCTGCTGGATGCGTGGCTGGGACACCCCATTGCCACATTCCCAGCACCTCCACACACACTTCCATGGAGTCCCTACATGTAGGTCAGAACTAGGAAAGGGCTCAGCAGCCCTCCTTTCTACCAAATTCTCCTCCCATTGTCCCATACGTACACCTTTCACACTCCCTTCATCTGAAGTGAGTGCTTTTAATTTATGCTCTAAGATCTTTCTGTGACTTCAGTCAGAATTTATGTATCTAAACTTTGTTTAAAATATGAAACAAATGCTTTTCAATATACATCGTTACATAAAAGTAACATACATAGCCGGGCACAATGATGTACGCCTGTAATCCCAGCACTTGGGAGGCTGAGGCAGGAGGATCACGAGTTCAAAGTCAGCCTCAGCAATTTAGCGAGGCCCTAAGCAACTCAGTGAGACCCTGTCTCTAAATAAAATACAAAAATAGGGCTGGGGGTGTGGCTCAGTGGTCGAGTCCCCCTGGGTTCACCCCCAAGTACAAAAAAAAAAAAAAAAAGGTAACATACATAAAATTGTTACATAAAAGTAACAATTTCAACAATTTTTTTTTTCAGTACCTGGGATTGAATCCATGGGCACTTGACCACTGAGCCACATCCCCAGACCTTTTTAATATTTTATTTAGAGAGAGGGTCTATCTAAGTTGCTTAAGGCCTTGCTAAATTGCAAAGGCCAGCTTTGAATGTGGGATCCTCCTGCCTCAGCCTCCCAAGGTGCTGGGGTTATAGATGTGCACCACCACCCAGCCTAAAAGTAACAATTTCTAAATGTAGTCTTGTCCTATTTGTTTTTTGAATGATGGCTTCTATTTCATGTAATATAAATTCTGGGGTTTTTTAAAATAAATAAATAAAACTGCTGGGTGTAGTGTGGCTTGCCTGTAATGTCAATGACTAGGGAGGTTGAGACAGGAGGATTACAAGTTCAAAACCAGCCTCAGTAACTTAGCAGGACCCTGTCTCAAAGTAAAAAATAAAAAGGGCTGGGGATGTGGCTCAGTGGTTATGCGCCCCTGGGTTCAATCCCCTGTACCCAAGGATAAATAAATAAAACTAAGCAATACTATCAAAATGATAAAATGACTTTAAATGAAGCAGGGGCCATAATTATAATAATTATTCAATCTTTTCTGATGCAACACTTAATTTCTTCTTAGCATTTCTTTTCCATTTGTTACAATTCAGTAACGGGCTGGGTTCTAGGAAAAACAGAAAATAAGACAGGATCTTACAAAGTAGAATCACAATTTAAATTTGAAATGCTGAAACAGAATGTCCTGGCAGTGAGATTTTTGCTCTGTCAAAGCAGGACTCCTTTTGATGTCATGGGAGAGTTCAAGGAGCAAGGATTCAGAGGCAAGGAAGCCGAGGAGAGATGGACGATGGCTAGCAGTTGGCATCAAATTTCAAAACTGGGGTGCTGAATTGTTCTTACAGCCCCAAATAAAATTCTGAAATATAAGAACCTGCTGGTTCTGAGTACACTTGAAAGGAGAAAGGCGAGGTCCCCAGACCCCTGAGGTCTCCATTGACAATCAGCACAAACAGTTTAAGGACCCAAACCAAGCGATCTTGAAAGAGGGGTAATGGGATGACTCACATGAATTGTGATTTTAAAATGGAAGAAACTACTTTTTGCATAACCAACACTCCAGGGAAACAATAAAATGAGGCAGATAGAACATGGGGATGATCCAATTTTAGAAAAAAGTGGAAAATAACTTTTTCGAAACAAAATTTTTGTTGCTGCGGAAGCAGTTTTATTTTTAGCTGTAAACATACATAATACAAAGTACTAGTGTTTTCTTCTCTGTCAATCAAAGAGAAATTTATACTCTTGGCCTTTTGCTTCTAATTTAAGCATTTAGGAAATGGTACAATTTGTCCCTGATTGATCCATAAAATAATGTTATGGAGCAAACCTGACATTGCAGGCTGGAAATCAAAGACCAAATCTCAAGCCTACTAGATTTTCCCTCCTGTGGTTCTTCTTGGAGCCAGGAGAGAACTTGGAAAGGAAGAGGGGATTTTTATCCCTGAATTATGCCTTTGGGGCAAAGACTAGAGCTGCCATTAAGGATTGCATCATGTCCACTGCATCCCTGTCTCCCTGCCCAGGTGACAGGATCTGCAGGCGCCCCTGACTTAGCGGCAGAAACCATCACTTGTGAGTTTGAGTCAAGCTAGACCACCGACCGAGTGAGGTTGCCCCTAGGAAGTGGGTAAAAAGAATGCAGATGGAGGATTCAGTCTTCAGGCAGCTGGACACAATGCCAAGAGTCCCCAAAAGCATTCATATTGATAAGAAGCCATGATAGTGACTGCATATTAAGCCATGGAGGGAGACGGAACGAGTGATTGAATCATACCGAACCATTTGAGGCTGTTTTAAATGACAGGTTAGCAATAGGACAGGTATTTCTAGGTCTTGGCTGCACAGTGTAGTCATATAGGGAAGTTGCAGCAAACTAGGCCAACACAGCATTTCCGCCTTATCTAATTTAGCCTGTTAAGGTCTTTCGCCATGTCCCCGTGTCAGGGAAAAAAAAGAGAAAAGAAAAGGAGAAACAAAGTAATGGAATTATACAAATCACTGTTCTACCTTGAAGAAGAAGAAAAAAAACAGCTGTATATTTATATCCATTCGAGCACCTGTTCAGTATTTTATCATGTGATATTTCACAAAAATAAATACATCAGACAACCATTTGAATAATAAAGTTGATCTGAAGAGTTAAAGAATAACCAACATCCTTCAGAACTGGTCTGACACACTGCCTTAAGATGTTTTATTTAAAAAAAAAAAAAAAAAACTTAATTCTATGTCTTTTTGTAGGGGAGGAGAGCACTGGGTATTAAACCCAGGAGTACTCTATCACTGAACTAGAACCCCAGCCCCTTTTATTCATTTTTTATTTTAAGACAGAATCTTACTAAGTTGCTTGGCTGGCCTCTAACTTGAGATCCTCCTGTTTCAGCCTTCTGAGACACCGGGATTACAGGTGTGTACCACCATGTCCATTTCCTTAATGGGCTTCATGGAGAAGAATTGCTAGACATCTTTTAACTATTTGATTCTGGGGAAAAAATTTTTTACCTTTTGAGAGATTTTTAAATGCCTTATATCATAAACCTACATTTAAGGACTGGCAAATATATCACTTCAGGTGTGGCTCAAGGTCTTCTGTTGTCTAATACAAATAGCTAAAAAATATTTGAACTTTTGGAACCATAAATGATGCTAGATTCCTTATGTTGAAGCGGGGATAGAGAGGCATGGTAAATCCCAACCACACACAGTAAGGACATCCCAAGGGTCATTCACGATTCCAAGTGCTTTCAATACATTATCACATTCAATCTCTACAAGAACCTGCAGGGCAGGTATTAAGTTTCCTACTCTACATGTGAGGAAACAGGAGCTTCTAAAGATTAAGTATCTTGTGCAAGGCAGTCTCATTAGCTAGTAGATGGAACTCAAGTCTCTGCGGCTACCTGTGTGTTCTGAGCTGTATTCTCCACTTCCTCATAAATCAGGTGCAGCCAAAGAAAAACACACTCAGAGACACACTCGCAGACATGCAGGTTCTTCACAGAATCACGGAATCTCATAGTGGTCACCTTGACGCTGTATTTTAATTCCCCAAACATCCAAGATATTATTTATCTAGGCTCAGCTTCCTGTCAGGGAGCTTAGTAGGTAAGAAAAAGAGAAGAATGAAAAAAGGTCTGGATTATCATAGAACACATGTGATATTCCCTTGGTCTATTACAATCCCCTGGTAAAGGGAGGAAAAAATAAAACTGTCAGAATCTCATAATAATATCAATTTTGCTCTCTTTTTCAGCTATGAAAGTAGCTCATGTTAATGAAATTGTGCCTTTACACATGCTCCCTAGACATAGAGAGAGAATAATAATGCTTATTAGCCCCAAATCAAAAAACATTGGAAATTGGTCAATAAAGTAGTGCTGTTTTTCTCATTTACATACAGAGACTTTAAGCCTATTCATCAAAATTTATGAACCCAGATTACTCAGCCTTGGAAAGGCATGCAAGTCACCTCAATCAAGTCCCACATTGTATATTGTGGATTAGATTTTCAAAGACACTAGGGACAATAGTCAGAAGCAGAAACTAGAGAATGAATTAGGAGGCTTTGTAGTTAAAGATGGTGGACTAAACAGATATGCTTACTCCCCTCTCCTGAAACTCATTAAATTATAGTAAACAGACTTTCATTCAGAGTATCACTTCCAAAGAGGCAAAAGCAATAATGATAATAATAAATTCCAAAATCAATGTTGGAAGACAGGTGCAGTGACACCTATCTGTAATCCCCGTGATTTGAGGGGCTGAAGCAGGAGGATCACAAGTTTGAAGTCAGCCTCAGCAACTCAGCAGGACCCTCAGCAACTTGGTAGGAACCTCAGCAATTTATTGAGACTCTGTGCCAAAATTTAAAAATAAAAAGGGCTGGGAATGTAGCTCCCCTGTGTTCAATCTCTAGTACCAAAAAATAAAATAAAATAAATGTTGGAAAGTAAAAAGGACATAAGCTAATAAAGAAAGAATCAAAAAAAGTCAAATGCTAAAATCAGGAGTTGAGGGAATCTAGCAACAACACAGTTTGTTTTACTCTACATAAAGGAAGTGGGCAGGGGCCTTGTGTGGGAGTGATCCACTGTCTGGTTATATGACAGTTTCCCTGAGCAAAATGGTTCCCCTAACTCCACCCCATCCTGTTCATCACAGAAGACACCCTTCCCGGTCCAGGCCCCTTTACCTGTGTGACTATAAATAAAGGAGTGGTGGGCTACTCCATCTTGTTAGAGGCCAGATCTGGTATGGCCCAATCCGTCACGCCCCCTCTCATTTGAAAAGAGTATTGCCTCTTGTGTGTTTATTGATTAGATAAATTTATGGGTAATTGCTTTATAACCAACTTCGACCCTTTTCTCACCCACGTGGGACGTAGCAGGAAACCTCCCCCATATATATATATGGGGTGGGGGTACTAGGATTGAACCCAGGGACTTGGACATGCTCGGCAAGACAGACTACTTTTTATCTTCAGAGATGGTACAGTGCAGGTGTCGCTCAGAGGCAGAGAGCATACCTAGCATGTGCACATGAAGCCCTGGGTCTCAGCCCAGTTCTGCAAAAATAAAGTGGGGAAAGAAGGTGGCAGACCAGGTGCCTCTGGAAGCAGTTATGAAGATAAGGGAAAAACAAATTGGTGGAAATCCTGTTTAAAAAAAAAAAAAAAAAAACCCGCTGGAGATATAGCTCAGTTGGTAGAGTGCTTGCATCGCAAGCTCAAGGCCCTGGGTTCAGCACTCCCTGGCAGAGGAATGATGGTTTCGCCTCTTGATGGGAAAAGTACAGGTTCTGTGGACTAGGGGCACCAGGCACAGTTGGGAGCAGAGGGATTATACTAAAAGCCCGGAGAAATATGAATGAAGTATGAGAGCACTTAAAGTCTTGCAGACTTGCATAGGAGTTTATCTCCTACTCAGCTCTATGCAGGAAGCTTCTGGAAGAGGTATTACACAGGAACACAGGGAAAACCAAGAGAGGAAGGCACAACATCCAAACCCTAGTGCAACACACCAGGAAGGGCCTAGGGAGTTCCAGAAACAGGAAGCAGTTGGCAGTTGCGTACCATGGATAGAAGATGGTCCAGATTGGAGTCCAAAGGCTTCAAGAGAGACTATCCTTGAAGATGAAGTTGATAGAACACTCGATGGATTTGGATGTGTTCAGAGGGAGGTTCAGGGATGCTTAAAGAAAAAACAGCAGAAGAGAAAAGCAAAGTAAAGAATAAAGAACAGGACAATTATGTACTTCACAAAATTTTTCAAAATGGTTCAAGAGGGCTGGGGTTGTGGCTCAGTTGGGCTGGGGTTCTGGCTCAGTGGTAGAGCACTTGCCTGGCATGTATGGAGCACTGGGTTCGAATCTCAGCACCACATGTACACAAATGAATAAAATAAGGGTCTATCAACATCTAAAAAATATTTTTTAAAAAAATGGTTCAAGAAAGGGAAAACAATAGCACAGATGAAAATAATATTCACATAGCCGAAAGTTATAATCTGGTAAATGTGGAAGATTTAATCAAATCACCATTAATCTATATGGGACAGAAGAGGGATCAGTGTGTATATGAGAATGATTGGCAAAAGATCTAAATTCTCATCATCCACAGAGAAATGAGTAGATAATATCTTAACTGGAAAATCTAGATGAAATACACTAAGTAATAGTTATTTAGTGATATGGGTATAATTACCAAAAATAGCTACTAAAAGTTTGGTAGAAGCCTGGTGCGGTTTACAGGTTACACACCTGTAAACCTAGCTGCTCGGGAGGCTGAGGCAAGAGAATAGCAAGTTCAAAGCCAACCTCAGCAACTTAGCGGGGCCCTAAGTCTCACTTAGTGAGACCCTGTCTCAAAATTAAAAATCAAGAAAGACCTGGGGATGTGGCTCAGTGGTTAAGTGCACCTGGGTTCAATCCCTGGTACCAAAAAAAAAGGGGGGGGGGTTGATAAAGGATGTTTCTAGGAAACTGGGAAATACAGAGGAAAGAGAAATGGTGACAACTAATTTTCCTAATAAACCTTACAGGACTATTTAATTTTTTAAACCATGAGGATCAATGGCTCTGATAACAAAATTGGAGCATATGAGGGTGAATTCTCATCTTTAATACAAAGAAAAGGCAAGTCTAATGGTCTAAAAGGGGGAAAATGATCACAAACTGGGAAATGTCAGAAAATTAACAAATAATAAAAAGGACATTTTAACTTGAAGACTTCATATTTCAAGGATGGTGGAGTATTCCTTTCTTTATACCATCCAAAAGTCAAGAAGAAGACCAAGAGGCAATAAAAACTTACCCATCGCCGGGAGTGGTGGCTCATGCCTGTAATCCCAGCACTTGGGAGGCTGAGGCAGGAGGATCATGAGTTCAAAGCCAGCCTCAGTAACTTAGCAAAGACCTAAGCAACTCAGTGAGACCCTGTCTCTACATTAAATACAAAATAGGGCTGGGGATGTGGCTCCGGGATGGAGTGTCCCTGGGTTCAATCCCCACTACCAAAAAAAAAAAAAAAAAAAAAAAAAAAAAAAATCCTTACCCATCAGTGGAAATTGATATATATCTATACCCCAAACAGTAGAACATAGAAAACTTATGGGAAGCAGTAACTAACTTGCTCTGGGGACGGGGAGAAGGTAAAACCTCAGAGTCTGCTGGGCGTGGAGGATGTACATTAACTAGAAGCCAGTACCCTGACTGTCACACGTGCATGCTAGGAGCACAGACACTGAAGATGGTGAGGGGTGGGAGAGTTGCTGAAAAGAAAGAAAGTTGGCTCTGTCTGCATAAAGAGAATTGATTCCGAACCTTGTCCAAACCCTCTGCAATCAGAAAGCTGCCCCTCTCCACTGTCATAAGAGGCAGGAGGCTTATTATCCAGAGGCTGAACCAAGTGTGAGATGCCTAGGCACAGTGGAGGTTGGAGATCAAGTGCCAAAAGGAAAATAGGGGCATGACATAAAAATTTGCATGCAGAACCAAGCAATGCCAGTCCAGCTTCATGCAATCTGCCAAACTCCATAAAAACCTCTACCCCCATAGAAGAGAATCCTGATGTTAACCCCAGGAGCATTAACAAGGACCATCTCAGTGACAACCTTAATGCCCCAAGACTTGTTAGCTGAGTATGTTACCCACTTGTGCCCCTACCCCCAAAAAATGATACATTGTATTTCCTGACGAGAGATAGATAAGGACCCTGACTCAGGTATGATTTTGTTTAGAATAAATAAACAAATGCTTTATGTCTTGCGTCCAAGAACTACATCTCTCCCAGTTCAAGCTATCCCTTTGGCTACAAATGCCATCCAGCTTCATCTGCCTATTGACATTCTCATCCCAAGAGCCGATAAGTCAACTGGTTTGATAATGGGGTTCACTTGATGCTTTGACTAGATCCCTTGTCACTTTGAAACTAACATGTTTTTTTCTTTTTCCCAACCTTTCTTTTCCCTGATGTCTCCTCCCTAATCTCATTTTCTCTGAATCACCTCTTTAAAAACCCCCTGTTCCTGCTGATGGGCAGAATCACAGCCTCTGGGACAGGAGTCCCCTGTGTTTCTCCTTTGCTAGCAAAGCAATAAACCTCTCTTTCCTTTCCTTTTTCTCAAAGCCATGTCCTAAACTTCAGATTACATAGAGGGAAATGAGAGGAAGGAGGTACAGAGATAAGAAAGATAGTGGAATGGGACAGACATCATTGCCCTATTTACATATATAATTACACGAACGGTGTGAGTCTACATCGTGTACAACCATAGAAATGTGAAGTTGAACCTCATTTGCATACAAAGAATCAAAATGCACTCTGTAAAGATAAAAAAAGAAAAAAAAATGTCCTCAATATTGGATTGGCATCAGGGACAAGGATCGAGCTTTTGGCCACAGTTTTTTGTTTTGTTTTTGTGTTTTGGTGCTGAGGATTGAACCCAGGACCGCCTGCATGCTAGGGAAGCACTCTACCACTGAGATATATCCTCACCAAGTCACCTTCTTTCTAATTTTCCCTTATTTTCTTCTACTTTGCACAATTAATTCCTCTTGTATATTTATACCCATACTTCTCTCTCTTTTTCTTTCTCTTTTTCTTCTTTTGGTACTGGGGATTGAACTCAGAAATCCTTTACCACTGAGTTACATCCCCAGTTGATTTTCTTTTTCTTTTTTTTTCTTTTTTTTTTTTTGGCACTGAGGATTGAACTCACAGGTGCTTAATCAATGAACCACATCCCCAGCCCATTTTATTTTTTTTTTATTTTAAGACAGAGTCTCCCTAAGTTGCTTAGGGCCTTGCTAAATTGCTGAGGCTGGCTATGAACTTGTGATCCTCCTGCCTCAGCCTCCTGAGTCATTGGGATTACAGGCATGTGCAACCACCAGGGCTTCTCATAGCTCTTTATACTTACCCCTAGGACAGTTCTTGGTTGACTTGTACCCTTGTCATTGCCTTGGGTGTCTCTCCTGGATTATAAACTCCTTGATGTCCTGAAACACCAATATCTCCCATCTCTTGGATCCAAGTCTATTTTAAGAATCAGCTAGCACATCAAAGGACTTGTCATCACCTTCTAGGAATTCCACAAAATTTGAGGAGGTGCCTAAGTGCTGGAAAATGCAGCACAGTATATTCTGTGACTGAATGGAACACTAAATACATTTATCTCCACCATATAACAAATACTGTGAAAAGTTCGGCAAATTATAAGTGAGTCCCAACAAATACATCTACCTATGAACTTCACTTCTATACTTGAGGGGGAGAACATATCATCACTCAATCCATTTAGTGTACTCTCTTAAGAAAACTCGAGTTCTCACCAGGCACAGTGGCATATACCTGTAATCCCAGTAACTCCGGAGGCTAAGGCAAGAGGACTGTAAATTTGAAGTCAGCCTCCACAATTTAGTGAGGTTCTGGGCAACTTAGTGAGACCCTGTCTTAAAATAAAAAATAAAAGTGCGGGGGATGTGGCTCAATGGGTAAGCACCTCTGGTATATAATATGTATATAGTATGTAAAACACAAGAGAAAACCAATATCCCTCATGAAAAGAATGCACCAAATCAAAATATAGGAAGGTTTCACAGTACAAGAACTGGGACAATCAAACAATCTGAAAGAGGCTTTAAAATAAGTTCGCTTTAGCTGGGCATGGTGGCACACATGTATAATCCCAGTGACTTGGGAAGCTGAGGCAGGAGGATCGCAAGTTCAAAGCCAGCCTCAGCAACTCAGCGAGGCACTGAGCAACTCAATGAGACCCTGTCTCTAAAAAAATACAAAAAAGGGTTGGGGATGTGCTTCAGGGGTTGAGTGCCTCTGGGTTCCATCCCCAGTACAAAAATAAAAATAATAATGTTTGTTTTAAATGTGTAAAGATCTAAAGAAAAAAGAGAATCCATAAGCAAGAACAAGACACTGTAGAAAATGAAATCTATACATTTGAGAATGAGCTGAGCAAAATACTAGAAATGAAAATACCATCACTGTGTTTTTTAGATAACTTAGTGAATATTTACTTGAGTGCATTTTTTAATGAGTAGAGGATGTTAGGGCCTGGCACAAAATACCGTTTATAAAACCCTGCTGTCTTCAGTTTGGTTTTCTGTTTGTTTGTGTTATGGTCTTGGGGATTGAACCCAAGGCCTCACGCATGCCCCACAAGCACTCCACCACAGACTACGCCCCCAGCCCCATGTTCAACTTTAAAGTGTCTTTTTGGGGGAAGGTGGGTACTGGGGATTGAACCCAGGGGCACTCCACCACTGAGCCACATCCCCAGCCCTATTTTGTATTTTATTTAGAGACAGGGTCTCACTGAGTTGCTTAGCACCTTGCTTTTGCTGAGGCTGGCTTTGAACTCACGATCCTCCTATCTCAGCCTCCTCAGCTACTGGGACTGGAATGTGCCACCACACACAGCAGCTTTACAGAATCTTTAACAGAGTCCTCCAAGCTGGATCCCTCACTAGAGTTCTTACTTATACAGTCATTAAAATATTTTTAAATCATTAATTGGGCATAGTAGCTTATGCCTATAATCCCAGCTATTTGGGAGGCTGAGGCAGGAGGACCACTTGAGTTCGGGAGATCCAGACCAACCTGGGCAACATAGCAAGATCCTCTCTAAAAAAAAAAAAAAAAAAAAACTAGAGGCTACTCTGTGGCGGGCACCAGGCTTGAAATGGAGGAAAGTGAAAATAAAAACGAAGGACAATCTCTGCTCCTAAAGAATTTATATGGCAAGAAGGTGATTTCATGAGAGACACACAAGAATAGAATAGCATTATTATAAAAGCTGTAATCATAACAGCTCCCATGTGCCCAGCTCAGGGCAAAGTACTCATCTAATTGCATTTTCTAATCCTCCTAAAAAACCATATAAGATCAGTAATATCATTCCCATTTTACGACAGAGAAGGAAGTACTCAGAAAATTACAGTAACTTTCCCAGGTTAAACAGGTAATAAATTTTAGAGTCAGGAATTCAACCCAAGTCTTCTAAACCCAACTGCCCCACCTTCTTCTGTGTAATACTTGACTGTGTTTGTATACAAGGCTTCCAGGGCACAGAGGAAAGAGAGAGAGTCTGACCTTGGAAGTCTCCGTCTTCCTCTTAATGGACCATTTTTTGCTCAGTCCATAATAAAACAATCACTGCTCAGAGCACAGTGTTTTGGATAAACAGTTATGGTTCCAAATTGCAAAGAGCTTCCATTTTCAATGGAGAGAAAGTGAGGAAAAGTTGTATCATATATCTGGGTGTGGCATGCCCTCCTGCAATCCCAGCGACTCACTAGGCTGAGGCAGGAGGATCAAAAGTTCAAGGATGGCCTGAGCAATTTAGGAAGACCTCATCTCAAACTAAAATAAAAAGGCTGGGGACGTAGTTCAGTGGTAACACACTTGCTTAGCATATGTGAGGCCCTGGGTTCCATCCCCAGTACCACAAACAAACTGTATTGTGTAAATACTATAATATTCATACATACTAACATATGTATATTTTAAAATGAGTTGCTAAAAAGAACAAGACTTCAATGAACCAAAGAAAGTATGGCTTCTTCGTTCTTTTCTAACTAGAATTATTCTCAGTTTCATCTTGAGTCAAAATTAAATTTTTACAAGAGATGCTTGGGGTCATCTAGGCCTAGAACAACAAAAGGATCAGAGAAGAAAAGGAAAGTTGAAGGAGGTGACTCAAAGGGTTGAAAAATCCAATGCATACATTCTCATTAAGAATGGCAGTTTTTCTATCCTAACTACTCAGGAGGCTGAGGCAGGAGGATCACATTTTTTTTTTTGGAACCAGGGATTGAACTCAGGGACACTCGGCCACTGAGCCACATTCCCAGCCCTATTTTGTATTTTATTTAGAGACAGGGTCTCACTGAGTTGCGTAGGGCCTCGCTAAGTTGCTGAGGCTGGCTTTGAACTCGCGATCCTCCTGACTCAGCCTCCCAAGTCACTTGGATTACAGGCATGCGCCACCACGCCCGGCTGAGGATCACATTTTTTAGGCCAACCTCAGTAACTTAGTGAGACCCTGTCTCAAAAACCAAAAAAGGCAGGAGATAGCCCTGGGTTCAAGTCCCCAGTACAGGGTCTGGGGGAGAGGTAAGGAGCAGTTTTTCAATTCTGGCACTTTTATTTACCAAGTATTTGAGAGGTATTATCAACCTCAAACCTCAAGTGTCAATTCCCTTACCTTTCTAATGGGGTTTAAAATACTTGATTCACAGGCCTTTGTAGGAACTAAATAAGATAATTTATGTGACAGTCTCAGGGCCTGGCACATCCCAAGGTGTCAACAAATGTCAGATACACACATGTATATTATTCCATCTAAAGCTGAGAAAATTGAGGGAAATGTAATTATAGCCTTCTAGAATAAGAAGGGCTTTAGTAGAAAAGATGATAACTGTTTTCCATGTTCACAGAGGAGATAACCCAAAAATGGATTTAAACTAATAAGATAGCAGTGCTGGAGGTTGGAATACATTTGAAAGAGCTGGAAGGGGGGCAGATCTTTAGAAGAAAGGAGATTGTTATCTCTCTGGACACCTTTTAGACAGGGCCTTGGCGAGGCAGGGGTAAGTCCTTCCAGGACTATGATGATAGGATTCTGTGAATACGTAAGTTGATATTTGCCAATAAAAACTTCCTCCTGTGTGGCCCTTTTTATCCAATAATGATTTCCTGCTCTACTTTGGCTGCCAAATGTATCCAAAATGTAATCAGTGTGTAGATTCATAAGTCAAATTGCAAGCTTTAGAAATGAAGGCTACCACTGGATCACGTGTAGTGATTTTCAAGCCAGCCAGTGTTTAAGGCATCCTAGGTTTTAAACTCAGCTCCACTTCATTTTAACCTTTTCCCTTTCAAAACCTCAGATATGGGCAATGAGAATCCCTCTTCCTTCTTTTCTAATTAGAACTATTCCCAATTTCATCTTGAGCCAAGATTGAATTTTACAATCCTGGGATTCCAGGATCCCAACCAAATTTATTCTTGCCTATAGCCTAATTTTAAAAACACCTTTGTTGGCCGGGCATGGTGGCGCACGCCTGCAATCCAAGCGACTTGGAGGCTGAGGCAGGAGAATTAAGAGTTCAAAGCCAGCCTCAGCAACTTAGCAAGGCCCTAAGCAACTCAGTGAGACCCTGTCTCTAAATAAAATACAAAATAGGGCTGGGGATGTGGCTCAGTGGCCGAGTGTCCCGGTTTTCAATCCCTGGTTCCAAAAAAAAAAAAAAAACCACCTTTGTTCTTGCTCTTCTGAGGATTGAAGCCAGGACCTTGTACGCGTTAGGCAAGTACTCCACCATGAAGCCACATCCCAGCCCCAACTATTTTGTGGGTTTTCTTTTCTTTTCTCTTCTTTTGAGACAGGGTCTGGCTAATTGCCCAGGGTAGCCCTGAACTTAGGATGCTCCTGCCTCAATGTCTCCCCTCCACCCCCCAACAACCCCCACCCTAGTAGCTGGGATTACAGGCATGCACACTGGGCCGTAACACCTTGTCAACCCGGAAAAACTACTATTTCTTTAAATCCCACATCCAAAACTTCATCTACCCAGTCTTAGAGCTTTGAGAAACTGAATTAGAGACCAGCAGATCTAGTAGAGTCCACCCAGGCGAGGCCAGGAAGCATCCAGGATCAGGTTCAGTGGGTATGGCATGTCCTGGTGCTAGGTTCTCTTCGTAACTAATTGGTCAGTGACCTAAGCATTCCCACTTTAAATTCCCAAGTGCCTAAACTTAGTTTAGCTTCCTCACCTGCCTTTCTCATTGCCTGCTTTTGCTTTAACCCTAATCCTAACTTCTAGGTCTCTAGTGGCAATTGGAACACCCCACTCCCAGTCTGGATGGCTCCCTAACATTCCTAGTCCTGGAGCCTACCATGGCCCTGAGGAAGATGCCAGGCCAGCACTTCCTGTAGGTTTTCTGCGCCCCGCTAATGTGGCGACATGCTCCTGGACTGAATTCTCCTGCAGGTTCCCAGCTTGAGTAGTCACAGGATAGGAGCACTTGGGACGTCCTGCAGGAATAAAAGGGGGAAATGATGTGCTTTAACTTTGGGGAACCCAGCATTTCCCTAACTAGACAGGAGTACTATTCTTTGATCAAAATGTCCATGTCTCATGCGGAGCGTGGTGGCGCATGCCTGTAATCCCAGCAACTCGGGAAGCTGAGGCAGGAGAATCACAAGTTCAAAGCCAGCCTCAGCAACTTAATGAGACCCTAAGCAACTCAGTAAGACCCTGTCTCTAATAAAATACAAAATAGGACTGGGGATGTGGCTCAGTGGTCAAATACCCCTGGGTTCAATCCCTGGATTCAAAAAAAAAAAAAAAAAGTCCATGTCTCTTACATTTATCTCAAATCTAAATAGTGGTTCAGGATTCATACCAGGCCTGGACCTTGGTTCTAATGCACACCATCTCTGTGACTTTGGCTATATTACTCAGTTGCCTTGGCCACAGATTCCACAGCAGGAAATCAGTGCTCCATGAGTTAGTATTAGTATCACCCAGGTTGCTGTAAGAATAAGATGCATTGCCACCGCGTGGCAAACGCTCATTAAAAAGCTCAATTTTAACTCATTTGTCTCCATTTCCATTATAATTCTTCTGCATAGAGTTCCATCCCCTCTGGAGAATGTACCCAATTCTAGCCAACCTCCTGGCTTTAGTTCTCTTTCCGGCTCCAGTGATTCCTGCACACTGTTGCCAAGAAATGATTCAAAAATGCTGCTTCCATCGGGTCCCTGGATTCTTAAGTTTTAAAAAAAAAAGAAAAAAAAAAACAACAATTAAATTAAATCCAAACTCCTCTGCCCACTTTAGAAAGTTCTCCACACCATGGCAGTTTCCTCCTCCCTGCATGACCACCAAACCCCGTTACCTGAAGAGTCTCCCTCTCTGCCCATCTCCCAGCACAAGCACACTGTCCCTTGCATTCATTAGTCCTGCAGACAACACACTCCTGTAAATTCACCTATTGGTGCTTTCCTGAACTCTGCTGATCCATCACGACCACTCCCCTATTTCAATGTCCTGTGGTCTGTTCCACAGTTTAGCCTTTAATTATATGCTGTCTTCCTTACTTCAGTAATTGTTTCCTGTATTCAAGTTTCTTTTTTTTTTTTTTTTTTTTTTTTGATACTGGGGATTGAACTCAGGGACACTCGACCACTGAGCCACACCCCCAGTCCAATTTTGTATTTATTTAGAGACAGGGTCTCACTGAGTTGCTTAGCACCTCACCATTGCTCAGGCTGCCTTTGAATGCTTGATCCCTCTGTCTCAGCCTCCAGAGCTGCTGGGATTACAGGCATGTGCCACAGTGCCCAGTCCAAGTTTCATCTTCTCAAACAAGTTGTAAACAACTTGAGGGTAGGGACCACAATGTACACTTTTCTTCCTAATGACCATAGATGTGCACAGGTCAGCACTTAACTCATCCTTGCCAATTAACTGAAAGTTAGTCTAACCCAGACTGCCAAGGAGAGATCACAGGATTTACCCATGATCAGTATTACAACTCAAAAGATCTGCAGGTAACCTGCCTTTGTTACTTATGTATTTTAGTTAAACCTGTTTTACTGGTTGTCTAAATTTTCCCAACTTTTTTTCTTTTTTCTTTCTTTTTTTTTTTGGTGCCGGGATTGAACCTAGGGGCACTTAACCACTAAGCCACATCCCTGGCCCTTTTTATTTATTCATTTATTTTTATTATTTTGAGGCAGGGTCTCCTTAAATTGCTTAGAGTCTCACAAAGTTGCAAAGGCTGGCTTTGAATTTCGATCCTCCTGCCTCTGTCTCCCAAGCCCCTGGGATCATAGGTGTGCACCACAGTGCTCAGCATATTCCCAAACTTTAACCAATTCTCAGCAAATAGATTTGGGGATTGAAACACTGATATTCCAAAATCCATAGTAATGAGGGTTAAGGAAGGAGCCCAACTCAGCTCCTCCCAGTTCTCTTTGGGAACTGTTCTTCTGTCTTGGGAAGCTTAAGCAAATGATGCACAAACTTGGTAGGAGATTTAATTACTCTCTAGTGAAAACCCAGACTGCTTGTTACCATCTGTTTCTTCAAGGAGAACCAACCACCGCATGGTAATCTTCTATAAAGTTACAATCCCAGTGGTAAAGTACTTTAGGATCTTTGGATGAAAGGAAACCTACAGGTTCAAGACACTATTATTATTGTCATAAATAATAGTTCTTTGTATTTTATCAAAGGAGCTCAGAGTGGTTTGCAAACATTAACTAATTAATCCTTTAAGAAAAACACCCTGTGAAGTAGGTAGAAGAGAGATATTATTACCCCCATTATGCAGCTAGAGAAACTGAGACACACATGAATTCACTGACTTACCCAAAGTGACATGTCAGGGTCAGAAATAGAACTCAGGTCTCCTGACGCCCACTTTGAACAGACCACACTCCTTGTGATGTGTTTAAAAAAAAATTGATTTATGATATATAAAAATATACCTTGGGAAAGTCAGTGACATCTAACCTTTCAATAACTGCCATGTAGTAAAACAGCAGACATGGGAAAACAACATCTGAAAGGAGAGATGTGTGGGTAGAACAGCTCAATAAATACAAGCTTTCATCAAAACTTTCCAGCAGGAACTAGGGACTCTTTAAGGAATTTGATATTGAATCATTGCTGTTCTAATGGTTTAAAACAAAGAAGTGTAATCCACCAAGTTTTAAACAGAAACTAGTCTAACAAGTTCTATACTTTATTTTTGAACTCTGTTTCCTTATTTTTCCATGATCTCAAGAACATTTTAAACGTTTATCCATGTGATGCAAATGTCACCTGGAAGATATAAATATTACTCTTCAGATACTTTGCGTTCTTCCTGATTCAAAGTCATAGTTTAATATTAATGCAATTCAAAAAATTGACAAGGAACTGTGTCTCCACGGAAACAGGTGGAGGAGGGGGAGAGAGAGAGGAGCCTGTGACTTGATTAATAATTAGACACTCTGCCATTTTGTCACCGTCCACATCATTCATGAATATGCCAACAGATAAAGGGCCCATTAGTGTCCAGAGCAGGACCCAGGTGACTTTAGGTGGATTTCAATTTCAGAAGCTTGATGTCATCAATCCCTGAACTCCTTTGGAAATCTTTATTTCGAAACCATCCTACATTGTATTTCTTGGTATTTGCCTTCATAAAATTTGTATAAATTGGTACAATTGTAAATAAAAAGTTACCATTAGAAATTGAGATCCCTTGAAATCCTCTGATATACCATTAGGCACCTTTTGGAAGTTGGGATATCATGCGAGAGAATTTTCTAGCAACATTATTCAGCTTCAAGTCATGTGTTTCGGACTTGCTCATTGCCCATATTTAGACCTTTCTCTGTGCCTGTCACAATGCCTGGGTACTCAGGGAAAAAAAGTTAGAATGAAACAAGATGATGGTCAATCTGACTGAGAAACTCTGCTAAATCTGCATCCTGAAAACTAAAGACAAGTTTAGGGGCTGGGGTTGTGGCTCAGTGGCAGAGTGCTTGCCTAGCACATGTGAGGCACTGGGTTTGATCCTCAGCACCACATAAAAATAAATAGAATAAAGGTATTGTGTCCATCTACAACTAAAAAAAAAAAAAAAAAAAAAGACGAGTTTAACCCTTTCACTCACTGATCAAAGAGCCTGGGCAATTTACCTTACTCTATTGTGCTAATAATGTTTCCATTTTTAAAAAAGAATCAAACCAATATTTATACCAGTGGAAGAAATATTAGGCATTTTGGGGCTCGCTTATGTTAAGTGCCTGAGAGCCTTTACAAGATGGAGGTCTCATATAGCAACAAAACAAAACAGAAATAAGGGCAGAAAGTCCAGATGATTAGTTCCAATAGCTACTTCTCAGATGCCTGATGTAGTCCTGATAGCCTACCTTCTCCAGTCCACACTGGGAAAGCAAATTCTTTCAGGCATTCTTCAGTGTACCAAAATACATTTAAATCTATAAAGGGATAATGATAGAATCTACTGCTTTAAGCAGAATCAAATTTAAAGAAATGACAACATAACCAGGTGTGGTGGAGCACACCTATAATCCCAGCAGCTCAGGAGGTTGAGGCAGGAGGATCATAAGGTCAAGGCCAGCCTCAGAAATCGAGGGAGCCCCTCAGCAACTTAGCAATACCCTGTCTCAAAATGAAAACTAAAAAAGAATGGTAAAGTACCCCTCAGTTCAATTCCCAGTACGAAAAAGAAAAAAATTCTACTTTGAAAATTACATTTTTGTTACTCTGGGCTTATCTGAGCTAATTCCTACTCTTTGCTGATTAAAAAAGGGGAAAAAAGTAACCTATCAGAATTTGAGCATTTCTTCAAACCAAGCAACCTGTTGAACAACTTGTTAATGTGCCTATCAATCATCTGCCGATAAGAAGAGTTTGCATTCATAATAGCTAGTTGCTAAAATAAATACAAGTTACTATAACTAATTCAATCAACAATGGGACCTCAGAGGTCAGCAAAGAAATAATCAAACAATAAGTATGAATAGGTTGTAATTTTTCTGATTAGCAAATGTTCTCCTTGTCATATGATGTTAAGAGCTGCTTAAGGCACTCAGGTAAATTTAGAATGCATGTATTTACATAGGAAGGGTCTGTGTGTACACTCCCAATCAGAAACCCGTGAGCCCATAAGTTTTGCAAACATCAAGTTTTGCTTTCAGAAAACCTTTCTCTGTATAGCATTTATTTTTAACAGACTTAGGTAATATATTCTAAGAAGCAAACAGAGACCAAATACGATCCCTACTCTACTTTTTAAATATATTCATACTAGACCACTCCAAAATTATTTGATAAATTAGCTGGTAGATTAATTTGATGATAATTTCATGTATTCCCAATTAGAATTACATTATTTACCATGGAGGGGAAGAAAGATACTTGGATCCTGAGCTGGCTTTCATTCAGGTCCCCCAAATAACCAGTCAGTTGGAGAGCTGACAGGTAACAGTGGAACCTAATCATACATGACTCTTGACACAAAACATTTACAGTCTGACCAAAATGTGAGATCTAGGTTTCTACTGCTCCTGATGCCTCATCTCCACCTCTACCTTCTCTTGCTTTTCGCAGAGGATGGTAGCAGTCGTAAATAGAGCCTAGGATAAAACTGAGCAGTTAGGATAAAAATTTGGGGGGAAAGAACCCCTTTTTTGCTTAACAAAAGCAAAGAAAAAAAATTAGGTAGGCACATGGGAACATGAACTAAAAGTGTCCATGATGAATCAGGTGAGAATAATTTCTTCAGTTTAGACTCAACTCAATTGCTGTTCCAATTCCTAAGGTTATTAAACAGCTGATTGATTTGGCCTTTTCTTAGCCATCATTCTGAGTATGTATGGCACAAAGAGCGGGGCACGGTGGCACACAAACTGTAATCCCAGAGACCCGGGAGGCTGAGGCAGAAGGATCACAAATTCAAATCCAGCCTCAGCAACTTAGTGAGGCCCTAAGCAACTTATTAAGACCCTGTGTAAAAATAAAAAGGGCTGGGGTTGTGGCTCGGCAGTAGAGTGCCTCTCAGTACAAAAAAAAAAAAAAGGAACGAATGTCATGAATAAATCAGATAAATGACATTGCTGGAATTATGTATTGGTGCTGGAGGCCTTGGTGCAGGCTCTTGCAGAGAAATTCAGAAGGACAGAGAATATTACCTTTTTCTTTTTCCTATATCATCAGCTCATTTCAAGCATTTAAGGATGTTCAAGATTAGGTCTCAAAAATACAAGGAACTGAACAATTTGCCACGTGGCATTTATAAAGGAAGCAACTGACACAAAATGACTGCTAAATGCCTAGCTATGAAAGCATAAATGTCATTAGACAGTCAGGTTCTTCTCTGGAAACTAGATTTTAATAGGTTTTTGATTGTCACCTTTCTTCTTGTTTCTTTATTACTCACTCCTTGGAGGGATTCACTTTCAAAAGGATTTGCTTAAACTTCCCCCTCAAAATCCAATTTGCAAATACACCTGCAATTGAATTTTCAATATGTACAGTCACGGGTACTATCTTTTGCATGCAAAAGAGTCCAAGCTCACAAATTCACCCATGGCAACCCAGCCACACTGCTGAGTCCAGGTGACTCATCCTGGCAGCAGGGAAAGGAGTGGAAGAATCGAGGCCATTATTCAGCTCCCAGGGCTGAAAGTCCACTTGGAGTGAATTCTGAATTATAAACATATCCTCCTACAATTTAAGTATTGGGCCTGCACTCTCAATCAGTAGATTGAATTTAGATCTTGATTTTATTGGAGAAAAATCTGTCCAGAAAACATTCTCCTGATACTTAGAAAAAGATTATGGTTAGTAATGACTATGGATTTTTAATCAATTTTTGAATTCTTTTCTGTAACACATCAAAATTATAAACTCTGATTATACACATCCAGACACAGTATTTCTTCAGTCAACGTTCTTTTTGAATGTCTAGTATGTGTCTTGCTTGCATCAGGAACAGAAAGCAATTAAAAGAAAGCACTGATTTCAGCGAAGAAGGCTGAATTATAAAATATCTATTAATAACTAAATCTGTGTAGCACAGATTCAACCTAGTTGCTCAAAATGAAAAGCTATGTAAAACAACTTAGGATTCAATAAGAACCTTATATAATCTTGGGGGAAAAAGGACCATTTTAAAATTTTTATTTGAAGTGAAGTATATAGTTGGCATTTTGTTTAACTGAAATATAATAATGTTAAGGATTGGATATCATCAGGATGAAATTTGTTATCAGCTATGCAAAATTGACTTATTCTCAATTAATGTAATGATCATTACAAGATAATCTACAAGAGGAGATTGTAAAAGTGTACTAGCTCTGTATCCTTGAAATTTCCTACATCACTCCTAATTCAGGGGTTCTTTATTAAAAGGTGAAAATATCTTTGTCCCCTTGCTAATTGGTAAAACCTGCTTACTTTCTGTGTAGGTCCAAACCATACTGCCTGGTAGATTGTAATTGCACTATTTCTGTGTTTAGAATAATTTTTTTATTTCTCACACACTAATTAATTCCTTCTTCCTTTCCCCACACCTTTTCTATCCTGATGCCAAACTGGGGCACCTTCAATCTGTTTCTTAATTTTTTACTTCTATCAAGTCCATCATTGAGACATCTTAAAATCTACAACCACATAGTTGGAATTTTATATCACAATAATAAAACATCTTTGGTCCACAGTACCCAACAACAGCCTTGAGATTACAGGTGAAATTGGGGGAAGGAGACAAAAGCAATGTCATATTTGTCACATCATCCCAAATAAAAATATTTACATCTTTAAAGAAACACAAAAGAAAGTTTGTGTCAGGCATGGTAGTGCACCCCTGTAATCCCAGCAATTTGGAAGGCTGAGGCAGGAGAATGGAAAGTTCAAGGCCAACCTCAGCAACTTAGTGGGGTCCTAATTTAGTGAGACCCTGTCTCAAAATAAAAAATAAAAATAAAAGTAAACTGGGGATATAACTGAGTTGTAAAGCACCCCTGAATTAAATCCACAGTGCCAAAAAAAAAAAAAATTAAAGACAGTGATTCAAAACAGAGAATAGCAAAGAGAGATCTGATTTTTCATTTTAGCTTTACGTGATTTTTTTTTTTAAGAGGAGACACATCCCTCTTCTGCGTCTCATTGTAAGCAATTCTATTTTAACTTATTTTTTATTTCAGTGGTACAAATTTGGGGGGCCCAGTATCATAACTTGATACATATATGTACTATATAAAGATCAAATCAAGGTGAATAATATTTTTCTCTCTCCTTAATTTAAAATTTTTATTAACATATAGTAATTGAATGAATGTATTCAGTTCAATGTGATATTTCACTTCCTATATACAATATGTATTGATCACATCAGCTCACATGAGATTTCTTTTCCTAAAACATTAAAAAGTGTTTCTTTCTTTCTTTTTTTCTTCCTTTCTTTTCTTTTTTCTGTATTGGGAATTGAACCCAGAGCCTCCTGCATGGTAGGCAAGCACTCTAGGCTGAGCTACATCCCCAGCCCTTTTTTTTTTTTCTTTTTTTTTTTTTTTTTTCTTGAGGCAGAGTCTCACTGAGTTGCCCAGGCTGGCCTCAAACTTCCCATCTCCTGCCTCAGATTCCCAACTAGCTGGGATTAGAGGTGTGTGCCACTACTGTGCCACTGTGCCCAGCTCTGTTTCTTTTTTGTGTGTGTGTGAATGTGGCCTTCTCTTTTTTTTTAATTTATTTTTTATTTAATTTTTTGATTCATTGAACACAAATGGAGTACAGCTATTGTTTTTCTGGTTGTACACAAAGTAGAGTTCTTGACTGCTGCTCCTTGGTAACATCTGATTCTGGTCCAGATATTTCCAGAAACTGGTAACCATTTGTTTTACTAGCAGTGTTCTAATTAACAGTCAAGCTTAAAAATTCTAAATATAACTGGATATGAATGTTTCTGATTAGCTTATTTAATTTGCAGTTATATCTTAAACTATTAAAAAAAAAATGGACCATTGGAGATGTCTATCCGTGGAGGTGGAAATAGTTCAGCATCTTCCTACATTACTCCTGGAGTTGGCCTCTCTTGTTACACTACCATTGTCCATTGTAAGGCATATCTGTCCCGCCCTAGATTGAGAGCCCTTTGAGGGAAGGACTGTGGTTAGCATTAGATCAACTTCCAAGTAGATGATTTGCAAATGTTTGAGGAGTCCAGGAGACCCTGTGCTCTTCCCCACATTCCTTCTTCCCTCCTGTGCTCTCCATATTCCACGTGATCTCCTTACCATTTCCTGTAGGCAGAGTCCCAGACCTCTCCCCCTTCCAGACCTCTCCCCCTGCAGCCTTTTCTCTGACTTTCTGATCTCTCTGCCAGCAGTGCTGGGGACAGAAAGCCTCCCGGAAAGCCTGACCTGATTGCTCACAATTCTGAGATCTGCTAATCTTGATGGCATTGCTTGTCCTTTAGATATCTAAGGTAGTCTTACATTTTTGCACACCCCGCTAAATGACCACTAAGATTCCTAACAATTCCAGGATTGTAAGATAATTCAGGTTTGTTTATTTTCATGGAAATTCCTGCTTTTGATACAAACAATATAGCAAATCCTAGACCTCTAGAGTCAGTCTGTGAGCTAATCATGAAAGGCAGTAAGACAAAGGTAAGCTCTAGATATAAGACCAAAATTGCCTAGATAACACTGAAGGGTGGAGTCACACTGAGACTACAACCCCTCCCCCCACCTCCCAGTCTGGACCGCATCTTGACAGATCCTTCTCCTCTGCCCCTTCACTTACTCTGAAGGATTTACAGCATGAAGTTTGACTACCTATCCAGGTTTCAGAATCACCAAGAATGCTTGTTAAAATCCAGATTCCTAAATCTCCTCCTTCATACCGAGGATCCCCACACACCCCAAACTCCAAGTCAGCGAGGATGGGGTGATGCCAGAATGTAGATGTTTCCCTGGTTGCCCTGATAATGACGCCCTGCCAACTTTCAGAACCAGGAACCTAGGGCAAGATTCACTTACGAAGCCAAGACTTTTCCTCCTCTGAGGATCTTACAACCTGCCAGTAAGCAGGTTTTCGGGAACTTAGTAGTTTTAACTGTTCTATTTGGGGGTTTTTTTGTTTGTTTGGATGGTTAGTTGGTTAGTTTTTGTTTTGTTTTGTTTTGTTTTGTTTTGTTTTGTTTTGTTTTGTT
>JAJEJO010000132.1:188455-237032 GCA_020662805.1 Glaucomys volans | reverse complement strand
TTTTGTTTTGTTTTGTTTTGTTTTGTTTTGTTTTGTTTTGTTTTGTTTTTTGGGTACTGGGGATTGAAGCCAGGAGCACTCTACCATTGGGCTACATCCCCAGACTTTTTAATTTATTTTTATTTCAAACCAAGCTTTCACTAAGTTGTGGAGGGTGTCACTTAATTGCTGAGGCTGGGATTCTCTTGCCTCAGCCTCTGCAGCCACTGGGATTACAGCAACTGCACCCATTTATGCAGCTTTAACTCTTGGCTACTACATTAAAGTGGTTTTTTGGTAGGGTGGTCAGAAGCAAGTATGAGGAGGTAGAGAGTTGAACTCAGCTGGGGAAATCTAAATTTTAAAGAATAAATAATATGGCTCTCCCCCCAGTTCCCTGTTTCCTGGCTGCCAAGTAACGGGCAGCTTTCCTCCCCTTCTGCCATGTTCTGCCTCACCTCAGGCCAGAGCAATGGAGTTAGCTGACCATGGACTGAACCTCTGCAACCATGAACCCAAAATAAACTTCCTCTTTGAAGAAGAAGAAAGAGGAGGAGAAGAAGAAAGAAGAAGAAGAGGAAAAGGAAGAAACAAGAGAATATGCAATATGCTTTGGTGAGATAAAGAGGCCTATCTATGCAGACTGGAGAAATAGCACCATCAAAATATAAGCACCAGGAGCTGGGGATATAGCTCAGTTGGTAGAGTGCATGCCTCTCAAGCACAAGGCCCTAGGTTCAATTCCCAGCACTGAAAAAAAATATATATATATATATAAATATATATATATTTTATATTTATATATATTTTTATATATTTATATATTATATATAATATATTTTATACTTATATAAAAATATATTTATATATTTATATATTCTATTTCTGTATATAAAATATGTATTTTATACATATTTATATTGATATATTTTATATATATATATAAAAGCACCAGAAGAGTGGTTTAGTCTGTCCAAGTAGAGAGGATAACAAGACAAGGCTTAAGAACACAGAAGCACTCACAGCACAACCATTAAATCAAAACTAACAAAATTCAAAGGCACATTCGATGAGCACCCATCCACCAAGTTCTGTTCAAGGTGCTGAGGCTCCCCTTGCACAGTCCCTGCCCCAAAGGTACACAACTCATTGAAAACCTCTGATATCAGCCATAAGCAATTAAAACTTTTCAAGGTCAAGGGTCAACATCGTTTTACAGAAGAACAGGACAAATGATACATTTAGGAATTCTCTATTTAAGCTCCAAGATTTTGAAAAAAACACTTTGAAAGGTGAAAAGTTTAGTTTTACAATAGCATTTCTGTTGGTTAAAGGAGTAAATGAAGTGGACTTCAGACACTATCCCAATTCAGGTCTTCCTGCCTTTCTCCCATGTTTTCACTCTGGCTTCCTGGTCTCCCTGGCTCTGAACCTTCCTGCAAGTTTTATATACTAATCCCAGATTGACTAGCCTTCTGAAAAATGTTCCCTGATTCCCTAGTATAGTGATACAAAACAAATAAACAAAACAAATAAGAAGAGCTGGGTACCATGGTGCACACCTGCAATCCCAATAACTTGGGAGGCTCAGGCTGGAGGCAGGAAGATAGCATGTTTGAGGCCCGCCTGGGTTTAGCAAGACCCTCTCTCGAAATCAAAAGTAAAAAATGCTAGGAATGTAGTTCTATGGTAAAGCACTCCTAAGTTCTATTCCAAGTACTGCAAAATAATTAAAAATAAATAAAAAGAATCAAACTACTTATATTTGCCATCTAGATTCCCAAAGATCTAGCTTCAATATCCCTTGCCAATCCCCGTATTCTTTCATTAATTCATTCATACAATTACTTGAGAGAGATTCAAACTGAGTGTGATGGTACATTCCTGTAATCTCAGGGAGTGTGGGAGTCTGAAGAAGGACGATTTCAAGTTTAAGGCCAGCTTCAGCAATTTAGTGAGGCCCCAAGCAACTTAGTGAAACCCTGCCTCAAAATAAAAAAACTAAAAAAATTTAAAAATAAAAAATAAAAATAAATTTAAAAACTAAAGAGGGCTAGGGATGTGGCTCAGTAGTTAAATATTCCTGGGTTCAGTCCCTGGTATGGAGGGGTAAAGGAGAATGGCGGACAACAAGGGTTTATTGGACTCTTACAACATATTAAACCTTAAGAACATAGAGGAGAAAATAAAGCATAGCTTTGTCCTCAAAATGGTAAAAAATGGAAAAACATGTAAAAAATATAATCATCCTAAGGAAATAGTCATTTGAGCATCATATACCCCATTAAAGAGTCAAGTGTTGCGGGACAGGGTGGAGACAGAAGATATCTAAGGAGTCTTCAA
Organism: Glaucomys volans; assembly: GCA_020662805.1. Classification (NCBI taxonomy): domain Eukaryota; kingdom Metazoa; phylum Chordata; class Mammalia; order Rodentia; family Sciuridae; genus Glaucomys; species Glaucomys volans. Next base: position 234,710 of record JAJEJO010000132.1, on the reverse strand, counting down.
GGAAATCAGTTTTAGACCTGAAAATCAAAGAATGAGGTGGATGAGAAAAGAGAAGGAAAAATATCATGTGTGATGACCAGGGTAGTGTGAGGGAACACGGAGGGTCCTGCCAGCCGTAGCCTGGGAGTTCAGTATTGTGGCACACACAACAGAAAAAGGAGCTGGACACAGGGGTACACGCCTGTAATCCAAGCAGCTGGGAGGCTGTGGCAGGAGTTTCACAAGTTCAAGGAGAGCTTCAGCAATTTAGAGAGGCCCTAAAAAACTTAATGAGACCCTGTATCTAAATAAAATATATAAAAGGGCTAGGGATGTGACTCAGAGGTTAATTCTCCCTGGGTTCAATCCCCGGTATCAAAAAAAAAAAAGAAAGAAAGAAAAAAAAAAGAGGGAAAATACAGAGATGGGCCTGGGCGGTAGAGAGGAGACCCACGAAACCCTTTCAAGGTATGGAATTTTCCATGTCAGTCTTCAAAAAGTTTCACTGAAGAATCTTGTGCATGGAGAGGAACACATAGAGACAGAGAGGTCTCCTCCTGCAATGCAGACAGTATACTAGTGACCAAGTCAGCAAGAGGATGAGACAGGGGCAAGTTAGAGGGAGAACAAGGGGCAATCGTTCAAGCGAGACCTAATGAAGATTTCCCCTTAATTCTACTCACACTAAACTCCCTCATGTTCCTCATTTAAAAGCCACAATTTCCTACTGTGTGGTTTTGCTCATGTTCTTATATCCAGGAATGTTCCCACCCACCCCAACCCCCTTCCATTCCACACATGCAAATTTAGCCCAGATGAAACCCATCCTATGAGTTTTCCCTAAAATCCCAAAGGGAAAAATCTCTTCCTCCTCTAATCCCTGCAACATTGTATCTGCATCTCCCCTAAGCCAAAAGGCATTTTCTCCATGACTATATATATATATATATATTTTTTTTTTCTATTTCCTTTTTTTGGGAGGTGAGGGCGGGTACAGCACACTTCTTAATACATGGACCCACTCTGTTCTGCTACCATAAACTCACAGAAAAGGGAGCAGGTCTGGGGTCAACCTCACACCCATGACTTAAGAGAAGATTCATGCTAATTACCCCAGTGAGTGTCATTTCCTCATCTATAAAATGGAATGAGCAAGACCTATTTGCAAGGTGGGATTTTTCCATGGCGTTTTTTTTGCTGTTGTTATTTTTTGTTTCATTTTTGTTTTTGCTTTGGGGGTAGTGGGGATTGAACCCAGGAGTGTTGAACAACACCCCCAGTCCTTTTTTATATCTCATTTAGAGATAGGGTCTCGCTGGCTTGCTTAGTGCCTCGCTTTTGCTGAAGCTGACTTTGAGCTCGCAATCCTCCTGCTTCAGCCTCCTGAGTCACTGGGATTACAGGTGTGCGCCACCACACTCTGCTGCAAGGTGTTTTTGAGGGACAATTTAAAGAATGAATATAAGGCATGTAGCATGGAAGCTGACAAGAAGAGCCCAGAAGCACACACAGGAGTTGCTCCACAAACGGTAGCTATCAATACCACTACTGAGTTTGTTTCTCTGATGTGGTATCCACAACAGATCTACCTTTGACTCTGCCAAACTGCTTTTCATGGTGCTTGTTCAAAGCCAGAATTAAGTATATATTTGATGAAAAAAATAGTGACAGCTAACATTATTGAGCCTTTACTCAGTGCCAAGTGCTGTTCTAAGGGTGCTCTGTGGGTCACCCCTGAATCCTCACAATCATCCTCCAAGGCAGGTACTGTGATCATCTCCTTCCTACACGTGGCAAGGAGCTGCTTTTCTTCTTCAATGCTCATCACTAACCAAAGGAGGGAAGGGATTGCAATTCACAAACAGGTTCTTTCTAGGCCAGTTTACGCAATGGTGAGGTAGACTATGGCCAGTATCATGGAATCTGAATCGTTGGAGAAGAATCCACATGCTACAAGTATTCAACATCTCATCCCTACTTGAAATTCTCTTAAAGGAACTTTGAGTGGCCAGGCACAGTAACATACCCTATAATCCCAGTGGCTCAGGAAGCTGAGGCAGGAGGATCACAAGTTCCAGGCCTACCTCAGCAATTTAGCTATAGGCCCTGTCTCAAAATGAAAAATTTTTAAAAATGGGATGTAACTCAGTGGTTAAATGCCCTTTCTTTCAATGAGTTACCAAAGAACTACACCCCACCTTTTTTTGGGGGGGTGGTACCAGGGATTGAACCCAGGGGTGCTTGACCACTAAGCCACATTCCCAGCCCTTTTTATTTTGACACAGGGTCTCACTAAATTGCTTAGGAACTTGCTGAATTGCTGAGGCTGGCTTTGAACTTGACATCCTCTTATGTCAACCTCCTGAGCTGCTGGGATTATAGATATGCACCACCATGCCCAGTGGAACTAGCCTTTTTTTTTAGGTACTGGGGATGGAACCCAGGGGCAGTCCACCACTGAGCCACATCCGCAGCCCTATTTTGTATTTTATTTAGAGACAAGGTCTCACTGAGTTGCTTAGGGCCTCGCTAAGTTGCTGAGGCTGGCTTTGAACTCGCGATCCTCCTGCCTCAGCCTCCCAAGTGCTGGGATTACAGGTGTGCGCCACTGCGTCCAGCTGAACTGGCCATTTTTAAAGGGCAAATGTGATCTGAAAATTTGAGCGATTCTTAACAGCTTTTAATACACTAACATCAATAACTATTTCTAACTTTAGTGGATTTAGACAACTGACCCAGAGGGACAGGTGCTAAGGAGGACATCACACAATAAGAAATGTCCAGGATAGCCGGGCGCGGTGGTGCATGCCTGTAATCCCAGCACTTGGGAGGCTGAGGCAGGAGGATCCAGAGTTCAAAGCCAGCCTCAGCAATTTAGCGAGGCCCTAAGCAACTCAGTGAGACCCTGTCTCTAAATAAAATACAAAATAGGGCTGGAGATGTGGCTCAGTGGCCGAGTGCCCCTGAGTTCAATCCCTGGTTCCAAAAAAAAAAAAAAAAAAGAAAGAAATGTCCAGGATAGAAAGTGAATATGGTTAATCTTCAAATACCCAAGATTTGGGGAGAGTACAGTAAATAGTGAAGGCACCAACAGTGAAGGATCAGAAGGGAAAGAAAAGTCTGCAAAATGGTATATGCTGTGCCCAAAATAGAAATTCCTACTTTAGTTCACATTTAGTATCACCAGCCTTCCCCATCCCCCTGCTATGGTCAAGAGGCTGTTACACGCTTTTGGAAACTAGGAAAATATTATGTAGAACAAGAGTTCTCATTGGGGTCAATTTTCCCTCTAGGGAACACTTGACAATACCTATAGACGTTTTTGATTGCAACAACTCGAGAGGTGATGCTAGCCCCCAGTGAGCAGAGGCCAGGAATGTCACTAAATATCCTGCAAGGCACAGCACAGGCGCTGAATGAAGAACTGTCCTGTCCAGTAGGTCAGTAGAAACCCTAATCCAGACAAAGGTGATTTGTTAATTCCAGAAAGGAGCTCACATACTCTGCTGTGCCAGGTGCCTGGGAAGAGTAGGGGCCCTTCAAGGACAAGGAAACACGTTACCAAAAGACTGTTCTTCATTATTGTACAGATTACTTGCTCACTAATGTCACCTGGGTTTCTTATTTTGGGGGTCTTTCAGGAAGCTTCCTCACTTTGACTCTATACTGGTGCTGATTGGATTCCTCCTAAGAGTTTAGCCTTTCATTCAGGTGGCTGTTATGGCCTGAGCCGTTTCCCAAAATTCGTGTATTGAAGTCCTCACTCCTGGTCCTTCGGAATGTGAATGGAGATTGAACCCACTGTGCTCTACCACTGAGCTCCATCTCCAGCCCTTTTTATTTTTTGAGACAGGGCTTCAATAAGTTGCTGAGGCTGGCCTCAAACTTGCATCCTCCTGCCTCAGCCTCTCAAATAGCTGGGATCACAGGCTTGAACTGGAGATAGGACCTTTAAAGGGATAATTAAAGTTAAATGAGATCATTGGGCTAAGTCCGAATCCACTGTGACCAATGCTCTTAGAAGAGAGAGGACTAGAGGGTATAACTCAGAGACAGAGCACTACCATAGCCTGTGCAAGGTCCTGGGCTCCAAAACGAAAAAGACAAGGGCCGACTGACCTAGGGAAGACCATGTGAATGTGAAGCTGAAGTGAATGTGAAGATGGCCAAGGAGAGAGGCCTCAGAAGAAACCAACTCTGCCAGTACCTTAAACCTCTAGAATCCTGAGGCAAGCAACTTCCAGAAGTTTAAGCCAGCAGCAGAACTTTGTTAAGGAAGCCTGGCAGATGAATACAGTGGCTTATTTTACAGTCATTCTCAATCACATAAACCAAATGCACACAGTATTTACAGGAGCTCTGAATTCTAAACTGCTGCTTTAAGCAGGCACATTTTCTAAGTTCTCTTATCTCCCAAGGTTAAAACCAATAATATGAGATAGCTGATGAGGGTTGGGGTTGTAGTCCCTGTCCTTGAAACCGATTAGATATAGCCCTCTTCGGATTAAAAAAAAAAAAAAAAAAAAAAAAAAAAAAGCTGCCCTGGCTGTTCCCTCATCTGTGATTGTGATTGATGAGGCGAGACTTCACTCCACCTTCTACTGAACATATTTTATTTCTGGTACTGGGCTTCTCACTAGAAGCAGTTAAGCTACTTGAGATCTGTTACAACTTCTAAAATCTAATCATCAGTCTTGCATAGTGGCACAAGCCTGTAATCCCAGGAACTCAGGAGGCTGAGACAGGAGGATGGAAAGGTTGGATTGAACCTGGGGGTGCTTGACCACTCAGCTACATCTCCAGCTCTTTTTATTTGGAGACAGAGTTTTGTCATGTTATGGACACTGACCTCTGTAACTTGTGATCCTCCTGCTTCAGTCTCCTGAATAGTAGCTGAGATTACAGGTGTGCACCATTGTACCTGTTTGATGATTAGTTTTTTGGGTTTTTTTCTTTTTTTATATTGAGGATTGAACCCAAGGGCACTTTACCACTGAACCACATCCCCAGTTCTTTTGTATTTCATTTTTAAATTTTGAGACAGGGTCTCATTAAATTGCTGAGGCTGGCCTTGAACTTGTGATCCTCCTGCCTCAGTCTCCCATGTCACTGGGATTACAAGTGTGCACCACCATGCCCAGTAGCAAAAAAAAAAAAAAAAAAAAAAAATCTTAAAAAGAAGAAAAGTAAAGTATACTGACAGAAAACAGATCAGTGGTTGCCTGGGAGCAGGGAGGGGATAGGAGCAGCTGAGAATGGAATTATAAGGAGAATTTGGAGTGATGGGTATGTTCACTATCCTGATTGTGGAGATAGTTTCATGGATATATATATATATACATACATACATATATATGCACATATATATACACACACACATATATGTATATATATAGGCATATCAAATTGTAGGCTGTAAGTATGTGTAGCTTATCATATGTCAATTATACATTAATAAGATGCTTGAAAGAATTACTCTCAGTGAAAACAAGATGTATGAATCACTCTTGAAGGAGCCTGTGGTGGAGGAGAGGTGGAAAGATAGTTTTCCTGTATACACTGTTTCATGGATATGCAAACAAGGCCATTGATGAGAGGACCTCAAGGAATGACACACTCGTGACCATCCCTGAGACTCATTCCAGAAGCTCTTCTGGGCTTTCTTGTATAAGGAAGAAAGATGAGAGTTGGCTTCAATCTCAAAATAGAAAATTAAGCTAATTTTATAACCTTTCCACTATGACTGTCTACAAAGAGAAAAACATATCTAATGTCTCAGTTAAGTCTGAAATGATAAGATCAAGTGTGGTCCATGTGACTGTCACTGACTTGGGATAATAGCAACAAAAATGTTAATAGTAGTCAGGCTCAGTGGTGCATGCTGGTAATCCCAGGAGCTCTAGAGGCTGAGGCAGGAGGATCACAAGTTCAAGGCCAGCCTCAACAACTTAGCAAGACCCTGTCTCTAAATAAAATATAAAAAAGGGCTGGGAATGTGGCTCAGTGGTTAAGTGTGCCTGGGTTCAATCTCCCGTAGCACAAAAAAAAGATAATAAAATAAAATTAAAATGTTAATAACATTTAACAATAATGAGCACTCAGAACTTCACAGGGTGATTTATATCCATTCCCTCTAATAATAAAAAATAAAAGGGTTGGATTGGTACTTTGTCTTTATTTCATTTTTTCTGTGAAATATTTAATATTTTATTTTCAATGTTTCAATTATGCCATTTTTCTTATTTTATATTTTTTTTAAAAAAATATTAGTCCATAATAAGTTGGAAATTTTAAGAAATGGTCCTTCATTCCAGATAATGTGAGCAGCTTTGGTTTCAGGTTGTTCTCTTATCTGCTCTCAACATTCTCACAAGCCCAAACGTACCCATGTAGAGTAGGGGAAAATGTTAAAACCCTTTTATGAAAGTATGCTAATTGTATTGTTAAAGATATTTAATGACATGGGAAAATTATCATGGCATTTGTAGGAAGCAAAGTAGATTACAGAGTAATCCTGAATTTGCACAATGGATTCATGTGTGCAGAACAAGAATGGTGGTTTTCTCTGAGTGGCACCTAACACAGAGTAGTGGGTTAATATCTGAAAAATAAATGGTGGAATCATAGGAATCTTCCTTTTCTTCATTCAGCCTAACTATATTTTTTATACTGAGCATACATATTTTTACAACATAAAAAAATTATCCAACATTATAACCTTTTTATAAAAAGTTGCATGTTTATTGTAAGGAAGAATTAAGATTAGGTATTATTTTGTTCTTTACCTGTATTGTTTAATTTGGTTTAGATTATAAAGTACTTACTAACTTTTCTGACCAGGTGCATGCACTGTAATCCCAGCAACTTGAGGCAGGAGAATCTCAAGTTGGAGGCCAGCTTCAGCAATTTAGTGAGACAATTTAATAAGACCTTGTCTCAATTAAAAATGAAAAGGACTGGGGATGTAGCTCAGTGATAAACCACTCCGGGGTTTGGCCCCCTCCCAAAAAGTTACTAACTCTTCTATTAAAAAAAGGAAAACAATAATATTTGTTTAAAAATCTATTTTATGCTAGTCATGGTGGTCCATGCCCAACAGCTGAGGTAAGAGGATCACAAGTTCAAAGCCAGCCTCAGCAAATTGGCAAAGCTCTAAGCAACATAGTGAGACCTTGTCTCAAAATAAACCGGGGATGTGGCTCAGTGGCTAAGCATCCCTGGGTTCAATTCCTGGTACCAAAAATAAATAAATATTGATTATTAATTTTAAGCTGGGAGCTATGGCACACACCTGTAATCAGGAGGCCTGCAAGTATTGAAGTCAGCCTTGGCAATTTAATGAGACACCATCTAGAATAAAGTAAAAAGGACTGGGGATGTAGTTCAGTGGTAGAGCACCCCTGGGTTCAATCCCCAGTGCAAAATTGCTATAATTCAATGAAAAGCTTTCACATTATTTTACAAATATGGTACCTGAAAATCTGCAACTAAACTTCCACTTCTGGATTATAAGTGGTGTTCACTGCACATAGGCAAATTCTAAATACTTAAGCAATATAGAATAATGTAAACAATAGAAGGTTTTGCTTATAAGTGAAAATGCTTTCCATAATAACTAACATTTTACTTTGGGCTGTGTGCAAATATGATTTGAACATAATATTTATAGATGAAATGAAATTTTTCAATTCTTTTTCTGCCAAAAAAAAAAAAAGTCTGGGCAAAGAAAAAAACATCTAATTTTAATGTGACACTAAGTCCAAAGGCAGTGCGGCTGTTTGGTTTTGGTTGTTTAGCTCAGCTGTTTTATTCTGAGAAAAGCACAGCTGCCTTTTGATGTTGTCTGTTATTCAAGACTGTACTTGGGGGTTTAAATGTAGGCGCGCTCATAGCGGCTGGTGGGGTCAGTGTCCTCTCTTGCCTCAGTGTCATTTCTTGGTCTTCTTTACATTTCAGCATTGGTGGAACAGGGTCCTTCCTTCTAATTTGCCTTTCTCTCTAGAATTCTGCTCCCAAGAGCAGTACTGTTGGTGGAAGGTTAAATTAGTGTTTTTTGTTTGTTTGTTTGTTTGTTTGTTTGTTTTTGGTACTAGGGATTGAATCCACGGGCACTTATTTAGAGAGAGGGCCTCACTGGGTTGGTTACCTAGGGCCTTGCTAAATTGCTGAGGCTGGCATTGAACTTGAGATCCTCCTGCCTCAGCCTCCAGAGCTGCTGGGATTACAGGCGTGCGCCACCATGCTAGGCTTAAGAACAATTTTGGAAAACCTGTTCAAATTTAATGATATATCTGGATGAAATTAAGTTCGTCATTTTGAGACACAAAAATGATATTGTGTGTGTGCGGGGTGCAGTGGCGAACGCCTATAATCCCAGCACTTGGGAGGCTGAGGCAGGAGGATCCAGAGTTCAAAGCCAGCCTCAGCAACTTAGCGAGGCCCTAAGCAACTCAGTGATACCCTGTCTCTAAATAAAATACAAAATAGGGCTGGGGATGTGGCTCAGTGGCGAAGTGCCCCCGGGTTCAATTTCCAGTACCCCCCCCCCAAAAAAAAAAACCGACATCATGTTGGCTGGGGAGAGTGCGTGCTTTGCCAGCAAAAGGCCCAGGTCCCAGCCCCCACCCCCCCAAAAAAAAAAAAAAAAAAATGATATTGTGTTGTGGTTATTTTTTTTAATAATTCTTTAAGTGATAACTACTGAAATGTGTACAAATGATAGAATATGAGGTCTGAGATTTGCTTTCAAGTAATCAAGGGGAGGGAAGAGAGGGAGCAGGTGGAAGTAAAAGCAAGGAGCAGGTGAAGTTAAAGGTGAGTGGATCATTGTTAAAACCAGATAAAGAGAGTAGGTGAGTGTTCGTGATAGTGTTCTACTTTTATATTTGTTTGAGAATTTCCCCTAAAACGTTTTAAATATACACACTAAAACATACACCAAAGGCAGTGGCCTGCACCTACAATCCCAGCACTTCGAGAGGCTGAGGCAAGAGGACCACAAGTTCAAAGAAGGTAGTCTCAGCAACTTAGGGAGGCCTTAAGCAACTCAATGGGACCGTGTCTCTAAATAAAATACAACAAAGGGCTGGGGATGTGGCTCAATGGCTAAGTGCCCCTGAGTTCAATCCCCAGTACACACACACACACACACACACAGAAACCAACATTCCTCATGAAAGGGATGCACCAAACCAAAAAATAATAATAAAGGGAAAAAAATAAAACCCTAACCCAAATAAAAAGACCCAAAAACATTTATATCCTTTGATGCCTCAGATCTACATCTAGTGATCCATCATACAGAAACACTCAAACCCACGCTTACGCATTTACAAATAAAGACATTTCCTATGACCCTGTAATAGCAAGTAATCGGAGATGGTGTTCATCTCCAACAACGAGGAAATGGTTAAAATTGTAATTCATGCTACTCTTCTTATAACCTCGCCACCCCAACATAGAATTAGTTAATATAGGATAATGTTAATCAAAATCAGAAATGGGACTACAAGGACCCTGAATGACATTCCAAGAGGAAATTTCAAATTGAATGAAGTCTGGCAGTTAGCTGAGTGTGAGTTACTCAGCACAATATCAAGCCCCCAAAGGGGAGTAAATCATCTACTTGGAAATCTGGGGATAAATATGCCAGCAATCCTGATGACTCAGAACAAGGGCGTGCGGACAAACACAGGGTGATGTCACCATTTCCTGCCCCAGGAAGTCTCATGGAGGAGAGGCCTATGGCAGGTATAGAAGATCAAAGGCTAGGCACATTACCTGCCGTCCCTTTATTCTCCCTGTTCTCCAGGTTTAAACATCAGGAACGTCCTTGTCACTCTGTTCCTCTTCGGCTTGGATGAAGCTTTTTCAAGAGGACAAAATGTTTCCTTGAGGCCCTCCCGAGTTCTGGGGTGGGGTTCCTCATGCTGCAGCTCTGGTCCTCCATATTCTGCAAGGGATGGTGGGGATCTGCCTCTCTCTCTCCAAGCAGAGCACTGCACTTACCACCCTCTTCTCAGGGCTGTCCTGCTACACTAGTGAGTCCAGCCTGGCCTCACCTGAAGCTGATTCCTCCCCAAGGAGAGCCCAGCGCCTTTAGATGAGCTGAAAGCCGCCTTCCCATCCAGTCTCCTCAACCCCTCAACTCTGATGGGCTGTCTAGGACCTGGGGTCCCCTGACCCTAGAAACAGGTGTGCTGCTGCAGAAAGAGTCAAAGAGTTGAAATCTGAACACCTGACTTTCTTACTAGCTCCATTTCTGAGGAAAAACAAGCCACTTCACAGCCAGGTGTGGTGGCGCACGCCTGTAATCCAAGTGACTTGGAAGGCTGAGTCAGGAGGATCGAGAGCTCAAAGCCAGCCTCAGCAACTTAGCGAGGCCCTAAGCAACTCAGTGAGACCCTGTCTCTAAATAAAAAACAAAATAAGGCTGGGGGTGTGGTTCAGTGGCCGAGTGTTCCTGAGTTCAATCCCTGGTTCAAAAAAAAAAAAAAAAAAGCCACTTCACCTTCACCACTTCACCTTCACCTTATTTTCCTCATCTATAAAATTGGTATAATAATAAGCATAATGTAGAATTATTGGAAGGCAAGTGATATACATTAAAGGGCCTGGGATAGGAACTAGTAGCACAGTAGATGTTTGTTATGTCTGAAAAATTCCCTGGATTTCAAACACCTTGGCTGTGACCCCCCAAACTTACATGATTATATCTGATCACCTCACTTCATTTTGATTACTATTTTTCATTTTGACCTCAGATTCACTTTGACCACCATTTTTCCAAAAATGACCTCTTTCTGTTCATTTCAACAGCTCTTAATGACCATTATTTATTGTGTAGATTTTGTTTGTTTGGTGTGGAACTAGGAATAGAATCCAGGTCCTTACTCGTGCTAGGCAAGTGTTCTACCAGCTGAGCTACATCCCCAGCCCTTAGCACTTTTTTTTTTAATATATTTTTTTTAGATGTTGATAGACCTTTATTTTATTCATTCATTTATATGCGGTGCTGAGAATTGAACCCAGTGCCTCACGCATGCTAGGCAAGCGCCTTAACCACTGAGCCACAACCCCAGCCTCCTTAGCACTTTTTTAAGTGTTGAGACAGGGCCTCCCTAAAATTGCTGAAGCTGGCTTTGAACTTAACAGTCCTCCTGCCTCAACGTCCCAAGAAGCTGAGATAAGGCCTGGCATTCGGTTAGCTTTGATTACATTGTTGCATATAGTCTTGGTATGTTGACTATGCCACATAGAGTACTTATAGAGATGTAATTATGGAAAACAAACTGGATTTTTTTCAAAAAAGACACTAGCCCTGGCTCTTTATTAACCATCGTCCAGAAAGATCTGACACGAAGATGTCAGTTTCTCAAGTGTTCAGCTCTTTTTGGCTCAGCTCTTCCTATTCACTGACCTACATGGACCAGGGAGTCATGAGACACCTGTAAGGTACAATTGTCACTGAGCCCGGGTCAGATTATTAATAACAGCTACATCCAAAATTTACCTCCAAGCTGGCATGGTGGCATACACCTGTAATACCAGTGATTCAGGAGGCTGAGGTAAGAGAATCCTATGTTCAAGGCCAGGCTCTGAGACTTAGCAAGATTGTCTCGAAGAAAAATTAGTAGGATTAGAGATGTAGCTCAGTGATAGAGTACTCCTGGGTTCAATCCCCAGTTCTAAATAAATAAATAAACAAACTATATCTTTAACTTTTCAGTCTAGAGTTATATTGTACTACTTCGCACAAAATGTGGAAAACTTGTGACCACACAAGTCCTTCCACCATCTCCCTGCTTTGGGTTATGGTTGTCAAATGTATTGTATCTATGTTAGAAACCCCACAGGGCAATGTAATCTTTGCTGTACACACTTAGAAAATTTAAAGACAGTAGCAAGAAAAATAACATTGGTAAAATAGCTCTAATTTTCTTAAAGGAAAATATTCTTAGTGAAATGCCTCCAATATCTGAGTACTTTATATCTAACAAATTACAAGATTCAGTTCCTTCTACTGACCCCCAAGTAACTGGCTTAACTTTTTATTATCTTTAACTTTTAGTCCTTTAGAACTGGCTTATTTGATGCCATTCCAGGATTATAAGCAGTTTTAAAAAGAAGCACAAAACAAAACATAAAACAAACTCCACTTGTTTCACTTTTGGTCAAAACATTAGCAACTGCCAGTAATTTCATAGCAATCACATTGTCAAGGCAGGAAACTTAACACATCTTCAACAAAGAAAAATTTCACATTCTGATAAGTAAACCTTAAGGAGAGTACTCTGTGAAGTTCCACTGGCCCTTCCAATTTTATAATACTGAGCTCAATTGGTGGATGTTTTTACAACAACCAAGACAGCATCCAAGACATCTTGATCCTGAGTGTATCTCCAAGAATGGTACAATTAATTATAAAACAACTACTACTTCCTCTTCCTCCTCCTTCTCCTCCTCTTCTCCTTTTTTTTTTTTTTCTCTTCCCCTCCCCACCCGCCCTTTCTTCTTCCTGTTTTTTGGTACTGGGGATTGAACCCAGGAGTGCTTAACCACTGCACCACACCCCCAGTCCTTTTCATTTTTAATTTTGAAACAGGGCTTCACTAAGTTGCTGAGGCTGGCTTTGAGCTTGCAATTCTCCTGCCCCAACTTCCTGAGTCGCTGGGATCACAGCTATACATCACCATGTCTGGACAATTATAAAACTTCCATCTTTGTGTAAAATTTATGAAATTGGAAAACTATCTTCCAACTCCTACTACAGTAAGTGTGATTTGGTACTGCAATCCTATCACATCTTTGATTTCCCAACACCTCTTACAAGTCCTGTAGGAAGTGAGAAAGAAAAAGGATTTTCATCATTTACTCTGGCTAAATCGCCTAAGTTTTTTATAGCTCAATAATTTGCCAGAAGTAGTGTAAGTGCAAGTGAATCTAGAACCCAGGAGCAATTGAAATTCAAACACAAATTTTTAGTTCACTTACATTTACAAAGCCTTCTATGTTTGAGAGAAAGTTATTTGAGATAACTTTAGGTTTTTGTTTCTTGTTTTTTTTTTTTTTTTTTTTTTTTTTTTTGCATTATTTTTGAGAAAGGAGAGAGAAGAAAAGACTTCTCTGGAGAAATAAAGAACTTCTAATCTTCTCACAGACATGTATATGCATCTGCACAATTGCCATCTGTATATTTTTATTTTTTATTTTTGGTGCTGAGGATTGAACCAACCCAGGGGCACTTTACCACTGAGTTACATTCCAGGTCTTTCTTATTTATTTATTTTATTGTAAGATGGTCTCACTAAGTTGCCAGGGGCTCCTAAATTACTGAGGCTAGCCCCAAACAATCCTCCTGTCTCAGGATCCTCAGCGGCTGGGGTTACAGGTGTGTACCACTGTGCCAGGGCTTTGCCACCTTTAAACAGGTATCTAAGACTGGGTGTAAATGGCTGACGTGGCGTGCTATTTCACACTCTAACACCTTGTAAAACAAATAAAATACATTTCCCCAAGAATACGAAATATTAGTTACCTTACGTTTGTTTTGTGGTGCTGGGTAGGCAAGCATTCTACCGCTGAGCTGCATCCCCAGACAATAGTTTTATTTTTGTGAAAGCCATAATCTTTATTTTAAACCTTAAGTTTCAAACCATGCTTTTTAATCAAAAGAACTTTTTTTTTTTCCAATACAATTGAGCATGCTTTTTTGCTTCAATACAGTCGAGCAGGGTCCCAGCAGGACCCTGGTGTCCTATGACAGTAATTCCAGTGACTCTGGAGTCTAAGGCAGTAAGATGACAAATTCAAGGCCTGCCTGGGCAACTGAGGGGAATCCTGACTCAAAATAAAAAATAAAAAAGGCTAGAGATATAATTCAGTGGTAAAGTGCCCCTGGATTCAATCCCCAGTATGAGAAAATAAAAAGAAATAAAATTTCCACATTCCTTTAGTCATATAGAAAAGTAGCAGTAATTTTTATCTTTCTGGGTTTAGGGCCTCCATGCAGATGTTTCCCCAGGTGGCTGTGGGGTACCCAATACTAATCTAACTCACCATGTAGTGCTATTTTACCATGCAATATTTGTAAAGATATTTATGATTTCTCAGATAAAATTTCCTGTGTAACCACAAAATATATCATTCTCTTTGCTCATGTTAGGATTGAAGAAGAAAAAATATCACTTCATAATTTTAAAAAATCTTGTTCCTTTAAACTCATAAGAAATGAATATACTTAGAAAGGTATACTAATTTAATTCCAAAAAATTTCAAAGTTGTGAGGGTCTGGTGGTGCAGGCCTATAATCCCAGCTTCTCTGGAAGATGGCTAGGTAAGAGTAGCATGGGCAACTTAGTGAAACCCTGTCTCAAAAAGTAAAAAGAAAAAAGAAAGGGTTGGGGATGAGGTCTGTGGTGAAGCCCTTTCCGAATAGACATTAGGCCCTGGGTTGAATCCTCAGTTTCAGGGGGGAAAAAAAAATTTCACATGTGACCTTGAATGCTGTTTTGTACACTGATCCTGGTACCTTCACTATTCAACAGAGTAGGGTCTTGCTGAGTTGCTTAGAGCCTTGCTAAATTGCTAAGGCTGGCTTTGAACTCAAAATCCTCCTGCCTCAGCCTCCTGAGCTACTGGGATTACAGGCGTGCACCACCACACCTGGTCTTCTAAAAAGGTAAAGTTTTTTTTTGTTCAAAAAAAAAAAAACTTATTCTTTTTTTCACACTTAACTGACTGATGGGTACAAAATCCTATACTTAAAAATCATTTTTCTTCAGAATACTAAAAGCATTTCTCCACTGTCATTTATATTCCAATGTCACTCACTGATGAAAAGTCTGAAACAATTCACCTCCTTTTGTGTGTGACTGTTCTTCTTTCTGGTGAGTGTAGGAAATTTTTATTGGGCCCAGGATTTGAAATTTCCTGCTGATATGGATCTATTTTACTCTGGTGTACAGAGCATTGAGAGCCTTTCAATCTTGAAATCCATATCCTTTAGTTTTAAGGAATTTTCTGAAATTATTTTTGGTTCTTTTCTGCTAATTTGGCAGGCCCTCATTCAACCATGGCCCTTTTTCTGCAGGTGTCTCATGGAAAAAACATTTAAGGAATTCACTTGGAGGAAATACTATATCGAAGCTTGAAAATGTTGAAGGTCTTCTAGAACTTCACACAGGAAGAGGAGTCATCACTTGGCTCCGTGGCATGTCTTTGGAGATTTCACAGTGATGAGGAGCTGGACACTGCCGTCATTACCATCTGTCAAAAGGGAGTCCAATTCTATCCTTGCTAGTGGGCATACAGTGACTTGGAAATCTGTTGTTTCATCAAAGAAGCTGTTGAGTAGTTCCGGAGACTAGAAAGTTCAAGATCAAGAAACTGGCGGATTTGACATCTGCGGGCTCACATACCAGTTCACAAATGATGCCTTCTGGCTGTGTCCTCGCATGGTGGAGGGTACAATCTTTTTTTTTTTTTTTAATTGGGCCCTATGAGTCATTGGGCAGTGAAGAAATACAATTGGGGCAGGGGTAAGGGTAACTGGGCATTGAACCCAGGGATGCCTTGCCACTGAGCTACATCCCATTTCTTTTTATTTTTTATTTTGAGACAGTCTCACTAAGTTGCTTAGGGCCTCACTGAGTTGCTGAAGCTGTCCTCAAACTTGTGAGCCTCCTGCCTCAGCCTCCTGAGAGTCGCTGGGACTATAGGCATGTACTACTGTGCCTGGTTACAATTATTAATATATTGTTGAACCTTCATTTAAGGAAGCTGTCAAGTCATGTAAATCACTAAATGCTAGGTTGAGTTAATTAATTGCCATGGGAGAGATATCAGCAATGTGTTGAGGCAGAGCTAAGAAACAATTTTGCCCTAATGGAGGGATGGGGAGGCTTTAATGATTGTCATACTCCATTTCAGCTACACAACAAAATACTGTTCTATAGACTGGGTGGCTTTTTAACAGCAGAAATTCATTTTTCACAGTACTGGAGAATGGAAATCTAAGATCAAGGCTCTGGCAGATTTGGTATCTGGTTAGGGCCTCTCCTCAATTCATAAAATGCTAACTTTTCACTGTGTCCTTGCATGAAGGAAGAGGGAACAATCTCAATTTATTTCCAATTCCAGAAGCACTTGATCTGAGAAGCACTTTTCTGAGATCTTTCAGGATTTGAGGGGTTAGAATTGGATTAATTCTTGGCTTTCTCTACTACTAATTTAGAAGTTAGTTGTTTTCAGTTTGACTCAAATTGTTGCTGCTTAAACCTAGAGTTTTCCAGTTTCCATCGTTCATGGGTGTTTCTCCTCTGCTGTTTTCCTGAGCTTCATGCCTTGGATGAAGAAGCTGCCTGAAGTTAGCTTTTTCGCTGCTGTAACCAAAAGACTTGATGAGAGTAATTAGAAGAGGAAAAGTTTATTGAGGGACTCAGAGTTAAAGAGGTCTCAGGTCATAAATGGCCGGGTTGCATTTCTCAGGGCTCCAGGTGAGGCAGAACATCATGGTGGAAGGGTGTGGAGGAGGAAAGCAGCTGGGAGCATGGCACCAGGAAGCAGAAAGAGAACTCTGCTCAACAAGGGCAAAATATAGACCCAAAAGGCACGCCCCCAGTAACCTACCTCCTCCAGCCACACCTACCTGCCTATAGTTCCCATCCAGTTAATCCCTATCAGGGGATTAATGATTATGTTAAGACTCTCATGTCCCAATCATTTCACATCTTTGCTTTGTCACATTGTCTCACCTATGAGCCCTCCATTTTAGGAGGCCACAAAATTATGTGTGCAAAATCTGCCATCTTTACTTAAAAGTCTATGTGAGCTTCGTAATTTACTATTCAACATACACATATAGTATCTACCTACATTTATATATCATATGTAAATGTTCTTTCTTTATAAGCCATTAGACAAAAATTGGTTCCAATAAGCAGAATGCAATTATGTGACCATATAAAAAATATACATATCATATACATATACAGAGAAAACATTCAAATGTCATTAGCTGCCTAATAGCATTAAGCTTTTACCTTCATATTCAAGAATATTACAACTTCACCTGGTGTGGTAGCACACACCTATAACGCCCGCAATTTGGGAGGCTGAAGCAGAAGGATTGCAAGTTTGCAAACAACCTCGGCAACTTTGTGAGGCCCTAAGCAACTTAGTAAGACACTGTCTCAAAATAAAACACAAAAAGAACTGGGGATGTAGCTCAGTGGTAAAGCACCCCTGGGTTCAATCCCCAGTACAGATGGAAAAAAATTACCATTTCTACAACCCAAATACTTTCATGGAGTGAGACATGTGCTGAGAGGGATAGATAAAGATTGTTGGTGTACAGAGAAAAATGAAAACTCTTGAGTTTTATGTAATAAACTCTTTCAATAATACTTAGCAGTCACAAAATTATTTATTATGCCTTTTTAAAAATAGTCACTGTTCAAACACTAGTTGAATGAATAGATTTTGTCACCTATAACTCTGGTATGAGTAATTTAAAAATAAGTCTCCTATTGATTAGTTTCATACTGCAGCAAAGAATCTAACAAAGATAGAATCTGTTTACCTTCAAAGTAGAGGTTAGTAATGGAGAGATTTAGTAATGGAGAAGAAAGCCCTTCTTTGTTATGTTTCAGCCTATGAGTTAATCCAAAAAGGTCAGGTGAACTTCATAGCGGATAGGAAAAGGAATCTAGCTAGATTTTGAAGAACATATTTATGTAGGCAGGTCAGTTCATGCTTCTCTAAGGATTCTCTAATTGGATGTCAGGAAGCGATGCACTTAATGTAAGCTGTGATACAGAATGAAATGACAACACGAAGCCAAACAAGACAACCTGCCAGTGGGGGAACTGAAAACGAACTGAAGAAAGTTAACATTCAAAACACCACTTATTTGAAGTCAAGTCGCACAATTGCATTCTGGCCAATTGAAACCTGGTGTATTGCTCAAGTTTGTTTAATTGCTGAGGCTTGTTTACAAGGAAACAGTCAGAATAGGTTTGAACCCAGATAATCATTTGGTGGACATAACAATGATCAGCAATTAAATCACTTGCAGCTTTGAAACTTCTGCTAGGCACAGTTGTCTTTCAAAAAGTGTTTTCCCTTGCAAACTAACGTTTAAAAATACACAGGGCATTCATTACATGTTTGCTTGTATTATAATCCTAGTTCCACATTCACAACCTTATCAAAACTCCAACACCAAGGCTATATCAGCAGTGGAAAGGAAAGAGGAAATTTAGCAAACATTAGATTTATTCAATTGCTGCAGTGCCTTACTTCAGCCAATTCACACAGCAGCAGAATGTAACTCTGACACGTCCTTTATTAACCAATAAGAGCATAGGATTTCAAAAAAAATGGGAAAAATGATTTAAAGGCTAAAGTGTCATTTCTCCAAAAGCAAAAATGTTCCAATGAGCGTGGCCAATGAAGACTGAAGTTCTGTCTGGACTGAGTTTTTAGTAGACAAGAATTTGAACAGGTAGCTGGCAAGAGAGGAGAAAAATGGGCAGCCTACAGAGGGGTTGGGTTGGGGGAGAATAGTTCAGAAAAGATTCCTGAAAACAGGCCAGGCGTGGTGGCACACACCTGTAATCCAAGTGACTTGGGAGGCTGAGTCAGGAGGATCGCGAGTTCAAAGCCAGCCTCAGCAACTTAGCGAGGCCCTAAGCAACTCAGTGAGACCCTGTCTCTAAATAAAATACAAAATAGGGCTGGGGATGTGGCTCAGTGGCGAAGTGCCCCTGGGTTCAATCCCTGGTTCCAAAAAAAACCAAAAGATTCCTGAAAACAGCTGTGCTCTATAATCTGGGGTAAACTGGTATGTAAGTGTAAGGAAACTGAATCAAATAAAATGCTGGGAACCAAATCGAGAGGGAAGGTTGTACTCACAAGAAATACAGATTCACACAGTTGTCAGTCATAATTAATACTGAACTATCCCTGATTCATCTTTCTAAACATATGAAGTTATCCTTACTTCAAGAAACTTGAGGCCAGGCATGGTGGCACTCGCCTGTAACCCAGAGGTTTAGGAGGCTGAGGCAGGAAGATCTCAAGTTCAAAGTCATCCTCAACAACTTTGTGAGGCCCTAAGCAACTCAGAGAAACCCTGTCTCTAAATAAAAAATAAAAAGGACTGGGGATGTGGCTCAGTGGTTAAGTGCCCTTACGTTTAATACCCAGTACCAAAAAAGAAAAAACAAAACTTGAAGTTCTGGGTGCAAAGGTGCATACCTATAATGCCAACTACTTAGGAGGCTGAAGCAGGAGGATCACAAGTTCAAGGCCAGCACTGACAACTTAGCAAGACCCTGTCTCACAAAAGAAAAAGGGCAGGGGATGTATACATAGCTCAGTGGTAGAGCGCTGGCATACAATGTGCAAGATCTGGGGTTCAGTCCCCAATATCCCTGCAAAAGAGGCCTGAGCCTCACCTTGTAATTTCAGTTTCAAGAAGTAAATTTAAGCCGGGCGTGGTGGCACACGCCTGTAATCCAAGCGACTTGGGAGGCTAAGGCAGGAGGATTGCGAGTTCAAAGCCAGCTTCAGCAACTTAGCGAGGCCCCAAGCAACTCAGTGAGACCCTGTCTCTAAATAAATACAAAATAGGGCTGGGGGTGTAGCTCAGTGGCCGAGTGTCCCTGAGTTCAATCCCTGGTTCCAAAATAAAAATTAAATTAAATTAAAAAAAAGAAGTAAATTTAAGCCAAATGAATTATAATATTTTTCTGCCATGAAAGAATGACAAGTTCATAGGGAACAAACGGCATTAGTCTTCAGTTAGATATTACTTGAAAAGGTAGTCAAATAATAAGCCTACATAACTGCAATTTTCACTTTAGCTCTGAGATAAGGGATCCCCTCCTCCCCCTGCCATTTATTGTGAGACTGCTAAATTTTTATGGTAATTTTCTTCACTGTAAAAAAAAATAAGGTGTTTGAGAAGTTTTAGATTTACAGAATTATACCAGATGCAGTGATGAACACCTGTAATCCTAGCAACTCAGAAGGCTGAGGCAAGAGGATCTCAAGTTTGAGGCCATCCTCACCAACTTAGACTGTTTCAAAATTAAAAAAAAAAAAAACAAAAAACAAAAAACAAAAACTGGAGTTGTAGCTCAATGGTAAAGCACCCTTGGTTTCAACCCCCAGTATCATATATATATATATATGTACATATATATATTTACAGTATTACAAAGATAAAATTCCTCTAACTCCACCCTCAGCTTCCCCATTAACAGTGTACACTAGTGATATATTTATCACAATGATTGAATCAGTATTGATACATAACTAAATCCCATACTGTATTCAGGTTTCCTGTTTCTCTTTACTGCTATATTACATTTAGTCATTGTGTCTCCTTCAGCTTCTCTTGACAGTAATAACTTCAGATTTTTATTTTTCATGACCTTGACAGTTCTGAGTACAGTCAGGCATTCTATAGAATGCCTCTCATGATTACACTGAGCTTATGTGTTCTGAAGAGGAAGACCACAGAGGCAAAGTTCTATTTTCACCACATCATATCAAGGGTACATATTATCAGTGTGACTTATCACTGCTGATGTGGACCTTGATCACCTGGCTGAGGCAGTGTTGACAGATTTCTCCACTGTAAAGTTATTCCTCCTTCCCTCCTTTCCATACAGCATTCTATGGAAGGAAATCACTACGTGCACATGACACTGACAGACTAAGGAGCTAGGCTGCACTCTTGGAGGATGGAGCAAATGATTTGAAATTATTCTGCAGGCTTGTTTCCTGTTCAATCACTTGTATCAGTACAGACACAGGGATATTTTATACCTTGAGTTATAATCCAGTCTTTGTTTTATTGCTGACATAGTCAGCATTTTAGGTTGCTCTTTTTAACCAATTCCTTACTTTCTGGCAAGATGTCTTGTCTATTTCCCACCCCACGCCTATGATCAGCTGTTTCTCTAAGGCAACCCAGTTTCTTTTATTGCTACTGGAGTGGGGCGGAGGTAGAGTACCTAGTACCTACTTAGCATGCACAAGACCCTGGGTTTGATCTCCAGCACCAAAGAAAGGAAAAGGGAAGTGAGAAATGGGAAAACAAAATTTTTAACAACCTCCCTTTTAAAAAGGAAAAAGTTAAAACTCAACTTTCATTTTGTTTGCCCCGATCATAAAATCTCCAAACTAGCACATGCAAGCTTACCCTACAGGGTTTTCAACTAAAGATGTTGAAAGGGTTAGTGCATTATGAGGTGGTCAGATAAGAATTCATGAAACCTGACTCCCCTTGTATTTCCAATTATATTTTAAAATAAACCCCTTTCTACATTCTCAAGGTAGGTATTGGTTCAATGTAGTTTTTCATTTTTTTTGGTATGGGGGAATTGAACCCAGGGATGCTTTACCACTGAGCTTCACTGCCAATTCTTTTTTTATTTTTTGAGACAGGGTCTCGCTAAGTTGTATAGGACCTCATTTGCCAAGCTGCTCAGGTGGGCCTTGAACTTGGGATCCTACTGCCACAGCCTGAGTCACTAAGATTACAAGAGTGTGACACTACGCCAGGCCTCAATGGGGTTTTTCTAAAAATGCTTGAGAATTGGCATTTCATTAATTACCCTGTTCAGACCCTTTCAAATAATGAGTTTTAGCAATGGACCTTGCTAATTATCCTTGCTACAGATGATAAAGAAGAAAAGCACAAAATGAATCTTTTAGGCACTTTTTATTTTCCAAAAAAAATTGTCGTTAATATATAAACATTTCATTCTCTCAAAAAATTCTACAACTATACAGCTGTTTGCTCCATTATTTGCATAGGAAATGACCACAATACAAAAATAAGAGGGAAAAAGAAGCAAAACAGCAACTGATTTATGTTTTTCAGGTCATATGTCTCCACGTATAAACATTTTGAAGCCTCTTATAAAATTATTTACACCGTTTGTCATCTATTTACACGTTAAGACCAACTTTTCTAACAAACAAAACTATAACTTATCAAGTTATGAAAATTGTCTTCTAAAAAAACTTACTATATTACCACAAAATAAATAAAGATAAACAATATTTTAAAAACAAAATTAAATTTTCACTTCGATTAAGACCCCTTTTGGCATTTTGCTTATTATTCTGCCCTTTGGTTAACAGCATCAGCATCACATTACTATTTTATATTGCATATATGTAGCACTTGCTTCCTTAAGTTTTCAACATATGGATATTTAAAGGCAGACACTGAGTCAGTATTAACAGGTTAACTAAACTGCACTGTAATTTAGATAAAATTACTGTGTCTCACTGTATATTACATGCAAAATCCACATAAATTGTCATTTAACCAACAGTACTGCACGACAAACACCTTGGTTTATGAAAACTGGATCATAAGTTCAACCTTGCCATGTGAAAACTGCATTAAGTCCTTCCTTTAAAAAAATGATACTGTTTAGCTTATTGTAAGAGGTTTAACTTTTGTATATTGTAACTATCTTTAAGCTCTTCAGTTTACAATTCATAAAAAACATCTTTCGTATTTAAAATAAACAATCCTATTTTAATCAGTGCATGAAATCTTTTTCTAAAAGTTCATTTGAATGATTATTCCTTCCCCCTAAGAAGCAAATTTGGTAATGTTTTGAGAGGTATCTTATCACAAATTCTAACTGTAAATGTATTTATGGTTATTTTCAAAAGAAGTATGATTTTCCCAAAAGAATCCTAAAAAAACTTGTAATAAACCTATAAAGCTGATTTGCATATTTACAAAATTTTGAATAGCAAATATAGGCAACTCATTAAAAAACAAAAACAAAAACGCATTTGTTCAATGGCTATTTGTGAATTGCCAGGTACAGTGCGTACCTCTAAGGGATTACCTAATAATGGCAAAAACGATGTCCATCAAGTAAAATCTTGACATACAAGCCATCCTTCTTCCTGGTATCTGCCAAGTGATTTGTTCACTAACCACTGACACGTCAAACCCTGGTGCCAGGTAAAAACACCGCTTGCACCCCCTCCACCCACCCCCGCCCCCCGTGGAGATGTGGCTGCCTGTCATGAGATGAGATCTGCTTGAGTAAAGCCGTGTACATTACAGCAAGCATTCCAGATTCTTAAAATGACCAAACACTTTGGTATTAATACAATGTATTCCCTGTTTTCTCAAATATACAAAATATACATTTCCAGTTTTTTTTCTTTTCTTTCTTTTTTCTTTTCTTTTCTTTTTTTTTATATGAATAGTAAAGTTTATAGTTTTAAAAGGTTGCAAAACGGACTGCGGCGGCGGAGAGCGATGCACAGCGCTCAGTTCTGGTGCCTCTTCATGTGCAGGGCCAGGTGGTCGGAGCGCGAGAAGCTGCGGTTGCACACCCCGCACTGGAACGGCTTGGCGCCCGTGTGCTTCCGGTAGTGGCGGGTCAGCTCATCTGACCGAGCGAACCTCCAGTCGCAGCCCTCCCAGGTGCACTTGTATGGCTTTTCACCTGTGACAACCAACAAAGAGGGTGAGATGGCCTGCTCGGAGGACAAACGTAGATAACACCTGAGAAGGATTTTTTTTAAACCATGAGCCAAGCACAGGAAGAAAGGTTCATGAATTCCATTATGAACTAAATAAATATCATAGTCCCTCAAAGCAATCCAGCTAAGTCATTTCACAGAATGAAATTTAACCTGTGATTATATGCAGAAAAGAGTATTTTGCCTGCTCTTGAAAAACCAAAGAAGGCCAAATTTAGCCACATGAAAAATGCATCAGTGCCCTTAATTCTATGTACTCCTGCACGTATAAACCCATGAAGTGATAGCATGGAGCCTGAACGGCCTTACCACTGTGCAAATATGGTTTCTATACAAACTAACCCAAATTAAATTACTATAGGACTAATGGCTACATGATGGTCAGGGAAGATGAAATTTTGGAGCAACTCAAGAGGAAGCCACTCAAATCACCTTCAAGATTAATTTCTTGTACCACAATTCCTTTGCTTGAAACCAGTCTTTAATGTCTGAATTAGGGTGACTGAAGCTTTCAGCATATAACCCACAGCCTCCATGATGGACTGTTGAAGCATCCTAACTAAAATCTCCCTAGATTCACACTAGCACTCACATTCACAACCCCTTTTTTTCAGACTTAAGGGTAACGAAGTTAAAAACATTTTTAAAGTTGAATGGTTTTAAGTCTTTATGCATCTGATATTTAATAAATTTATTCAGATCCCCAAGTCAGGTACTGATTAAGTTCACACCAGTAAAGGCTCCTGCCATGAAATAACCATAACAATCCTAACATTTGCTGATGTGCATTTAATTTTTATTCATTAAGAAAAAATCCATTTTCTTTGCACCCAAAAAGTTACCAAAATCCATTCCATAAACAAGTGCCAAGTGTCTTATATTCCAGTCACTGTCCTGATGCTTGGGACACAACAATGAACAAAACAAAAACACATGGCCTCATGGGAGCTTACATGAGTGATCTCTGATCCAATCTTGTTTTCACAGCTCTCCACTCCAAAAGTGAATTGATGCTTGAGCCCCACTCCCACCTGCAACCTGTATTACTCTTAATGTTCTCCCAAGTTTGCTAGCTGCTTAACTTTCAAATGCAGTAATGCAGTATTCTGTTTGCTTTTGATACTGGGGACTGAACCCAGGGGAGCTTTACCACTGAACTACATCCTCAGTTTTATTTTTTATTTCTGAAAGTGTCACCCTAAATTGCTGAGGCTGACTTCAAACTTGAGATCCTCTTGCTTCAGCCTCCTAAATCACTGGGATTACCCGTGTGCTCCACCACACCCAGCTTATAATGAAGTTTTAATTCACTGTTTTAGAATTAATCTAAGTTCATGTATACATATAAATCTCAAAGCTTAGTCTTTCACCAAGCATTAACTACAGATTCCTAATTTGTGCTTTGTTGTGTTAAAATTTTCTAGGCGTGTTAAGGAGACAAATGTGCATGTTAAAGTACTGTTGGCATACTTTATTTGGGCACCTTTTCCCTTTAAAAAAATGTCTTCTTCTGAAAAGGAAAAAAATCTCCAAGTTGCTTTGAACACTCAGCAACCTTTCTGCCTAATTTAGCAGTATCATATTCAGGAAGTTGTAGGATTACTCAACTGAATCTAAATTTTAATCTTAAATCTAAATTTTAAGACATTGTCCAGTCAACGCCTATAATCCCAGCAACTAGGGAGACTGAGGTGGAAGGCTCAAGAAAGTTCAAGGCCAGCCTCAGCAACTTAGTGAGCCCCTATCTCAAAAATTTAAAAAAAAAAATTTAAAAAAGGACTGGGGATGTTGCTCAGAAGTAAAATACCTCTGGGTTCAATTCCTAGTACCAAAACAAGAAGAAAAAAATTGTCACATCTGATGAGGTTTTTCTACAGCTTGTGAGGTTAATGTATGAAAATACATTACTATTCTAATAACCACTGACTCTTAAATAAAACTTGATGGGACGAAGAAGGGCCAGAATAGGCCACATGAAATTGGTCCCAATTATTTCCCATGAGATGTCACCTTGGCTTCCTACAGTAGGCATCTGCAGTCACTTTTCCTCTCCCCTCTCTTCAGGCTCTGACCTAATGCACACTTATTTATATTTAATTCCCTTCTTGTTTCCCATCATCCCATTTAAAAAATACACCATCTCAATTCTGGATGCTATTCTTTTTTCTCCCATTTTTTAAATTGGTGTATTATACATACATATTCATACTTGTATACAGTATAACAATATAATTTGCCCAATATCATTCCCAGTATCTCACAGTAAATTCTAACTAGAAATTTAAGCAAATACACTCAAAACTTTTAAGCAACATATTCACTCTTCTTTCGCTGACATTCACATATAAGCTGTTTGATATGCAGAAGCTTTTTAGTACCAGTGGTAAGTGCAACTATCTTGTTTGTGGATGTAAATCAAACAGAAGAAACAACTTTGCACAGAAGTGTTTGGTTTTGCTCCTCATGAAAACAAATCACAGAAACATACTGGTTCAACAAAAATACTTCTGATGTCTAAGGCTAGGGAAAAACTTCCTACAGAGTCCTAATTTTAAAAGAAATCATTCTAGTCTTTTGAATTTAATAACTAAATAGCAGGAGAACTGAATTCAGTTTATTTAAGAAACAAGGGACACTAGACTCTTTTTGTTCACTGTTTTTATTGGCTACAAAGCAATAAACTGCACCAATATTTTTTAAAGTTTACCTTACTGATTGCTCAAAATACAGTAGCCATTAAAGTTCCTAAAACATTTGGGGTTTTGCTCTCAATTTATGCACATCTATAGATTATCCAGCCAAGAATACTACCAGTGTCTGGAACAGTAGTTACTGGGGCCAAGTCTTACTATAAAAGCAAGGATAACTATTCCCCACTTGGGGCAGTTTCTATGGGATTTGTTCAAGTGTCAACACTGTTCAAGCAAAACATCGTAGAGGAAGCTGGTACCCAATTTCTGGCCAAACAGCAGACTTGAGCCTTTCTTCCTCAGCCAGAAACACTATGCACAGTACTTCTGGGAAACCAAACTGACTTCCTTCAAGTTATGTTTCAACAGGATAGAGCTTTCAAAAGTTTAATTGGATTTTTACAGAATCGCTTTCCAATACCACCAATTTAAAATATTTAGTTAAGCTCTTTCAACATCAACTGTATTTTTAAGTTCTCCTGCTGTTAATGTGAAACTTTCCAAAGGCAAAGAAAAAAAGTGACAAATTTGTACAACATGGAAAACAATCTTCAACTTTATCTCAAAGTATGCATTTTTATTCTATTTTAAAATTATAGGAACAGTTTGCTAAGAATCACTAAACTTTGAAAAAAAAATCCAAGTTAAACATGCCACTATCCATACTGATAAAGTCATAGATGTATTTTATTAAAACATTAAGCAGAAACTTTACCGGCAAAAGAAAGAGGGAGAAGATACAACCGTCCACTGAGTACATCCTCCAGAGCTAGGCTTTCACTGCCTCACAATAACCCCAGGAGTTAGAAGCAAACTGATGAACTCCACATTAGGAATCTGGCCTGCCACTTTTCCTTAATGTCCCACTTAAATCTTCCATTAGCAAACACTAATACACTCTCTTTGAATGATGCGAGAAATATATACATGTTGTTCAAATTTATTTCGATTCCAAAACCACTCTTGAAGGGTAAAGAATAGCGGGATGGACTTCCACCAGCCCTTGACTCAAATGGTCTGAAGCCCAGGCACACCCTGATAGGGCCAGACCTCTGTGAAGACCCACCTTTTTGGGCCTTTTGGGTCCTAAAAACTGGTTCAGCATGGTATCAGCAGTGCCCAAACATTACTAATGAGTATTCATCTCTCCCAGACTAGGTGAATTTCAGTGGTTTAGCAGAATGTTTCTGAAGTATTCAAAAAATCTTCAGCAAGAAACTAAAACAGTATCTATTTTTTTTTCCTCTGATGAACAGATTAAAATAAAAAAAGACTTTTGAACCTACCAGAATGGAATGGGAGGTTTCTCTGCTCTGCTGAACATATTCAATAGACCCATACTAAGGCCTTTCTCTAGAATGTTCTACATAGGTTCCTTTAACAAAAGAAAAAAATCACGGAAGGAAATATTTCTCTTAGAAGAGTTACGATAGGTAACTTTTAAAATTTGAACATCTGTTTCCTTCGTGATGATTAAAAATTTAATCAATGATAGCTGATAAAGATAAAAGCTAAAAACCATTACAATAAAAGACAATATTTATTAAAGAAAGTATGGCCTATACTAAGTGCCTTGCAAAACACAAATAAAACATGGTCTCTGGCCTCAAAAAACTTAATAGATTTTTTTTCCCATCATCACAGATTTAGGGAATTGAGACTCTGAAACAGGCTCTGTATTGCATTTGCTTTAATAATAAAAAGGGGAAAACCAGAAAACATTGAAAAAAAATTCATGGCAAAATATATTTTGATAACTAAGAAAACTGATTAAGGTAGGATGGTTTTAGCTCACTAACTCATATTTTTACATAACGATATCAGTAATTTTCCACTTAATTTTATTAGAGCTCACTGCAGATGTCCAACCC
Organism: Glaucomys volans; assembly: GCA_020662805.1. Classification (NCBI taxonomy): domain Eukaryota; kingdom Metazoa; phylum Chordata; class Mammalia; order Rodentia; family Sciuridae; genus Glaucomys; species Glaucomys volans. The sequence goes on along the minus strand of JAJEJO010000132.1, from coordinate 206,632 downwards.
TTGGAACACAGAAAGGTTTGTTTTAAATGCATCTGAGTTAGTGCCCTGTCAGCGATGGGCCGGCCCACTTTAAGGAAACAAATAGGATATCAAAAAGTTCCCTTTTTTAATCAGAGTTTATCACTTTAAAATCCAATTCATCTCACTCCTTCTAGAAAACTTCTGACAGTTCATGAGAGATCATTCCACTTGTAGGTATCTCAGTCAATGAAATTGATTTGCACTGGGCTGTGAACGTAGCTCGATGGTAGTGTGTGCTTAGCACGCACAGGGCCCTGGGTTTAATCCCCAGGATCAAAATAATTTTTTTCTTTTTCAAACCACTGGTTTGCACTTGCTCTTACATTGCGTTATGAAGGCCTCGAATGGCTGTGTTCTGCCTTCTCGGCAGCTTTTTAGACTCTGCAGAGGCAGAGACCTCTTCTACTTCTTTCGTGACGCCACAGTTTTCCTAATGCCTCTCTGAAACAGTCATGTGTTTGGCCAAACTCTGGCCAGAAGTTATTTTCATAATGAATAAGAGGGAAGGTATAGGAGGCTAGGGTGAGGCTATCAGTTTTCCTCTAATTTTTTTTTTTTTTAAACAAAATTAGAGAAAAGCTGGGCTTTACCCTGGCCGGGGACCAAGGGTAATCTGACTAAATGTATATTTAGGTGAGAATGCTGCTTAAATCTCTTCAGGAGAAAATATTTATCCATCCTGAAGCTACAAAGGGATAAAGTCTATGTAAAACTTTCTTTTACAGAATTGGACTAGACCTGAGGAAAATTAAGAAGTTCCAAGGCCCCTAGTGCTGGTCAAGGAAAGCAAGGGGTCTCCTCTTTTAGGGGCAGGGAGAAGGGATCTGGCCAGGCAGTGGATGAGATAGTACACACATGGACCCCGAGTTACTCGGGAGGCCAACGCCCAAGGAATGCTGATTTTGAGGCCAGCCTGGGCAGTAGAGTAAAAGAGAAAGGAATGGAAGGAACACTCTCTCCTGCCATCCATAGTCCTCGTCAAGCAGGATCAGTCTCCTGGCTCCTAAACTACTGTTACTTCTCCAGGTACTCAAAAAATACAAGGAACACCTCTTGTCATTTATAGGGTTACTGAAATGAAATACCAACTCCTGAGTCTCCTGACAAAAAGACAACTCACCCCTCCCTAATCTCAAGGGAAACGGGATTACCTTTCTTCCCCATTTTAGGCAGATTTATCTGTCCTTGTACGCACCCACCATAGAAATGAATTTATCCAGATTTTGGGGATGGTACCAGAAGATCTCAGAAATGACTATCTCCCAAATTAACAAGTGAATTACAACTCCAACAGAGAACAGGTGGAATGCAGCCTTTGAATCACTTCTTTAATAGCCCCTTGGTTCCTTGCTGATGGGCAGAATCTCAGCCTTTGAAACCAAGACCCTTGTGTTTCTCCTTTGCTAGCAAAGCAATGAAACTTTTTCCCCTATTCTCAAAAAAAAAAAAAAAAAAAAACCCTGAAAACAAAACACAACACTCATATTCACCATCTTTGTAATAAGAGCCTAAATTAACTTGAAAAACTGAAGCATCTATGAAATATTTTTACTTTCTTTTCTTATCCTGAATAGAAAATAAGCCTGTATTTTCATTTTCCCTAGCACTGAATGAGTACTAGATATCTTTTCCTTTATTTGCAGTTAACATAGTTATCCCTGACCAGTGGACTCCTCCCTGCTTTTAAAGGTGTGCCCTTTTATAATAAAAAGTAGCCACGTTAATGTATTCTTCTGCATAGATGTTTTTAAGAAAAGTTACCTACTGTGCATTTTTAAAATAGTAACTAACTGGAGTTGTTAGAGATCCTTTAAAGTAAGTAATACAGGCTGTCAGAAGGATTGCTGCCAAAGATACTTCTATTCAAGTAGGACATTACTTTGTTTCTCCACCAGAAAAGATGTAGGTCATCAAGTAAACAGCTACTACATTCTATAGAACTAAAAATACCTGCCAAAGCAAAATTCTTGGGTGATCAAATTATTACTAAAAACCAGAAACCGAAATCCCACCACTAACAACAAAAGCATGGCTCTGCATTCCTTCACCGTCACAGCCGGTTGTTTCTATCTCCATTTCAGCAATTCCATTTAATCTACTTATGAACTATCTTCTCTCACCCCTTTAAAAACAAAAGGGTAAGAAGAGATTATTCGTCTTTGGATTCTCCACCAAAATTGGCCAAATGTTTGCTGAATCAAATTATTCTTCTTAACCTTTGATAAGCTTTATCATCTCGAAACAATGTTTAATCAACTTCCTATGTAAATGTTTTTCAGATGAAAGAACAAGTCCTAGAAGCAAAGTTTAATCTTCCCAGTGAGTCACTGAAAAGAAATTGTTTCTAAGCTTTCAAGCTCATAAATGCCTCTTCAGGGTCTGAACCAGCAAGGTTCTTAAGACACAACTTTTTTTTCCCTTTGTTTTAACATAAGCCAAAAATTGTCAATATAGAAAATAAATTTCAAAGTTGCAAGTGAAAATAAAATCTTAAAAAAAAAAAGAAAATCTTAAAAATAATTTAAGGAATACTGGACTAGTAATACCTAACACTAAAGGCTAAATGTGATGATGCTTCCTCTTGCAGAGCTATTAGACTTAAAAAAAAAAAAAAAAAAAAAAAAATCACTGGCCACTAAGTCTCATCCTGTAAACTATTTTTCGTCATGTTAATTCTTCTAATAAGAGATTAGGCATCTAATACTGATCTATTCTGGATCCAAATTGTGTGTTCTCCATCCAATTAAGGCCTGAAATGAAATCCTTTCTAGTTTTTTTTTTTTTTTTAAGCTTTTCACTTCTTTTCCACCAAAAAAAAAAAAAGAGTAATTTATGTTCAGAATATAATGTTCCTTTCAAAGGAGTAGTGCTTGTACTGAAAACATCTTTGTTGTCAAGATTACCTGTTTTAAAATCAAAATGTATACCCAATATAGTCATAGGATGCCAAGTACTACACCAGAAATTTATATCTAAAGACTTTTACTACTCTACCAGAAACTAAAAATAAAATTTCAAGTACAGCTGGGCACGGGGGCACAGACCTCTAATCCCAGCGACTCTGGAGGCTGAGGTAGGAGGATCACAAGTTCAAAGTCAGCCTCAGCAATTTAGTGAGACTCTCAGTAACTTAGCAAGACCATGGCTCAAAATAAAAGATAAAAAGGGCTGGGGATGTTGCTCAGTGGTCAAGGGTCCCCTGGGTTCAATCTCCACTACCAAAACTAAACTTCAAGTCTAGATAAGTTTTCGAAAACATAAACAATAACATCTTACTTATAAATATCATTAAGAAATAGCTGGGCACAGTGGTGAATGCCTGTAATCCCAGTCACCCAGGAGGCTGAGGCAGGAGAAGTGACCCAGCCCTAAGCAATTTAGTGAGACCCTGTCGTACAAGAAAAAAACAAAAAGGGCTGGGGATGTGGCTCAGTGGTCGAGCAGCCCTGGATTCAGTCACCAGTATGAAGAGGGGGAGAGAAGAAGGAAGGAAGAAAGAAAAGTAAAGCAAGGGAGAACATAGGAACTGACTACCTTTTAAGAAGATTTGGGCTAAAGATCCTTTCAAGACCTAATGTGGAATTTTTTCTTAAACAGAGAATCTTGAATATAGCACTTTACTCAGAATCCATTTTGTGTTCCTAACTATTTATATGTTTCTGTTTTCTTTTGTGGGAGTGTGTCAAATCATCCTTTTTCTCTGTCAACTTGAAGAACCTGGGCTGAGTGATGCTCGAGCTAAGGGTCTGTGTTCCTCAAAGATTTTTCTCTGTACAGCTGCTTATCTTCTGCCCAGTACCAGAAAGCTAAGGCTGAAAGTAATTTTAAATTTCATTATGAAATTAAAGAAAAGGGACTGGGGCAGCTCAGTGGTTAGAGCACTTCCGTAGCTTGCGTGAGGTCTCTGGGTTCAATTTCTAGCACCAAAACAAAACAAAAAAACCCCCAAACTACAAGTTGTTTGCATAAGAGAGTTTTTCAGTTATAGTGACTTAAAAGGGCTGATTGACAGGTGAATCTTTTTTTTTAAGGTGCTTGCGAGCAAATTTAGAATAATGGCAATAGGAATAGCCCCTTATATGTATCACAAGGCATACAAATTTCTGCGGAATGTTCATTTAAATGCTGTTAAAAGTACAAATATTTAGATTGGGACACATACTACTTGTTGACACTGTTGCCTAGAAGCAGCCATAACTCTTTCTAACCAGAAGCATGATAACCATGTATACATACACAAACACCTACTTACACAAAGAATGCCACTATAGGCCTGCTAGTATGCTGTCTTATGTTTGTATGGAAACCAATGAAATATAATGGTTCCGTAGAATAAAGGCAATTTGTATTTCAGGTATTTTGTTTGACCACACAAATAAGATGGAACTTTGTATTATTTAAGTATGCTTTCCTAATAAAGAAGTCAAGGTACCTGAACGTAGAAGACTTGAATGTTACGGTATTGTGATTCAAGAAACAGGTTTATCTTTTACTCTTTCATCCCAAATTAGGAAAAAAAAATTCTGTTTTGGAAACACTCTTTGCTCAGGTTCAATTTGCAACCCAAGTTAAAGAATCATTTATAATCTAAAACTCCAAAATAAGTAACTAAACAGAACTCAGATGCGGATTGTTTTAATTGCTTAAATCATTTTAAAACATACAGTAACTTGACATTTTAAAGCAATTACCATTATTTTTCCAAAGAAATGCTAGGGTACTTTGCATTTTGCCTGCAAAACAACCATTTAAATAGTAATTTCTATTATGTCATCAGATACAGACCAACATTACCATGTAGTTTTTAAAGTTTCCTAATAAATTGCCCAAGCAGAAGCGAGGGGCACAGAAAGAAAACCTACCAAACTATTAAATTAGAGAAGTTATTTAGAGAAAACAAAAACAAAAACAAAAACCTGTTTCATGTACCTGGGCCTTAAAAGGAGAAAGGGGAAAAAAAAAAGCAAAAACACAAGCCTCTGCTGGCTCCAGATATATTCACTGAAAAACAACTGGTTGGGTGGGAAGGATGCAATGAGAGAGCACAGGTAATTTTAAAAGGCATTGTCTAGAAACAAGAAATGAGGAGAAAACAACCTCAATGCTCTATGATTACCCAAGAACAAGTTTAGCCAGATGAACTAGTCTGGTAAAACCCTCCCCAAGGCATTTGAAAGACTATCAAACAAAACTTTATTAAACTGGATTACAGGGTCTTACTCATTAGATGTTGAAGGCCACAATGTTTATGATCAGGTGAAAAAGTTGATGCATGGGACCCAAACTAGGCCTAGGCCCTCTTTTTAGTTTGTTTTTATTAGGGCAAGCATTGTTAAGACAACCCACTATTAAATTTCTTTGCCAGCAGGTCAAGTTCCAGAATCCCAGGTACAAGCATTCACAGCACTAAACTCTGACAGGGGTTGAAAGGCTATTTAGATATGGTCTGACTACATCCCTGCAATAAGCAGTTGATTACATTGTTATATGTGATTATATTCTTCTTTTATTAGGGGACTTTAGCCTCCTGAAAATGTCTTCCCTCCTTCCTATCTCCAGTTTCAAGGACTTCCAAGAGAAAAAAAGCAACAGTTCAAATGTTTCTGAGTTATTTCCACCTCCTCTTAATCAAAACGACAGGTAAACTATGTTAAACGTTTCCTTAACAGAGCATATAGTCTGTAAAAGGATATTTTATTCTGTACTGACTATTTTCCTGGCACTTGTTATCTGTATTTTGAAGAATTCAGGTTGATGTCTTTTTATATGCTTAATTCTTTTGTGGGCGCTTAACTGTAAACATAATTTTCACCTTGAGTTGTTTACGAAGGAGCTTTCCTTTTATATAATTAATTTGTCTACATTTTAAAACCTTGGGCCCAAACAACTCATTTATTTCATAGATAAATGCAGACGTCTTTTTTTTCTTTTTTTTAAAGCAGTTTCTCAAAACTGGTATCTACTACATTGTCACCAATACTATTTGGATTTTAATAACTAGTTTTTTATCACTGAGCTATCAAGCAATACTTCTCTTAACATGCATACAAACGGTTTGCAACCATATTCCTCTCAGGGCTGTATCTCAGCACTGACCTTTGTTCAAAAGCTTTTACTTTTTAATGCAGCAGTTAGAGATAACTACTTCATTTATCAAAACTCAATTTCCATAGTAACATCTAGCCTGGGGAGATTCAAGTCCTCACACTAATCCAACGACCCATTCAAAGGAACTGTTGAATACTTTGGTTTCCATAGCAATGATGGAATAATACATTTTGCTAGGTCACTGCTTTTATTAGCAAAACTTATTCTTTGAACTTTAGGTAAGGCTGTATTTATTGAGGAAAAAAGTATAATCACTTTATATAAGAGTTCCTTCCTTTAGGGCTATTCTTTAAAGAAAATTACAAATAGTAACCATCCATATATTTGAAAATATTATGGGTACAAGGAGACCTTTAATAAAGTATGCCCCTAGTTTCATCTTAAACTGTTCTGATATAAAATTTCTAAATTAAAAAGCTCCTTGAAGTTATTGCTATAGATTTAACAAAACAAAAACTTAGAAATTAAAGGGGCTGAGCTTAAAAGCATGTTTTAAATGAGGATGAAGTGTAAACTAGAATAAAGATGATGTCTCCCAAACGTATCAAATGTCGGGGTAGCGGGTTGGGTATAGAATAACTTTAAACCATAACTCTATTTTTCACCAACTGTATTTAAAACTCTGCAACTTCGGGCCTATCTTTCATCAAGCACAGCAAACACGCTAAGCACAAATATTTTAAGCTAACAGGGAAACTAAAGGTAATATATTAAGCAGCAATGCTATTCATGCTAAATGGCAAAGTTTTTCATGTTTAAAAGGGCTTTATTTAAAGTAAACTGATTTGCCATGGAAGGAGAAATTTCTTTCTTTCAGGACAAGAATAGCGTTGCCATTAAACATTTTAAAATCCATTAGTAAACATTGTTGTTTATGTTTTTGGGTAATTAATTCTATGTGAGGTGACAGGGCAAGGCCTCTGTGAGGGAGCATCAGCTTTCCCAGAACCAGACATTCTCATGGAACTGAATTCTGAGCCAAGCTAGTGCTGAAAAGGTAGGCCATTAAAAAATAAAAGTTGACAGAAGAAAGAAGAGATCAAACACGTGTTGGCTTTTAAAAGGATGAATACCACTTACACTATTTACACAACTTAAAGAATTAACAAGAAAATTACATACCAGTATGAGTCCTCAGGTGAGCTTTTAAATGAGAAGACTTTGTATAAACTTTTGTGCAACCTAAAATAAAGGAGCAGAGAAGAACAGCTTGTCATTCTGGAAACCTTTTGAAATCCTTACATTTGATGATTCAGTATTCAAAATCTGCCTTGAAATCTCCCGTGCCAGATGAAATATTTGAAGCTTCAGTTTTAAATCTCAAAAAGCCCTCCCCCACCACCTCATTAAAGGAACAAAGTGATTTTTTTTTGTATCACTTTAGTAGGAAAGAACATAGGTAAATGAGCCAAGTGACAAATGGAAAATTTGTGTTTATATTCCAGTAGGTACTTTTTACAAGCAATACATATTTTAGTGATTTAATAGCTACTATAGTATGTTTTTAAAAAAATTTTAATGTAGACCTGACAATGCTAAACCATTATCCAAGATGACTATAATTTTCTGTACTCCCACATTTCTTGTTTTTTTTCATTTAGCATGTCATGCCATATCATGTACCATAGTCAATAAATTATGCCCCATTATTAATCATAAACTAGCTTACACCAGCAACTTGGGAGATACATTCATTACTGTCATCAATTTAGACTTTGGGCCATGCATCTCATTCAAGAATGAACACATGCTATCAGAACCATCCTTAAATGTACCCCATGTACAGTCTTGTACCAGTAGCAGGTTAGGCACCTACAAGCCCACATATTATTTTCCCCTACCCTACACTTTACAGGGAAGTTAATTTAGAATTTAATACTATAATTTATTATCTTAAAGTAACCCTGAAAAAAACCCCAAATCTTATTTAAAATTGAATGGAAAAAAGCACAAGGTAACTTTTTTTTTTTAATATATTTTTAGTTTTAGGTGGACGTAATACCTTTATTTTATTTTTATGTGGTGCTCAGGATGGAACCCAGGGCCTCACTTGTGCTAGGTGAGCGTTTTACTACTGAGCCACAACTCCAGCCCCACAAGGTAACTTTTTACCAGGATACTGTAGCCGATTTAACACAGAAAATAAAGCTGAACACAGTGAAACATGCTTATAATCCCAGTAATTCAGGAGGCTGAGGCAGGAGGATCCCCAAGTTTGAGGTCAGCCTGGGCAACTAAGCAAAACCCTATCTCAAAGTAAAAAGGGCTGGGGATGTGACTCAGTGGTAAAGCGCCCCTGAGTTCAATCCCCAGTACTGCAAAACTAAATGAGTAATAAAATATGTAACAGATATCTGGTTACGTACCAGGGTAAAGCACAGAAACAGAATATGAAAAGAACAAATGTAAATGATTTTTTTAACTATCAAATAAGACTTTCCTACGTAAATTTAAAGCCCAAACGTGCATGCACACTTACACACACTCACTCTCTCAATGCTTCAACCAGGTAAGACCACATACCAGGATAATCGCAGTAGTGGATGCGGCGTTTCTCCAAATCGGGGTTACTCCTTCTATTGTATCTGACAGGTTGGATATTCTGCGTATTAACTGGCAGAGTGGCAGGTAAATTTGGATTGTGAATTGCCAGTTTGGAAGCAATTGTAGCAGCATAGGATGGAGGTGGGGTTAAATTCTGGAGCATCTCTGCTTGTCTATCGGGACTTCCAGGCTCTGAGCTTGGTGGTGACGGGGGAAAGTAAGTGGCCTGTTGTGGAAGAAACTGACTTGGCATTGTGTATGTGCAAGGGGGCATGCCCTGGAATTGTTTCATTGCAGTCTGCGGAACAGCAGAGGTGTGTGTGTTAAGGCCTGCCATGGCGGCTGACATAGAAACATTAAGGGTGTCCATTACTGCTGTCTGGTTTGTAGAACTGGGCATGTCTAGATCCGGTGTATTCAGTAGCTGGTACAGGTGGCCCTGCTGGGGAGGGACAGAAAGATGAAGATCTGGTGTAGTAAGTTCTTGTTTGATGAAAATATTGTTCACCTCTGGAGCTGAGGTCTGGTGGGAGCTGAATATACTGGTGAACTCAGGGAGGGCCTGGGTCGGGGCCGGAGGAGGGGCAGTCGTTTCACTCTGGTGGCTGAAAATGGTAACAGGTTCTGTCTTGATGTGTGTTACGCACGGTCTCTGGGATTTGTAGAGGCCAGTTCTCAGGTGAGTGATGTCAGGGAGGAAGACGTTCATGTTGATGCTGTAAGGTAACCCTTCACTGTCAGTGAAGAACTGGTCTACGACTGAGGCACTGTCTCGTCTATACTTTTTATGCTCTGGAATAATTGGAACAGGAGGAAGCTGAGGTGTCAGATACTTCTCCATTTCACATCTTGTCTAAAAAAGAAAAGAAACAAACATGCATAATCCACCTGATTCATCTCAGAAAGGACAAGAATGGTGCTTACTACTGTCCTCCCCAACTCCCCCACACATACCAAAGATCCCTCTATAAAGTACTAGGGCAAATTCCTACTATTAGTATAAGTATGCAAGTACAAGTATTGCTTATAAATATAGGGTTTATTTTGCCAATTGTGTAATTATTGGCTTACACCAAAGTTTACAAGTTTGCATAATGTCTTTAGTAAAATCGCTCAAAAAAAGACAAAAAAGTGAAAGAGGCAAATGAAGAAAAAAAAACAGTAAATATATTCCTTTCTGATGCAATAGTATCACCCATGTGATTCCCTGCCCATTGGTTTACAATTAAAGTACTGTATCAATGTACTGCCAAGCTACCTCCATTCTGTCCATGCTACACAGTTAAAATTAACATGCTTTATTTAAACAACAAAAACTATGCAAGCCGTTAAACCGACACTGCAAAAAAACTTTTGCTTGACTAGACAGTTCCAAAATATCTAATATAAAACATTCGTTGGCTATTTCAGTGCCTTTTTTGTGTACTGTTCACCGGAAACTTAAAACACGATGTCTTAAACAAAATGTAGTATCCACTGACACAAAACGATTTCACCTTCAACATTTGATCTAAATGTTGATTTTAATCAGCAGATTCGGTAATTGGTTAATATGATAATGAAATGTTCCTATTCATATCCCTATCTAAAACAGATCTTTAATTACCTAAGGGAAAAATCACTCCCTTGGTAGACTGGTGCTAAGAAGCCCGTGGGTGGGGAGAGGCTGCTGTGTCGTAGCACAGTCATCAGCAAAACATTTATCATGTCCTTCTCAGTGGGCCAATGCTACATTCCCCCCTACTCTGTAAAAAAGCTCAGTCATCCCTTATCCCCTGGTGTCTCCTAAGTAAAAAAAAAGCCAAACTGAAATAACCAATAACTAAAGAGTTCTCAATCGATTTTTTTTTTTCCCAAGGACAAATCGCCTCAATATCTTCTCTCCTAGCATAATATAAGCTTAATTTTTTTTAGTTTTTAACACTGAAAAGGAAATTTCAAAAGAAAAACAAAACCCAATTAGGTGGAATGGCCCATATAACTATTAACCACAGCACCTTAAAGGGTGAATAACCCAGTCATATTTTGCTACTAAATTTCAAAAGCATTTCATGTTGGACCCCAGATCATTCGGATCATACGGTGTGTGGATGAGGCCGGGATTTCCCGGATAGACCCGATTTAAAAATAAAAATTAACGCTGAGGCTATCTGAATCACATATTTAACAGAAGCCACTGTCCTCTCAAATCACGGCGACACTGAACCCCCCACCTCCCAGTAGGCAAGGCGCTGGGTAGCAAATACACACTAAACCAAGGGGCTATTAAACGAAGTATCTTGAAATAAACCGAACTAAACCCTTTCATGCACTGCGCTCCCGTGGCGGTTAGTGGTTTCTGATTTTAGCTCTTCCAGCTGTTTGCATGTGGGTATGTTTCCAATTTTTTTTTTCCTTGGGACAAGCTAAAAGTCCCGGGAAGTTTTTTCTGGGCTATATGACTCCGTGCGTGGGCGAAAGAAACAGGCGGTTGCTCTAATTCGGCTGCTGGGCAAGTGTAAAAGCCAACTGCCAGCTTTCAACGCGGCTCCGGGAGGAAATTTACGCGCACAAGGAAAAAACAACACCCCCGGCTTTTTTTTTCTTTCTTTTTCGGGAAAAATACGCGCTCCAATACAACCTTAGTCGTCCTCTTGTTTTCCAAACTCGGCCACCCCACGATCGCTTCTAAAGCCAGAGGAGTGAGCCCCAAGGTTTGAAACCCCGAGGAACCTTCCCCAGCACCCCGAACTGCGTTTCTACTTAACCCCAGACGAGGGGAGATGGACCTCCAAGGCCACGGCATCGGGAGGCGGGGTAGAGGTGAAGAAGTAATTTAAGTAAAGTGGAGCGTGAGGTACAAGGTTTCACCCTCCACACGTAAGAAAAACAACAGTGCGCGTGAGCACCCAATTCCCTCTTTAACCTCTTCCCAGCTGACCCACCAGGGGAAATTCATCTCGGACTCCCCTCTCCCAGATCCCCATTTACTCTCTACGAAATACTGTGCCCAGACTACAAGAGCAGGAAGGGGCTGCCCACCCCAGCACCAGCTCCTGGTGCGCCCCGACGCACGCCCCAGCCTGGAGCGGCCCCTGTCGCCCGCGCGTCGCAGCGGCGGGACACGCCCGAGCCCGGGGAAGGAGGCGGAGGGAGGGGAGCTACTCTTCCTACCTGGACCAGCTCCTCGGGGGGCAGCCGCGGGCCGGCGGAGGGAGGCGGCGCCGGCTGCGGGGGCTGCGGGGGCGCTGGCTGCGCCTGTGGGTGGTGGTGCTGGTGCTTCAGCTCCTCGCCCGGAAAGAGCGCCGCATCGCGGGCTGGGTTCGCGGCGCCCAGCACCGGCTTGAGCTGCGCGAATACGGGCTCGTCCTGCGGGGCCGGCGGCTGGGGCACAGGTCCCAAGCGGGCGCTCATGGTCAGCACCCGCGTAGCCATGGGCACTCGGGGGGCGGCTCCGGATGCGGTACGCGGGTCAGGCGCGTTTCCCACCTTGCCCACGTTGGTTCGGGCCGGCGAGCTCGGCGCGGGGCCGCGGGCGGAGGAGGGGAGGCTTCGGGCAGACCCCTCGGTCAACAGCAGGCAGTTTTCGAAGGCGCACACGAAAAGCAAAACTCTTCCGCTCTGCCACGCGTAAACGCCAATGTCCTCCAGGCAGCCACTTTCTCCCGCCCCGCCCCACCGCGCTCCCTCACTCGCTGGAGCCGGCTCCCGCCACCGCCGATCTCCACAAGCGAGCTGCGAGCGCGCGTACCTGCCCCGCGACTACTGACACTTGACGCCCGCCTCTATTTCACCCAACTCTGGGTAGGCGGGGCCCGCCGGCCTGACTGACAGCGATGCCGCGAATCCTGAGGCCCCATCGCCGACCGGGCCGGAGGGACCAGCCTATGAAAAGAGAGAAATTCACCAGGGCCCCGCCTCCACTGGGCCGACCGCACCCCTCGGGCCACGAGCTTCGCGCGCAGGGCGGCCGCGCAGTTTGTACACAACTTCTCTGACAGATTGAGCTGGCGGATCCGGGGGCGGAGGGAAGGAGAGGAGCGGGTGGAATCTAGGAAGAGGGGGAATTAGGGTGGAGACGCGGAGGGAGATCTCTACGGACTGTTCTCTGCCAGGATTAAGGAGAAAAAGAGTATTGCACGTCTTAGGTGTTGTGCAAGGACCTGAAACTCAAAAGCTGAAATCCAGAAAGCAGCTAGGTGGGGGCGCTAAGGTTTTCAGCGACTTGTTTAATGAGTGTGTATTTTTAAATATACAAAATGCACTTTTCTTTAACAGAAAACTAGGGGCGGTATGATGAATTTTAAAACAGCTCTTGTCTCTATGTATCTTTACTCGTGAGGGTATCTATTTAGCAAAGCAAATTCGGCATGTCCTGAATAAAAGGTTTAGAGACAAGCATTTTTTTAAGTCCTTGCATACAAGCGCCCCCCCCCCGCCCCAACCCGCTCCCACCTCAGTATTTAAATAGCTGGAAGTAGTTTTCACACACATTTCTACCTCGTATTCCTGTGTGGAGAGCAGGCGGGAGTGGGCCATATGAATTTTGAGGTTTCTAATATTTAAACTATGTTGATTCTAGCCAAAGCCTGGACTCTAATTTAAGCCCGAACAACTAGCTCAAATGTGTGTTTAAATAGACATTACATCTGACTTATTTTTGCTAGCACTGTATGTTCGGGGGGAAAAAAAGGAATTTAATATTTACAGAACAGAAACAGCAAATTTACCTAATACCGTGGCACCTTTTCCTACGAAAAGACAACCAAAGAAGCCTCAAACGTTAGACACGCAGCAACTCTGAAAACTGGGAATCCAAATTTGTAGGAAAGTAATAGTCAAATATATTACCGTCTACTTACTACGTTGTTATAATGAGAGGGTGAATTTTTGCCAGCATTCACCAAAGGAAACCACTTCCCTTAATCCTTAATGTTCTAGTACATGATTTTATCTGGCTTATTGGGAAGCCGGAACAATAAACTGCAATAAAAATGCCTGTAATATTACTACATATGTACATATGTTGACAGCACACTATACCATTAGGGAATTGTACAAATACAACAGCCTACTCACCACTTCACAGTAAAAACAGCTTTTCAAAAGTTCTTAGAAAAAAGTTCACTTCAAAGAGTATCTCTATCAAAGGTATGGATCCATTTTCAATATGCAGATAAATTATTAAGCATATTAGCATTAGGTGTACTTACTTTGGAAAAGATAAAATTAGCTGTAAACCCAATTTTTTTCTCTCCTTTTCCTTCCCTTCCTGTTAGCACATGATTCATCTTTATAACAGTGATCGTTGCTTTCAGAGAATGGCTGATTACTTTCATGCTACCAAAGTATTATTTGGTAAGTGTTTTTGCAAATTTTTTTCTAAGCAATCTCATGCTGTCTACCTTCATCTTTTAAAAAGCTGTCCTATTTTCCTCTAATATCAAACCCAGTCATGTAATTAAATCGTTCAAAAACAGGGTATAGAATTGACAAGGAATTTAATGTAACTTTAAAAATTGATCTTTGAAAAATTTTAGTTAATGCTGATAGTATATCAGTTATGATAGTATGATCAAATCTGATCATGTGACATAGACAATTCTTAATAGAATTTGGTGCTCTTTTAACTTGAAGCTAAATCTAACAGAGTTACTTCAACTAGATATTTATCTGTATTTTAATTTGCTTTTAAATCTACCTAGACTTTTCCTCTTGTGTTTCTTTTTACCAGTGCTTCAGTGGCCTGTTATTTCCACCTAAGTTTTTACTACAATAAGATCCACTATTTTACTGGAAATGCTTCTAAATTTCACACCATTTTTTTTGGCGTGCTTTCATTCACAAAAGCTTTCAATTACAAAACAAAACAAAACAAAGCAAAGCAAAACCCCACTTGACTCTTTTAATAAGCTTTTAATAACCATATTTTATAGTCTTATTCATTTTTTCACATTTCCACTTTTCTTAATGAATATAGATATGAACCTGGCTATGGTTGGGTTTGCATAGCTAATGTATTTACAAGTTTTGAAAATCAAAATGTATTCTTTTTTTGCTCAAATACAGTAGCATTCATTTAAATTTCATTTCTGGCATAAAGATTCATGAAATTGGGTTGCCACTTTTAAGTAATGGTTTCTCTGAAATACCCAGCTCTGCAATCTCGCAGAAAATAACCAGCTTAGCCCTGTACAATAGTACGGAAATTGGAAAGTAATCCTTTTCTGAGACATTTGCCATGCGGTTCTGGACATATAAAGAACATGTTCAACCAAGCTTCCAATTGCTACAGCTGCAAACCCCTTTCACCCACTTAGCAAAAAGGGTTAAAACTTGATAAATATTTTTCAAATGTTCCAGGTTCTCCATTGGCATAAAGCCAGACAGTGTGAATGGACAGATCCTCAATTACTTTGAACTTTCTAGTTCTTTGCATTCCTTCCTGCTTAGTAGTGCTGTACCATTAGGGAAGATGGGAGAAAACAAAAAACAAATGTCAGGTTTCAGAAATCAATTAGTGGCCTGGCAGTAGCGTGTTAACTGAACTGTGCCAAAAGAGGGGATTCTGAGGGAAAGAAATAAAAACGTTGAGTAGTCAAGTTAGGTAGGAGGGTAAGTGAAGAAGCAGTGTGCATGCTTAAGTCCTTAGTCACTCACTGGGCAACACAGATTTAGTCTTAGAATAAACCATAAGTGTCACTATCTTTACGGGAATAAATGTGCCTGAATGTGTGGGGGCTGGACAGGCATCCAGTCATGGGGGCGGGGTGGGGGGGGACTTGAAGGAGGCAGTGGAAAAAAATAGATAAGTAGCTTCTGAATGATGAGAGGAGGCAAGCTTGAAACTAGCACCAGGACAATGTTCACACGAAGACACCGCAAAAGAATTTTCTATAGTGAGTTGTTTGTCAAAAACATCAGGGAGAGCTTAAAGTTAAGATCTAGAATATCACATCCTACTAAATTTCATTCACTTGGGGAGAATATGCACAGAAAATTCCAATTCTGTACATAGAATCAAATCACCCAGTGACACTGGGCCACAGAAAAAACCAAAGCAATTTTTGATAAGGAAGTACACCCTTCTCAGAAACTAAAAGTGAATCTTATATTCCTTGACTGTCATTCCCTGTAAGAGTCTGAATTGGGGGCTGGGGATATAGCTTAGTTGGTAGAGTGCCTATCTCGCAAGCACAAGACCCTGGGTTCAATCCCCAGCACTGCAAAAAAAAAAAAAAAATCTGAATCGGAGGAAACTTAGAAGGTAATTACCGTCCTCTAAAACATTTTACGTCTTTAATCTTTTTGTATTTTTTCATTAATAACAAACACTCAAGACCAGACATGGTGGTGGTGGCACATGCCAGTAATCCCAGAAACTCAGGAGGCTGAGGCAGGAGGATCACAAGTTCAAGGCCAGCCTCAGCAAATTAGTGAGACCCTAAGCAACTGAGTGAAACTCAGTCTCAAAATAAAAAAAAAATAAAAAGAACTGGGAAAGTGGCTTAGTGGTTAAGTGCCTCTGGGTTCAATCCCAGGTACCAACACAAAACAAAACAAAAAACCACTAGAAGCAAAACATCAAACAAGTCATTGAGAAAATAACACAATAAATAGGAGCTTCAATTGAGATTAGTCAGAATTCAAACCATTTTGATTCAGAAGATGAAAATGGGAGATAAGCTGCTGCTCTTCTCATTTATTTTGTGATCAAAATGTAACATGTAATGTAAATGTTTAATACACTTCATTTTTTAATAAACTAAAATGAGATCTAAATAAGAAACCAACTTAATGTACTATTTTTGCACTGTCTGCTACCCTTAATTCTTTTCTTTTCTTTTTTTTTTTTGCAGTGCTGGGGATTGAACCCATGGTCTAGTGCTTGCGTGGCAAGCACTCTACCAACTGAGCTACATCCCCAGCCCACACCCTTAATTCTTAAGAAGTAAATTTTATATTTAGCTTTGTATTCCAACATGTTGTGAAATATTTCATAAAGCTCCCACTGTACACTTATTCCTAAACGTACCATAATTTATCTAACCTAATTTTAAAACTCTAGTAATATACAAAACCAGTAGAGTTTTACCTTTTGGGGGCACTGGGATTGCTTTTTCCACCTTGTTAGTAAAATAAGCAGACAAAATTGACATAAATTCAAACACCCTGAGCCAAGTTATAGGCCAGGCATACTGTAGCTTAAACTGTACAGAATTTGAATTCTGACTCTCAACATGATAAGAAAGGTTAAAGGAAAAATCCTGTACTGAGCAGTTATACCAAACAATCTTTTAGAACGTTAGGGAGACCACATCATCAGCATCATAATGAGCAGTGTCTTGACCAATTGCTATTCCTGTTATGACAAACAGTAAGGGCAGTAGGCTGTGGGGTGAAGGCAGTGAATACCCAAATGAACTGTGCCTGGGTCACAAGGAAGTATCTTTTCAGGCAATGATTTATAAATGAAATGTGTAAAAGCAGTGCTACCTCCAATGGCAGTTCTTCACACCTTAATTCTATACACTACTGTTGGTTCTGTCAACTTGTACAACTTTTATGGAAGACAACTGGACAATGGGGATGAAGAAAGCTAAAGATATAATCTTCAAAATGAGAAATAATTATCCTTCTAGGAAATATATAAATATATGTTTATTTATAAAATTGGAAATAATCTAGGTATCCAACCATAGGGGAGTAGTTAAATAATACATATTATGGGAACTGTTCTGCTGCCAAAATTTGTATTATTAAGAGATATTTAATGACATGAGAAAATATACATGATATATAAAGTGAAAGACAGAGGTTTTATAAACATGCACCAACAAGATGAAGAAAATACAAAACAAAATGTATTTTGGTAGCTATCATTGGACTGTCAAATTATGGGTAGTTGTTCATTCCTTTGTACTCTTTAATATTGCTCAATTTTCCTCAGTTGCTAAGTATTGCATTTTAATCACAATAAATATTTTTAATGAAAACATTGAATATTACCTTTTTAAAGTTAAGGGTCCATTTGAATTGTCAATGATGATCAAATGATTTTCCACTTGGAACCAGCAAGGATAGCCACAACTTGCCAGCATCCTATGCTGGAAAAATATGTAAACTTTATAACAAAGCTGCTAGATTTTCAGGATTTATTGCAGAATATAGAAGCTGAAAAGATATTACAAAGGGAATTTGAAGTTAGAAAGGAATAACACAGGGAATATTCAAAATATACATATAAATATTGCTTTCATTCATTTCCTTGGTAGTCAACAGGACTTCTTCTACAATGATTTCTTAACTGAGTTACTTTGTGCGTCTCATTTTGTTTTGTTGCTTTGTTTCTCATGTTAAATACAGTGTTCTGACAAAATGAATTGACTCTAAAGCTAGATAAAGTCTATATGCTTCTTTAAAGAGCTGCTTATGTTATATTCTAAAATATTCACAAAAATGTGAATGAAATAATTTCTTTTGTTTTTTTTTTTTTTTTTTTTTTTTTGCGGTGCTGGGGATTGA
>JAJEJO010000132.1:140775-188055 GCA_020662805.1 Glaucomys volans | reverse complement strand
CCCCCCTTTACCTAACCCTTCCACTAGGCCCTGCCTCCTGGAGTTTCCACCACCTCCTAATTGTGCCACAGGCCGGGGACCAAAACTTCAACATACGGGCTTTGGGGGAACATTCAGATCCAAAATACAGTGGCAGGGGTTGTGGCTCAGTGGTGGAGCACTTGCCTAGCATGTGTGAGGCACTGGGTTCGAGTCTCAGCACCACATAAAAATAAATAAATAAAATAAAGGTTTTATGTCCAACTATGAATAAAAAAATCCAAAATATAGCACAGGTCTTGAATATACAAAAGATGAGCTGGGCCCTGTGGGCACACATCTGTAATCCCAGCAGCTCAGGAGGCTGAGGCAGGAGGATCGCAAGTTCAAAGCCAGCCTCAACAACTCTCTAAATAAAATATACAAAGGTCTGGGAATGACACTCAGTGGTTGAGCACCCCTGGGCTCAATCCGCAGCACACACACACACACACACACACACACAAAATACGAAGACAAATAAGATACAACCCCGTCCTCAGCATCACCTGAGAAGTGTAATCCCCTTTATCAAATGTTTCATTGCTTCTCTTAGTGAATGGAATTAAGACCAAACTCCCCAGCTTGGGACCTTGTGCTGACCCTTCCAAATTATATCTCATTATCCCTCTCCTCCTCTTTCCCCATGAACTTCAGGCTCTATCCATAGATACTGTATTTTCCCAGAAGCCTTTGCTGTTCTCTCCAACTATAACGCCTTTCATTGATCACTTATACATTAGTTCCCCTTATTTACTTTTCTGCTGTTTCAATTGCCTATGGTTAATTGTGACCCAAAGATATTAAATGGAAAATTCCAAAAATAAACAACTTATAAATTTTACACTCTGCCCTGTTCTCAGTAGCATGAGGAAATCTTGCATAATCCAGCCCAGTCTTTCCTGGGATACGAATCATTCCTTCTTCCAGGGTATTCATGCTGGATACCCCCCCTGCCTGTTGGTCACTAAGTAGCTGTCTTGGTTATCAGATCTGCTGTCTCGGTATCACATTGTTTGTGTTCAGGTAACCTTTATTTTACTTAATAACAGTCCCAAAGTGCAAGAGGAGTGATGCAGGCCATTTGGATATGACAAAGAAAAGCCTTGTCAAGCATTTCCATTAAATGAAAAGGTTAAAAGTGTAATAAAATAGTTCAAGGTCGAAAGACCACCTTCACATAATTTTTATTACAGTATATTGTTATAATTCATCTATTTTATTATGAATTTATTATTATTAATCTTAGTGAACCTAAGTTATAAATTAAACTATATCAGAGGTATGTGTGTATAGGGAAAAACAGCATATCTCACTTGTGGTATTATCTGCAGTTTCAGGCCACCATTGGGAGTCTTGGAATGTATCCCCCACAGATAAGGGGGGATTACTCAACAAGTCATGAGAACAAGCTAAAATCCCACCTTTCTCTCAAGGTCACTATATATTCTCTGGAGAGAATTACCTTGTTATCCTTTGCATTAGCTTTGTAACCCTAATTGAAGCACTTCCTACAGTGTGTCTTATGTCATCTCCCCCAACAAATCAGGTCTCTGTAGGGAACAAATGGTCTTCGTGTCCCTCATGATGTTTCCTAGCACTCTCTTCCACACAAAATAGGCTATCAGTGTTCCATGAACTCAGTTTTATTAAAAATAGATGTAAATGGTCAAATTAAAAATAAAAGTTTGGTCCCAGTGGCTCAGGAGGCTGAGGCAGGAGGATCTCAAGTTCAGAGCCACCCTCAGCAAAAGCAAGGCTTTAAGCAACTCAGTGAGACCCTGTCTCTAAATAAAAAAATGCAAAATAGTACTGGGGATGTGGCTCAGTGGTCGAGTACCGAGTACTCCTGAGGTCAATCCCCAGTACACACATCCCCCAAAAAAAGTTTGGGCCGGGGTTGCAGGCTTTACTCCTCTGCATCATCACTCACACACACACACACACACACACACACACACACACACGCACTTCATAGAATACCATCTGCTATGATTGGATACAGCTTCATTGTGTCCCCTAAGGGCTCATGTGCTGGTAGCTTGGTTGGAAGGTGGTGGAACCTTTCAGGGTCCTGCCTAGTAAAAAGTAGTTAGGTCATTGCGGATGGTGCCCTAAGAAGGGATTAATGTGATTCTCTAGGGACCCTAGTTAATTTCCAAAGGAGTTGGTTGTTTTTTAAAAAGAGAGTCAGGCCCCTGAATCTCTCCAGTTTCCTGCCTTCCTTTTTCCCTTTCTCTCATGTGCTCCTGCCATGATGCCATCAGCCATGTTGTGATATAGCCAGTAGGTCCACACCAGAGCCAAGGAGCCATCGGTGCTATATTTTTGGACCTCTAGAACTGTGGGCTAAATAAACCTCTTTTCTTTTTCTGCTTGCTGTGATGCTGGAGACTGAGCCCAGAGCCTAACAAGTACATGGGACGTATGCCTGCAGCCCCTTCTTTTCTTAATGAAGCACCCAGCTTAGGTATTTTGTTACACCAGCAGAAGATGAACTAATACATCTTTTAAAGTGCAAATGAAATACTAGACTTGGAAAAATCACCATTTTGCAACCATCATAGTGTTAATGGATTCAGTAAATCAATAGAAAAAACTGAGTGATATTCTGAAGGGGGACAGGCTATTTATACAGATTTAATGTCTTTCCCTACAAATGAGGTATTTATTTTAATGGGAAAATGGTAACTTATCAATGTAAAATCCTGACAGAAACTCCCTTACTTAAGTGATGAAAATCAACATCACCATTAACAAGAACAATGGACATGATGTGTTTCCTGATTTGAACCAAGAAGGACGTAACATCATTTGTATTCTATTTGTACCAAAAATGCATAACCTGAATCTAATCATGGGAAAAGATAGACAAACCCAAATTGATGAACATTCTGCAAAAAACTGACCTGCAGTTTTCCAAAATGTAAATTCATAAGACAAAGAATTGCTCAGGACTTTTTCTTTCTTTTTAATCTCTTTTTGTTAAATTTTTTTCTTTTTTTCTTTTTACAGACTGCATTTTGATTCATTATACACAAATGGGGTACAACTTTTCATTTCTGTGGTTGTACACAACAGATTCAAGGGAACCTTTTCTTTATAAAGGGCTTTAGTACCAGTTCGGTGGCACGCACTTGGAATCCCGGCAACATGAGACACCAGAGGATCGCCGGTTTGAGGCCAGCCTCAGCGATTTGGCGAGGCCCTGAGCAATTTAACAAGACCCTGTCTCAGAATAAAAAAATTAAATGAAAAAGGGAGGTTGCCAGGGATGTGGCTCAGTGGTAAAACACCTCTGAGTTCAGCCTCTAATATATGTAAACAAATAAACGAATGAGGAAGGGGAAAAAGAAATAAGAAAAAGAATAAAATTTGGGGAACTGTTTGATTTACTTCAGAAAATGAGGTCTTGCAGTGTAGGACTCCTCTTCACAGATTTGTATTTGTAGAAGACTGTGGAGTTCAGCCAAAGAGAAGCCATTGCCAACCCACAAAAGCAGTTGCATGTCAGTTAAAGCACACCCCTTTCCTCTACCTTCGTGGCCTCATTATTTCTTTGTCATGTGGACCCCGATGGCTCGGGTATCACCACCGTCACCACCACACTTACCCCATTTATTTTTGTTGTGCTTCCATGTAGCTCTCATCTTTACTTTTCCAGTTCAGGCTCCTCCATGAAGCATGGTAAGTACGTAGAATTCAGGTCTGAATCTCTGTGCACACACACAAATCCCCAGAGCTTTAAGCTAAAATATCAGTAAGGACATTACTGCGATCATGTCTTTTGAAAGCATTAGGAAATATTTAAGTGTAAACTAGTGTGGCATTTGAGATTTGCTTCAAAACAACCCAGAGACACCAGTATGGAATGAAGATATGAATGAAACAAGACTGGCCAAGGATTAATAGTGGGCGATCAGTACCTGAGGGTTCAATCTATTTTTGTATCTTTATAAACTACACTTTTTAAATAGGCAAATATGGTAGAAGCAGTTGTAATATTAAGAACTGGACCAATGAATTGATGTGTTAAAGTCATAGTCCCCGGGTTATATCCCAGCATCAAACCTTGTGCCAGTGCGGACTGCAATCCCAGCAATTCGAGAGGCTGAGGCAGAAGGACCACAAATTCAAGGCCACTCATCAGCTTAGTGAGGTGATCAATAACTTAGTGAGACCTTCTCTCAAAATTAAAAAAATAAAAAGGACTGGGGATATAGCTCAGTGGTAAAATGTTCTTGGGTTCAATTTCCAGTATCAGAGAAAGAGAGGGAGAGGGAGAGGGAGAGAGAGAGAGAGAGAGAGAGAGAGAGAGAGAGAGAATATATCTCAGGTAATGCAAACAATTGTTATGTGACAATTAAAATAATAAATCCCATCTCAAAAAAAAAAGGAGAAGGGCTGGGGATATAGCTCAGTTGGTAGAGTGCCTGCCTTGCAGGCACAAGGTCCTGGGTTCAATCCCCAGCACCGCAAAAATAAAAACAAAACAAAAAAAAAAAACGGAGAGACAAAAACACAACAAAAAAAATTAGACAATGTGGTAAATACAAAAGAGAAAAACAAGTGGCCAATAAACAGATGAAAACATTCCCATCTTCCCTAGTATCAGGGAAATGCAAATTAAAATGCCTATGGAATAGCATTTACTTTCAACTGCTATGCAAAAATGAAAGAGATTCAGTGAGACTGTGGGGAAACTGGATGTCTCATTTCAGTAAAATAAAACCTTTTGTGGACCTTATAAAACACGTATCTGTCCAGAGGGTAATCTAAAGAGTCTATCAATATGTAAAATTTTCACACACTTTGAAATTCTACTTTTAGGAAGTCATTCCTTAGAATTACTTAAAGGTGTGCAAAGATAGAGTTACCAGGATGTTCATTGCAGCACTATTTATAATAATGAAAAATCTGCAACCGTATCAATATCCGACAACCGTAATTTTAGTATAGCCACATCATGGGACACTAACCAGCCATTTTAACAAAATGAAGTAGCTATGCCTTTACTCTATGAGAAGATCTCTCAATGCCCAATAAGTTACAACAAATGTCACTGAGTAATGCATATTTCATGGGACCATGTATGTAAATATTGTAGGTGACATACCTGGTAAATAGAATGGCCAATACAGTCATTAGCAGTCATTAGTCTGGGGAGGGGAGAGAGGTTAGAGTGATATAAATGGCAGGCAGAGAAAGGGTTTGCGACCTAAGTCCCACAGAGTAACTAAGATATTATTTTTTTCTTTTTTTTTTTTTTTTTTTTTGGTGATTGGTGGAGGTTTCTGGTAGGGCTCAAACTTAGGGCCTTGCATATGCTAAGTGTCACTCTACCACTGAGCTATGCCCAGGCAAAATTTAAGTAGTATCATAATCCACTGGCAATTTCATGCACAAATTAGCCCAGCTTCACAAGTTTCTTGCTGCCTGTACGAGGGAGATAAACTGGGATTCACAGAACTTGTCTGAAAGAACCCAAAGGATTCATCAATTTTGACAGAACCCTTTAGATTTTAGAAGAAAAAAGAAACCCACTATTCAACCTGAAGGCAGAGCATTATCTAGGCAGGGTAGTCTAGGAGGTCTTCATGTTGGAAGAAATCTCTAAGGGTCCCAGAGGATTGGAACTCATGGGGGTTTTGTTCTTGTTGTTTGTTTGTTTAGCTCAGTAATCTTCTGCACAGCCCTCAGGCTTCCATTATAGGAACATCGAAAGTAAGAGGTAACCCAAGATAATCTCAGGAGTGGCGGGGAATGCATTAACCTCAGTGACTGGGGACGTTGAGGAAGGAAGATCATAAATGCAAGGCCAGCCTGGGCCATTTTGCAGGATCCTGTCGGAAAATAAATTTAAAAATTTAAAAAGGACTAGGGGTGTAGCTCAATGGTAGAGTACCCCTTTGAGTTCAATCCCCAATACTGCGAAAAAAAAAAAATCATTTTTCTGGAGGGAGATCAGTCCTTGAAAGACAGTCCTTGGGTCTCCTCATTGAAGAAATGTTAGAAACTCAAAATGACTAAGTTTCGTTTCTTTTCTTTTTTCTATTCTGGGGATTGAGCTCAGGGATGCTTTACCACTGAGCTACATCCCTAGTCTTTTTTCAAATTTTGGGACAGGGTCTCACTAAATTGTCTTGCTAAATTGCTGAGACTGACCTCAAACTTGAGATTCCCCTGCATCAGCCTTCTAGCCGCTGCTCCTGGCTTAGTTTCTTAATACACTGCATGCGTACCACAAGATGCAATGCTGCTAACCAGTCCCTTCTAACTGTAAGCCATCAGAATTGTCAGTGTGACACCTGTGGTAGAAATTTTTACAAGGTCAAGTTAGGGAATCTGACCCTTTTAATTTTCCTGTCCAATTATACTTGTCTGATTATATCTATAGAAAATCTCTATCCCTCCTATTACAAATATTTGATTAACAATAATCATATCCCCCAGACAGCCCTATTTTGCACTTTTCTTTGTTTATTTGGTGAAGTAGCTAACCGTGGTGAAGTGTATGCCCTAATATCTGTCATCACTGGAGTCACACTGTATTAATGTTTCAGAATTTTGAAAAAGGAGGGAGTCACTAGTACTAGTGCCTCCTCAACCCTGTGACACTCAGTATACAAACACGCTGACCATCCTGACATCTAGCAGCATCCATGATGTCCTGCTTAGGGACTCTGAGCCCGAATCCAGTATGTTTAAGAAGGCAAGTCACTTCTTAGGAACTTGTGTTTCGCAAAGATACAGGCAATAATACATTTTTATGATGGCTTGGTCAATCTCTTAAAGAAAAGGGAGAGGTTTATGACAGAAATGGTGATAAAGGTTTAACTACATGTGTGTGGTTAACTCCGTTTCAGCCATTCAAGTTAACTTCTACCTATATTTATGGACTTGATTGCATAATATATGAAGTTTGCAGGAAGTACCCGGAAGATAAGGTTAACATAGGAAACTTATTTAAGTTTGAAAATAAACCACAGCTCATGCTGGGAAACTAGTTCACAGACAATTTTGTAATACAAGTGAATACGTCATTCATTTTCTTTTAATATTTTTCTTATCTTGTAGTTAACATTAGGTGATTGATTAATCATTGTTCAGATGTGCAGCATACTAAGTTAACTAAGGAATGTAGCTTCAGGGATTGATTAGCTGAAAAGTCAGTAAATTACATTAAGAATAAAGATGGATGATATTGAAATCATCCTAAACATGTGGATGATTGGCACATATCTTGATGCCCTGCTAGACGATGATCCCCTTCACAAGCTTCATTCAGTAATGAGACTGATTTCTACTGACAAATATTACTTGATCAATAGACCTTGCATTTGCTACAAGAAATGACCTTTTATGGTTAATGTATAACTGATTATTGTTCTTCCTGTATAGTAACCTACAATTTTACAGTAGAGAAGTGTACTATGTACACTTAGCACCCTAAAGCCCTAAGTCATGTCCAACCAGAGTAGGGTACCTTCACAGTATTGAGATGTTTGGTACGGCTCTGCAGTTAGGTATGTTTGCAGTGCTCAACCACTGTCTTGGTTCTTGCTGTGTGCAATAAAAACTTTTGCCAAATATTTACATCCTTAAAAAGAAAATACCAAGGTCATTCTTACAAATTAAGAAAAAAGGGAAAAAAGTGACTTTTAATGGTGATGAGAGGGGTGTTGAATGATAATGTTGTAGAAGAGAAACTCTTCTAATGAAAGCAAATTACCCTGAAATCTTTGTTGTGGAAAATTAAAACTAATGACATGTTCATGTTGTAATGCAAAATTGCCTGTAACCCAATTTCCCAGTGTTGAGATGCAGTTTCTTTCAAATGTAAATAACTCGTCCATTTGATAATTTGCTTTTTCCCCATTACTGTGAAAGAGCTATTTACAACAGCACCTTTCTATTCCATTAATTGTTGAGAACAATCCAAAGGAGTTTTATTATTTTCCCTGTGATCGTTTTAACAGATTAAACTAACTTCTTTTACAAAGTATTCACATCTCCAAGAGTTCTATCTTTTAAATGAATGTAAGTAAAGTGTGCCACCTTATTAACTTTGAAAGGGCCTATTACCTGTTTTTCCTTGACCTTGCAGAAGTTTTTGATGACAACTGAATCAACTAGGTGAGGGAGAGCCTTTGGGAGAGGTTCAGTCACACTCTATTGTGTGGGATGACACCTAGCAGAGCATTTAGATTAAGCTGTGGAGGGAACAAAGCTAGGTACACTCTCTCCAGTGTAGGGTAAATAAGATTATTGTTCTCCATCCCTGCTGTTTGGAATGAATGCAATGCTGCAGAGCTAATTGCTGCCATAATTAGGAAACAAAAACCCCAAAATTCGAAGTGACTTGGAATGTGCAAACTCAGATGACTTAAACCTCAAAGATATGATTTCCCCTCATATGCCAGCTGGTTGGCTCTGTTCATAGCTTTTGAACGATGACTTTAAATGTTAATGTGATACTGAAAAGAATCCTCTCAGGTGTGGAAGGTAGTATAGGTCTAAGTACTGAATAGTAGTCATTAGCGTCAGGTAAGGCGAAGATCTCATTCAGAGACTTCCGACCATGTACAGTAACAGATGCAATCATCTGAAACTTTCCTCTTCCAGAAGAGGCCTGGCTACAGAGCTTGGTGGCACATGCCAGTAATCCCAGCACAGGAGAGGCTGAGACAGGAGGATCACCAGTGAGAGGCCAGCCTCAGCAATTTTGTGAGACCCTGTCTCTAAATAAAAAATAAAATAAAAATAGCTGGGGATGGAGCTCAGTGGCAGAGCACCTTTGGGTTCAATTCCTGGTACAAAAAAAAAAAAAAGAACAACAACAAAAAAGGTCTGGCTCTGCACCCGGGCTTTGCCACACACCATTTCATAAAATATGCAACTTTCAAAGAACCTCCACAGAGGAGATTTCACTCTCCTGTTGAGAAATTCTTCCTCATATCTAACTAAATCACCCTCGCTGCTGTTTAGCAATCCCATTTCCTCACATCTTCAGCAACATCTAGCATTCTATGCTAACCTATATCTTCCTTCAGCAACAACAAAAAAACAGGCTAATATTACAAAATGACAATAGGAGGGCCTTACTGTAACCATACACTCTGATTGGATGATTTAGGTGATTTCAAATTTAAAAACAAGATTTGGGAATCAGGGGCTGGCCATATAGTTCAGTGGCACAGTGTGTGCCTGACATAATTTTGACTATGGATTCTATCCCCAGCACCCCACCCCCGCAAAAAAAGGGGAAGGTTTGGGAGTGAATGACTTTTTAAATAGTGGATTCCAATTGTAAAGTCCCAGACTTCTGGCAACAGATTTCTGAGCTGCTAACATAGTTATAGTTAACAGATTAGTAAGAACATCTCAGGACTTTACCTTTGGTTCTATGCCTAATGGGAAAACTAAACCATTTTTAAGTTTTAAATCCTATTTTTCAATAAGATAACTTTTTGATCTTATGTGAACATTACTGAAAACACTAACAATTATAGCTTTTTTTCTTGCTTGGTCTAAAATAATCTTTCTACTACAATTAGATTTAAAGGGGAACTAAAAGAGATCTTCAGTAAAACACTGTCATGAATTCCCTCCAAAACTGCCTGCCTGTAATTAAGGTGCATTTACAGATCTGATATTCCTTAAAAGAAGCATTAACATTACAAAGACCAATTATTCATGGTCAAACAAAGGAGATTCAGATTCTCTGATCAAAGCAGTAATCTCTTTTACAATTGTTATTTTTGAAGTATCTTCAAACAGTACAAACACACACTGACTGTGTAAACAGGTATAGCTGTGGGCTAATTCGCTGTTTTCAGGATCAGATCAGTTTCCCACAGGGCTCAATCCTCACAGAGCGTACCCTGTTTTCCGCTGCAAACCCCAAACTGCTGATGTCAAGGAACAACTTTTTAAAAAGGAAAAATTCTAAGTATTGCTTTTTGGATCCAAACTTGAATATAAAGGTCACGTTATATTTTTCATATACTCTCATCCATTTCTCAAAGTTGCTTGTTCTGAAAACATCAGCAGGCTCTTAAAATGATCAAAGGCAGAAAAACAAAGACATTAGGTAAGTGAAAAAGAACTGACTAGTTTGAGACAAATCTGAATTTTGAGTTTCAGTTTGACCTTCTGTAGCTGCAAGGCATTGAGAAAATTCCTAACAACTCTAGACCTCTGCAAATGTGGAATAAGAATAACCACACATCCAAATGACAACTCAGGACAAGAGGAAGTTATTTTTGTTTTTGTGTTTGTGTTTGTTTGTAAATACTAAAGTACTATCCAATTAATTACAAGGTGTGTGTATTTAAATTAGAATATGTTTTTAAACCTCATGGTATCTCTGGATAAACATCGAGGAGTGCTAAAGAGTAAAAAGAAAAAAAAAAACCTTTAACACCTTTTTACACCTTCATGAAACTGGCTCTGTGGTTG
The DNA here is from genome assembly GCA_020662805.1 of Glaucomys volans. Taxonomy (NCBI): domain Eukaryota; kingdom Metazoa; phylum Chordata; class Mammalia; order Rodentia; family Sciuridae; genus Glaucomys; species Glaucomys volans. The sequence goes on along the minus strand of JAJEJO010000132.1, from coordinate 177,576 downwards.
AAGAAAGTTAAAAAAGTTTCTTTCCTAAAGGGCTTCTCAGATCTCTTTGAATCTTCGAGAGAATCCAGGAGTATGTAATGTATGTCAAACATTTGACGGTGGAACTGCTTTGTCCCCAGGCTAGTGGGGGAACTAGTGTTCCTTTGAAAACACTTTGGGAATTGCTATATTCTCATTGACTAGAGGGAACAAAAGATACTAAGTAAATCTACTTTTTAGTCTATACCATTTGGTATCCTTGAACAGTTAATGGCAGCAGAGTGTCCCCAAATAAATGCTAGCATAAGGGGTTTACAAAAAATTGCCACTTTGAGCAGGGTGCAGTGGCGCATGCCTGTAATCCCAGCACTTGGGAGGCTGAGACAGGAGGATTGCGAGTTCAAAGCCAGCCTCTGCAACTCAGCAAGGCCCATAAGCAACTCAGTGAGACCCTGTCTCTAAATAAAATACAAAAAGAGGGCTAGGGATGTGGCTCAGTGGTGGAGTGCCCCTGGCTTCAATCCCCAGTACCACAAATAAATAAATAAATAAATAAAAAATTGCCACTTTGAGTTTCTGTATTTGGCAGCTTAGAACCTTGAGTGTTTTTGTAACCTTAAGGCCTTAAATCTCTCTGTGCCTCCTTATTCTCATCTGTAAAACAGAGAATATCTACTGCACAGATTCTGGCAAAAGTTAAATAATGTAGTTAGCACAGTGAGCTTACTAAACGGTAGGTGGGGGGCACAGTGGTGAGAGCCTGTATTCCCAACACCTGGGGAAGCATTCTGAAGCTGAGGCAAAGAGGATGGCAAGTTTGACGCCAGTCTGGGCAATTCAGCAAAACCTTCTTTCAAAACAAAAACAACTAGGGGGGTGTAGCTTAGTGGGAGGTAGCCCCAGGGTTCTTTCCCCAGTACCAAAAGAAAAAAAGAAAGAGCAGGGGCGTGTGCCTGTAAATCCCAGCAACTTGGGAGGCTGAAGCAGGAAGATGGCCAGGTTTGAGACCAGCCTCAGCAAATCGGTGAGTAACTTAGCAGCGAGATCCTGTCTCAAAATAAAAATCAATCAATCAATAAAAAGGGCTGGGGACTGGGGCTATAACTCAGTGGCAGAGCACTTGCCTAGCATGTGTGAGGCAGTGGGTTTGATCCTTAGCACCGAATGAAAATAAAGAAAGTAAAGGCAAAAAAATAAATAAAAAAGAAAAAAGAAAAAAAAAAAAAGAAAGAAAAGAAAGGTATTCTGTCCATCTACAGCTACAAAAAATAAAACAAAAATTAAAAAAAAAAGGGGGGGCTGGGAATGTAGCTCAGTGGTAAAGCACCCCTGGATTCAATCCGTAAGTACCAAAAAAAAAAAAAAAAGGAAAAGGCAAGCCACTCACTAATGTCTGAATTCACCTCTATAAAGATTCTAGAATCTGGGGCTGGGGCTATGGCTCAATGGTGGAGTGCTTGCCTCACACACGTGAGGCACTGGGTTGATCCTCAGCACCACATAAAAATAAAATAAAGGTATTGTGTTAATCTACGACTAGAAAAAAAAAGATTCTAGAATCTTTTCAAAAAAGACCACTGATTTTTTTTTTTTTTTTTTTTTGTACTTAGGGATTGAATCCAGGAGCAATTAACCACTGACCCACATCCCCAGCCTTTTTAATTTTTTAATAATTTGAATCAGGGTCTTGCTAAATTGCACAGGGCCTTATTTATTTATTTATTTATTTATTTATGTTTTGCATTTGTTTTGTTCTGGGGATTAAACCCAGGGGCACTCCACCACTGAACTATATCCCAGCCCTTTCTAATTTTTTATTTAGAGATGGGGGTCTTGCTAAGACCTCTTGGGGGTCTTGTGATCCTCCTGCCTTGGTCTCTCAAATAGCTGAAGTTACAGGTGTGTGCCACCACACCTGGCTTGATTCATGTTTTTATCAATGATTTTGACGAAGACATAGGAGACACAGCAAATCCAAACCAAGAGGAAAAGCTAATGTCAGGAGGGCAAAATCAGGAATCATAACATTTCCAATAGGCTAGAATGGTGAGCAGAAATGAAAAAATGACACTTAAGAGATAAAAAAAGTATATTTACTTTCTATGTTCTAAAAAGTCGAGATTAGATTCCAAATCTCATTCATATAAGCCCTGTGACTTAACTGCTCTGAATCTCTATTCTCATTTTGAAAATGCAGATAATTGCCTACAGAGTTGGGAGAATTATAAAGGGGTCAGCCTGGGGGGTACTTCATCCTGTGCCCCATACATAACAGTGGTCAGACTAACAAGTCCTAGTAGCATAGTAATAATAATGATGGTAATATTAATGATAATAGCAAAAAGGTCATGCAGAAAAAGCTTTAGAGATTTTCATTGACTACAGATTCAATAGCAGTGAATAATTTGATGAGGCTGCCAATTATTTAGATGAGTCCCATGCAGTCCTAGAATTCCATGTTCAGAGGCTCTTGGGCTCACTAGAATGCATTTATGGAAGGGCGACCCTGTGGTGAAGAATTGAGAAACCAAAGCCTATGAAAAGCAAATGACTTGGTGCCACGCAGTAGGTAAATTCCTTTTAAATATGTCACTTCCTTTCATCCTTTTTATAACCTGTTAGGTAGGGATGATTATCCCAGTTTTAAAGATGAAGAATGAAGGCTCAGAGAAGTTAAGTGACCAAGTCTACCAAGAGATGGTGCTGGAATATGAAACTGGAAGATGAAAACTGAAATGGATTACTTATGTGCTATTATTCCCCATCACCCCAAGAGACACATGAATACCAATGAGGGATCCAAGGGATACTGTAACTGAGGGTCCACAAAATAACTGACATGTATTCTGAAAATACCAATGTCATAGAAGACAAAGGAAGATTGAGGAACTATTGTAGATTAAAGACTTAAGAACCTTGACAATTGGATGCAATGAATGATCCAGGATTTTCTTCTGCCGTAGAGGGCATTGTTGGAACAATTGGTAAAATCTGAATAACCTCCTGATTAGATAATAGTATTGTACCAATGTTAATTTACCTGATTTTGATCATTGTACTGTGCTTATGTAAATGAGTGTCCTTAGTCTTAGGAAATGCTCATCAAAACATTTAGCAATAAAGGGAAATGATATCTGCAGATTACTCTCAAAAGGTTCAGGAAAAACAGGAGACAGGGAAAAGGATAAAGCAAATGAGATAAGACCTGACATTTGGAGAATCTGGGTGAAAGGTAACCGAGAATATTTTGTATCATTCTTGCAACTTTTCTGTTGAACTGAAATTATGTCAACATAAACATTTAAAGAATTAAAAAATTTGTAGGACAATGAAAAAAATATTAAGAGGAAACATTCCGTAGACAATTGGTAACATGGAATTGGAGACAGAAAAAAAGACTTCAGTGATTACAGGGCAGCAGAGGAAGATTTGAAAGTCATGCGCGAGAGTGGATGAGAACAATTGATGGATTCGTTTCTTTCATCCTCTCCTCCAGAAAAATACTTCTCATCACTTGGCACTTTTTTTTCTTTTCTTTTCTAGTACAGGGAATTGAACGCAGAGCTGCTCTACCATTGAACTACATTCCCAGCTCTTATTTATTTTTTTGACAGGGTCTCTGTAAGTGGCTGAGGTTGGTCTTCGACTTTCAATCCTCCTGCCCCAGCCTCCTAAATAGCTGGAATTATAGGCATGTGCCACCTCACGCAGCTATCACTTGTAAATTAAAGAACAAAATTGAAAACAAATGGTTTCACTGTTAGAACTTACTGATGCTTTTTTTTTTTTTTTCCCAAAGTGATGGAGGACTTTCTGGTTAAATAAATTAGTCTTCACTGACTCATAGGAGGAACAAGCTCTGTTTGTTTAAACATGGACCAGAAAAATACCTTAGGAAGAGGAAAGGTGAAAAATAGTGGTGCACACTTGGGAGGCTGAGGCAGGAGGATTGCAAGTCAAAGCCAGCCTTGGCAACTTAGTGAGGCCCTAAGAAGTTTAGTGAGATCCTGTCTCAAAATAAAAAATAAAAGGGGCTGAGGATGTGGCTCAGTGGGTAAGCACCAAAAAAAAGAAAAATAAGGCTGGTGCTTCCTGTTGTGGAGATGAAAGACTCAATAAATACCATCCCTTTCCAGGCGGGGCCTGAACACATGGATAAAGAAGACAAAAGCGGTAGACACACTAGGTTGAGTGTGAAGGTCAAAGGGATCGTAAATGCCCCTCCCCCATGTGTCCTAGACTTACCCACCCAGTCACAAGGTGATGGTTAAGACTTTCAGTAGGAGTGGGGCTTGCAGCATCTGTCTGTAATCCCAGCAGCTGGAGAGGCAGAGGTAGTAGGATCACACATTCCAGGTCAGTCTCAGCAACTTAGCAAGCCCATTATCTCAAAATAAAATTAAAAAGGCTGGGGATGTGGCTCAGCTGTGGAGCGCCCTGGGTTCAATCCCCAGTACTGGGTTGGTGGGATAGCGGGGGAAACAATCCAAGCACAATTCCTTACATGACGTATACCAATCAGATAATCAGGAGGTGGGAGGGGTAGGAGGATTTGGAAAACTTTTGCCCTCCTGGAAAACAGGAAGATGAATGCTGAGAGTGGAGGTGTATGCTCAAAGAAGGGTAGAGAAAGGAGAAAGAAAACACGGCTCGAGATTCGACTTTGAGGAATGACTTTCTCTAGAGGGGCTGAAGGGAGAGGAGCATTTAAACAGCAAGGGTGAGAGACAAAGGCTTGAGAATCAATGAGAGGTGGAGGGGTTACCCTTAGGAGAAGCCTCTGAATGGGGTGTTTGGGACACAAGGCACATTGTTAGGCGTCAGTGAGAATAAAGGAGGTTCTTTGCACTGTGTCCTCCTTCCTTTCCTCAAATGTAGAAAGCTTGCCTTTCATCTTGGGCCCTCTGCATTTCTCACTCCACATTCTCCCTTGATTCTCTGGTGCCTGCCCCTGGATCTCTATAATGTAGGGTCAAATGTGCAAGTACAATCAGATTAATTTTGGAAAGAAGACATTCCTTTATTTTTATTTTTTGGTACTGAGGATTGAATCCAGAGGTGCTTAACCACTGAGCCACATCCCCAACCGTTTCATATATTTTCTTTAGGAAGAGGGTCTCACTGAGTTGCTGAGGCTCTCACCAAGTTGCTGAGGCTGGCTTTAAACTTGTGATCCTCCTGCTTCAGCCTCTAGAGTTGCTGGCATTACAGGTGTGCGCCACCGTACCTGGCTCAACATGCCTCTTTTTTTCTTTTTTTTTTTTGCCGTGCTGTGGATTGAACCCAGGGCCTTGTGCTTGTGAGGCAAGCACTCTATCAACTGAGCTATATCCCCATCCATGCCTCTTCTTTTGAGATCAGAGAAAACAGTGATTTTTAAATACAGAGATATTTAGTTGTCTAGCAACCAGGAGATGGAAAGTGATCTTACTTTTTCTAGGTAATGTAGGAGACAAGTTTTTCTCATTAGATATTAAAATTCATTTTCAATAAACACTCAATAATAAAAACATCAGAAAGCAAATGTCACTTTCCTATATATCTTTTTCTTTCTTCCTATCAGTGAACAAAAAAAGGAATTTTTTTTTTTTGCAGAGGAGGTAACTGGTCTGTGGCAGGCACTGATCTAGGTGCTGCTGCTACAGTAGTGGCATAGATAAGATTGTCTACAGCTGTGAAACAAATATTCTGTTTAGGAGAGAGCAGCAAGGGACAAATAAAAAGTTTAAAATAGGAGGATCTTAGACGTTGCTGGAAAGAAAATAAAACAAATGAAATATAGAGTGATGGGAGGGATTGAGGTGTAAATTTCATAAATCTAAGCAATTACACATCTACAAATTGAATAAATTACCAGGGTAGGCAGGAGTGCACGCTTATAATACCAGCTACTCAGGGAGCTGAGGCAGGAGGATTGCAAGTCAAGGCCCGCCTCCCCAATTTAGTGAAGCCCTAAGCAACATAGACCCTGTCTCAAAATAAAAACAAGTAAATAAATAAAAAGAGATGGGGATGTAGCTCAGTGACAAAGTGTCCCTGGGTTCAAGCCACAGTACCAAAAAAAAAAAAAAAAAAAAAAAAAACCCTGTGACTAAAGATCCCATATGAAAAATATTTTCTGGTATATTTTGTCATATAACTGATTTTGGTTAACTGGGTGGACACACACCAATTCATTTCTCCATTTTTCTTTCTTTCTCTTTTTTCTTTGGTGCATTGGGGATGGAACCTAGGACCTCCTGGCATGCCTAGCCATGACCAGATCTGACTGCAGTTCCTGCTTATACTGATTCAATGATTCATCCTACATTGCATATTTGTTGTTCTAAGTGCCAAGGATACCACAGTGACAACAACAGGTGTGTTCTTTGCTCTCTTGGAATTTGATGTAATGGAGGCGGCCTTTTGTCTTTCTGACCCCAAGGTAATTAAATAAATGCTTTCATCATTTCTTCTAGGTCCCTAGGATCAGAGCTTTGTTCTAGCTTCTGGTGAAAGCAGTTTGAATATATCTGTATATGCAAACGTTTTTTGGTACCAGGAATTGAGCTCAGCAGTGCTCAACCTCTGCGCCACATTCCATGCCTTTTTTTTTTTTTTTTTTTTTTTTTTGAGGCAGGGCCTCGCTAAATTGCTGAGGCTTTGCTTTGAACTTGCCATTCTCCTGCCTCAGCCTCCAGAGCCACTGGAGGATTACAGACCTGTGCCACTGCACCTGGCCAGTATATAAACTTTTTAATATATACATCTAGCTGGGCGCAGTGGTGCATACCAGTATCCCAGTGACTCAGGAACCTGCCATTGAAGGATCCTGAATGCAACGCCAGCCCGGGCAACTTGAGGAGATTATCAAAATTGAAAAATGTTTTTAAAAAAGGGCTGGAAATATAGTTCAATGGTAGAGCATCTTTGAACTCAGTCGCTATTGCCACTGCCCCACACATACACAAAAGACGAGGAAGGGGGCTGGGGATCTAGCTCAGTTGGTAGAGTGCCCGCCTCACAAGCACAAGGCCCTGAGTTCAATCCCCAGCACTGCAAAAAAAAAAAAAAAAAAAAAAAAAAAAAGTGGAAGAAGAATATCTGTTTAGATGTACATAGATATATTATTATTACTATTTATTCACTTTTGTAGCTCTGAGGGTTGAACCCAGGGCCTTGGACATGCTAGGTAATCACTCTTCCACTGAGATACATCCCCAGTCCTACAAAGACAGATTTTTAGAAAACGCTCAACGTAAGATAGGAACAGGTAAGGCAACATTTTATAGAGTAATAGTACATTCCTGGAATTGTCCTAGTAATTGGCAATGATAATGATCCAATCACACTAGCTATTGTAAATCGAGATGATCATATCAGAATTAAATAGAAGGAACTGAATCAAGTAAAAGAGGCAGAAGATTCATGATTACAGGGTTTTGTTTTTGGTACCAGGGATTGAACCCAGGAGCATTTAACTATTTAACCACTGAGCCACATCCCCAGCCCTTTTATATTTTATTTAGAGACAGGGTCTTGCTGAATTGCCTAGGGCCTCACTAAATTGCTGAGGCTGGTTTGAATTCATAATCCTCCTGCCTCAGCCTCCTGAGTTGCTGGGATTACTGGCGTGTATCACTACACCTGGCTCAAGTACTTTCTTTTTAAAGAGATGTCAAAGCATTAGAAATCTGAACAATAACTTCAAAATCACATTACAAATATAATTTGTATATAATTTGTGTAGCTGGTTTGAGGATGGAAGATACTGTGTGTGCCTAAGAATCGGAGGGGAAAGTAGTCCTCTGTGAGCGACACTGTAAAATCATTTCCTGGATGAGAACAGATATGCCAAGTCACCTGGAAGGAAAGCTCCCGGGCTCCCTGGCTAGGGCTATCACTAACCTGATAAAAGAAATAAACACAGGCAAGACAATGTGATGATGGCAGGGTGGGTGGGGACTGTGAGCCTGAGCCCTATAAAATGAAAGTCAGCATGAGAGTGCACATCCTAGTATTGTCTAAGGTAGTAGTTTTAAAAGCTTGTTTTTGACCATGAACTACAATAAGAAATACAACGTGGGGCCGGGGCTGAAGCTCAGTGGTAGAGCACTCACCTAGCACGTGTGAGGCACTGGGTTCCATCCTCGGCACCACATACAAATAAATAAATAAAATAAAGGTAGTGTGTCCATCTACAACTAAAAAATAATTTTAAAAAAAGACAAGAAACAGTCCTCTATCGCTGTCTGGGTTCTTGCTTTGTGTGCAGACCGGCAGCCTGGACCTGGAGCAGGGGAGGAAAGTGGTAGGGAGGCTGCCTGCCGCCGTCTAGGCAGAGAAGGCAACGTGTGGAAGGGTCCTGAAAGAAGTGGGGGCAAAGAAGGAACTGGAAGCTTAAGGTGCTGAAAAGAGGCCACTGAATAATGTCACTCTTTTCTTTGTGCAGTTCTAAAGATCAAGTCCGGGGCTTCGGGCAAGGGCTTCATCACGGAGCCCCATCCACCGCCCCTGAGAAACGTCCAGTAGCTTCAAAGGAGTTTGGGTTTGAAAAGCAGGCAGGGGTGGCAGCCGGGGCCTGGAGCGGAGTTGGGTGCGCATGGACTCCCAGCTCCACTTTGTCGGTTGCCGCTGGTCACCACACTGATATTTCTTCTGACCCACCATGAAAATCTGGGTCTCACTATGAAAATCAGGATCTGTTGGGAGTTGGCTGTTAAACATATAGGAGCACATGCTGGGCGTACTCTAATGCTTTTTTGTATTCAGTGCGTTTTTCTCTACTGTTCAGCAGACAGGAAATGTCAACGCAAAATAAATATCATGGAAAGAGTACTGTGTCCCTTCTTTCCTTCTTAAGTGCCCCAGTTCCCGCTTTCTCTTTTTCTCTTTCTGGGAGCCAGGACCTCTTGCACAGTAGGCAAGTGCTCAATCACAGAGCTACATCCCCCTCATTTAAAAATTTAGTTTTAGAAGCCTCAGCAATTTAGCGAGGCCCTAAGCGACTCAGTGAGACCCTGTCTCTAAAAAAAATACAAAATAGGGCTGGGGATGTGGCTCAGTGGCCCAGTGCCCCTGAATTCAATCCCCAGTCCCCCCCCACCACCACCACCACGCAAAAAACATTTTTTTAGAGATAGAGTTAAGGCTGGCTTCAAATTTGTGATCCTCCTGCCTCAACCTCCCAGAGTAGTGGGGATTACAGATTTGTGCCACTGCTCCTGGCTCTAATAGATCTTCTGTAAAATGAAGACGCTACAATGATGTGGCAACTCTATTGGGAAGGACTAGAAAAGTTAGTTTCATTCCAGTTCTGAATTTACATTAGAATAATTTTTTGACATTCAAGCATTTTTGACTCTAGGGGTTGTGTGTGTGTGTGTGTGTGTGTGTTTTACTGGGGATTGAATATTGAATTGAACTCTACCACGGAGCTACATCCCCAGCCCATTTTTTACATTTTTGAGTTATTTATTTATTTATTTATTTATTTATTTATTTATTTATTTATTTGGTACTGGGACTTGAACCCAGGGGCACTCCACCACTGAGCCACATCCCCAGCCCTATTTTGTATTTTATTTAGAGACAGGGTCTCACTGAGTTGCTTAGGGCCTCGCTAAATTGCTGAGGCTGGCTTTGAGCTCTCGATCCTCCTGACTCAGCCGCCCAAGTGTGGGATTATAGGCGTGCACCACCGTGCCCGGCTTTGAGTTTTTATTTTGAACCATGGTCTCATTAAGTTGGCAGGCTGGCTTAGAACTTGCAGGCCACATGCCTCCATGTTGCTGGGATGACAGGTTTGTGTCATTGTGCATGCATTTTAGAATTTTAAAATATTTAGCCTGGGTATAGTGGCACCCTTCTGTCATTCTAGCACATAGGAGTCTGAGGCAGAAGGGTCCTTGAGGGACCAAGAAGGGTTGGGGTAGTTCAGTGGTAGAATGCTTGCTTAGCATGAGCGAGGCCTTGGGTTCAATTCAAAAAGCCAAAAACAAACAAAAAAGCACCAAAGAGGAACTTTGGGTAAGGTGGCACATGCCTGTAATCCAGCAAGTTGGGAGGCTGAGGCAGGAGGATTCCAACTTAGAGGCCAGCCTGAGCAACTTAATGAGACCTTGTCTCTAAATAAACAATAAACAGGCTTAGGGTATAGCTCAGTGGTAGAGTGTCCCTGAGTTCAATCCCCAGTATAAACTTTTTTTTAGTTATATTTCTTGAGACATCACATATTATGCTCTTTGCTTATAATTGGACCTCACCTGAATTTTGTTCTATTTTTTAAGTTTTTGTCTTATAAATATCTTGTATAACTGTAGATTTAATTCTAAATTTAAGAAATCAGTACAGAAGAGGAAAACAAAATGAAACAAAACAAAACTATCATTGGCCTTAGAGAATGACTTGGAGGGAGGCATGTGTAGATCAGGGAGATCAGTTAGAAGATTGTTATGGTTTGGATTTTAAATATCCCCCACAGGCATGTGCTAAAGGCCTGGTTGCCAGACTGTGGCACCATTGGGAGATAGTGGTAGCTTTAACAGGTGGCCCTAGTGGAAGGAAGTTAGGTTACTATGGCAGGCCCGGGGTTTGGGGGCAGTTTGCCCTTGAAGGAGATATTGGAGTCCCAGCTCCTTCCTTTCTCTGCTTTCTGGCTGCCATGAGGTAATAGCTTTCCTTCACTACGTTTTTCTGCCTTGAAACAGTCCCCAAAACAACACAGACCACTGACTATTGCCTTATTTCCTATTTAATGTTGATATTCTCAGATATTTTGTCACAGCAATGGAAACAGACCATTGGGACAATTTGGGGAAGAAGATATGATGACTTGAATTGAAATGGCAATAGGAATTCACACATGAAATAAAATACACAAGTAAAATTGAAGAGCTAAAATCTTTTAAATTCAAATGAGAGTTGGATACATCAGGAAGAAGTCATCATTTCTCCCCTCTATTTAAAAAAATTTATTTAACAGCTTTATCTACTGAAAAAGCCTAGAAATAAGGAATGCCAAGAAACAACCAACAGGCTGGGCAAAATGGCCCACAAGGTAATCCCAGCAGCTTGGGAGGCTAAGGCAGAAGGATTGTGAATTCAAAGCCAGCCTCAGCAAGAACGTGTCTCAAAATAAAAATGTAGAAACAGGCTGGAGATATGGCTCAGTGGTTAAGTGCCTCTAGGTTCAATCCCTGGTACTAAGTAAATAAATAAAAGACAAAATCAAAGAAATAATCAACATGCAATCAACATGCAGAATGTTCCAGATTCTGGATTTGGATAATTGCTTCTTTGGGGTATATGTATGTATGTATTTATTTTACAGTACGGGGGATTGAATCCTGGTGCACTCTACCACTGAACTACAGTTCTTAGTTCTTTTATTTTGAAACCAGGTCTCACTAAGTTGCCCAGACTGGCCTCTAACTTGAGATGCTCCTGCCTCAGCCTCCCAAGTTCCTGGAATTGCAGTTGTCACAGTGCCCAGCCTCAGGGTTTCCTTTAGCTTGATTTGATCTTCATTTCTTGTTTAGCCTGAATATTGGAAACTAGATCTGAAAATTTGATTTTTCTTTTTTGGCAAGGATAGGTCATAGGTGATGCTTTATACTTTACTTGAATCACACTGGGAGGCACATCATTTCCAGCTGTTCCATTTTAGTGATGCTGAGATTTATTAGCAAAGATAGGTCATTATGGACTGACAGAAAATTCCTTATAATATCGAGGCATGATAGTGCACACCAGTAATTCTGGTGACATAGGAGGCTGAGGCAGGAAGATCTGGAGTTGAAGGTCAGCCTCAGGAACCCAGTGAGACATGCATCAAAACAAAAAAGGGGATGGAGGTGTAGCTCAGTGGTGGAGCACCCCTGGGTTCAAATCCCAGTACCATACAGATGAAAGAAAGAAAGAAAGAAAGAAAGAAAGAAAGAAAGAAAGAAAGAAAGAAAGAAAGAAAGAGCTACTTTCCTATTATGTTTATCTAATTACTTTAGCATTCATTGGAGATTGCTGCCCAAATTATTTATTTTGTCAGGAATTGCTAGATTGCCCTTTCCTAACTCAGTTTTTTTTTTCCTTTTCAAAACATGGTTGAGATACAACTGATGTACAATTAACTGCTCATTTCAAAAAGACACAATTTGGGGGCCAGGAATGTGATTGTGTTGTAGAGCACTTGCCTAGCACAAGGCTCTGTGTTCGCTCCCTAGCAACACACACACACACACACACACACACACACGCACACACACACACACGCACACACACACAACACAGAGTTTTAGCTTTTTCACTGCTGTGACTAAAGGACGAAACCAGAACAATAGTAGGGGAGGAAAAGTTTATTTAAGGGTTCACAGTTTCAGAGTTCTCTGTCCATATACAGCCAGCTCCATTCCTCAGGGCTCAAGGGAGGCTGAACATCCTGGTGGAAGAGTGTGGCAGAGGGAAGCAGCTCAATATGATGATCAGAAAGCATATCTATCTATCTATCTATCTATCTATATCTATATCTATATCTATATCTATATCTATATATCCCAAAGCAACACTCTCCAGACACCTCCTCCAGTCAGGCTCCATCTGCCTCCAGTTACCACTCAGTTAATCTCATCAGGGGGGTTAATCCATTGATTAGTTTAAGGTTCTTGAAACCTAATCATTTCTTCTGTGAACCTTCTTGCATTGTCTCACATGTGAGCTTTTGGGGGACACCTCACATCCAAACCATCTCTCTCTCTCTCTCTCTCTCTCTCTCCCTCTCTCTCTCTCACACACACACACACACACACACACACAGTACAATTTAATTAATATTGACATACACACCTATGAAGCCATCACCACAATCAAAGTGCATGTATCTGTCATCCCAAGGTGTCTCCTCTACCCTACTGTATATTTGGAGGTATTCATTATCAAAAGCAAAATAAGTAAATAAATAAATGGAAATTTTTATGAAGCAAATCAAGAGGGCTTGGTGATTGAATGCTGGGGGTTAATGAGGGAAGGGTCTGGAATGACCCAGGTAGGTGATACCATTTATTGAAAATGGGAACTCTAGAGGAGAAAATTGGCAAGTTCTACTTTGTAAATGTTAAGTGTGAGGTCACAATGGGATATGCATGTAGAAATGCCAAGAAGGTGTTAAAGGAACAGTTTAAGAACAGGATTTTTTTTTTTTTTTTTTTTGTGGTGGTAGGGATTGAACCCAGGGCCCTGGACTTGTGAGGCAAGCACTATACCAAATGAGCTATATCCCCAGCAAAGGAACGGTTTAGACCAGAGATATATATTTGTGACTACTGGCAAGTACTAGCTGAAGCCAGATAGTAGAAATTATCTGCAGAATAAGTGCAAAATGGAAAGAGAAAAGGGTAAAGGGGGAAAAGGTCTGAAAAGTTATGATTTTTATGATCAGGTAGAAGAGGAAGCAGGGGAAAATGATGAGTGTGGAGGGAAACAGGGAGAGAAGGGGCCAGGTGTGCTGATCCTGTGAAGTCATTTTCTGCATGGTAGTTTTCCATTTTTCTCAAAAGTTTTAGGCTGTGGGTATGGTTCAGAGGAGAGCAGCAGCCCAGCATGTTCGAGACCCTGGGTTCCATCCCCAACATAAAAAAAAAACAAAAAACAAAAAACAAAAAAACCCCCAAAGTAATATGTTAACATTATGATTTATGCATTATACACCAGTAAATAGGGGCATAATCCTGAAAGATGTCACATTTATTACATTAATAAAATTAAATCTCTGGCCAGGCGTGGTGGCACACGCCTATAATCCTGGTAGCTGGGGAGGCTGAGGCAGGAGGATGGCAAGTTCAAAGCCAGCCTTAGCAATCATAGATGCTAAGCAACTCAGTGAGACCCTGTCTCTAAATAAAATACAAAATAGGGCTGGGGATGTGGCTCAGTGGTTGAGTGCCCCTGAGTTCAATCCCTGGTACTAAGAAAAAAAATTAAACCTCTGAACCTGTGAGAGCTGAGGACTGGACAACCAAAATAAATGGTATCACATGAGTACTCTAGGAGCTAGTTGGCTAGTGTGGCCTGATGACTTCTATTCCTGAGGAAGTCTTTCTTCAAAGCACTTACATTATTTATTAAAAATGAGTAATATTAAAACAATTTTCTTTTGTGTATATCATTAGCCTTTTCAATATCAGTGAAAAGTTAGAATAACCCAATTTTTTATCTTTTATTAGCAAAAGAAATTCACGTGAAGACATGTCAGAAGCAACTTTTTTTTCTTTCCCCTTTCTTAACTTTTTTTTTTCTTAACAAGGTCTTACTATGTTGCCTGGGCTGGCCTTGCACTCCTGGGTTCAAGTGATCTTCCTGACTCAGCCTTTCAAGTGGCAGGAGTGCACTGCTACCCACTCAGCAGTATTTTTTTTTTTTTAACAAAACTTTTTATAAAAAACTTAAAAAAAGTTTTACATGTATATATGTATATATACATACGTATATGTATATATGTATATATATGTACACACATATATATATATTTTTAAATAAATTTGAAGCCAGGAATAGTGATGCACACCTGTTAATCCCAGCAGTTTGGGAGGCTGAGGTAGGAGGATCACAAGTTTGAGGTCATCCTGGGCAAGTTAGTGAGACACTTAGGAACGTAGCAAGACACTGTCTTAAAATAAAACATAAAAGGGGCTAGGGATGTTGTTCAGTGGTGAAGTGCCCTGGGTTCAATCTTAGTACCAAAAAAAAAAAAAAAAAAAAAAAGAAGAAAGAAAATGTTTTTCAAAGAAGCAAGTGGGGTTTCTCACTTTGGTTATACCTAAGGTACCCACAGAAACCTCCCATGAAGCTGTAAACAAGGGCTATATAGTAACCTTTCTGTCCATTTTAGGATGTTAGCATAAAAGGAAACCTGGCTCATTAAACACTTGACCTTGGATGGACTGGGGGTGTAGCTCAGCGGATAAGTGCATGCTTAGGAGGCCCTGGGTTCCACTCCCAGCCCTGAAAAGTAAATACAAAGTTCATATGGAAATCTTGCTGTAAAATTCCTGATTGATGATCATCCAACAACTGCTTGTTCAATATAAACAGTAGATCTGGAGTACTCTGGGTCACTAGATGATAGTTCTTTCTAGAAATTTCTATATTGAGAATAAACTTCCTTTGGGGTTTGAGATTTTATAGTTCTTTTTAAGAAAGCTTTGAGGAAGGGATGAAGACAATTCAGTTTCAATGTCATACAAACTTTAATTTTTTCATGTTAAAAGAATGGATGAATCAATAAAATTAATACCTATTTGATTTTGAAGGGTCAACTGTATCCTATTAACCTAGAAAAACTCTTAGAAGAACATTAAATCTTTAGGAATGATTTGATGTGCATGAACTTCTCCAACAAAAATGCAACTATGCTGAGCCCCATTAGGTCACCCCACCCCCAAGAAGAGCTGATAGATGAAGATACCCTCACCCCATTCTTTCCATCCTACTGCAGGCAGCTGCAGGGACAGGTAACCGAGCAGGAGAGGGATGACCTTGCACTGGAATTAGGCACACTCAGCTCAAATCCACTTCTATTTACTATGTGTCTGATTTTGGGCTATTAAACTACTCGAGTATTTTTTTTACTTATTTAAAAGATGAAGATAATGTTTATTTGGCAGAAGTACTATGAAAATCAAATAAATTAAGTAGTAGAAAACATGAAACATAGCAACTGGCTGTTGGAATGGGCTTTATAATGGTAGCTATTATTCTTACATTTAGGCAATATTTCATTAAGAAAACCATGTTAAACTTCATTTTTTTTTTTTTTTTTTTTTTTGTATTGGGGATTGACTCTCGGGGCACTTTACAAATGAGCTACATCTCTAGCTCTTTTTATTTTTTGTGTTTTTGTGACAAGATCACATTGAATTATTGATGCTGGCCCTGAACTTGGGATCCTTCTGCCTCAGTCTTCCAAATCACTGGGATTACAGGTTTGTGCCACTGCACTCAGTGTTAATTTTGTTTTTACAATTTTTTCCTTTTGCTTTTTTTGTGCTACAGAGGATTAAACCCAGGGACATTCTACCATTGAGCTACTCCCCAGCCTCCCATCCTGTTTTTGAGATGGGGTCTGCTAAGACCCTCAGGCTGGCCTCAACCTTGTGATCAGCCTCCCCAGTAGTTTTTAAATAAGAAAAAATGAGATGGTGCACACCTGTAATCCTAGCAACTGGGGGAGGCTAAGGCGGGAGGATCATGAATTCAAAGCCAGCCTCAGCAACTTAGCGAGGCCTTAAATAACTCGCTAAGTTGCTGAGGCTGGCTTTGAATTCATGGCCAGGAGAGGATGAGGTAAGAATTAAGAAGTGAGGGGATGCATAATAGTTGAGGTTGAAGCAATACAAATGTCAGTCAAGGACTTTTTTTTTTTGGTAGCAGGGATTCAACTCAGGAGCACTAAATCACTGAGCCACATCCCCAGCCCTTTTTTGTATTTTATTTAGAGACAGGGTCTCACTTAGGGCCTCACTTAAGTTGCTGAGGCTGGCTTTAAACCTAGAGATCCTCCAGGTTCAGCCTCCCTAGTTGCTGGGATTGCAGGCATGCACCCCCAAGTCTGGCTCGAGGACATTTTTTTGTGGTGCTGGGGCAACCCAGGGCCTTGTGCTTGTGAGGCAAGCACTCTACCAACTGAGCTATATCCCCAGTCCTTGAGGACATTTTTGATCTGTCAACACTCTGACTGTGGTTAGGGTGCTGGCTTCTATGGAGAAGGCCAGGGATGATGCTAAACATCACACAGGTTGAGGGACTGCCTCCCACTCCCACCTGAGAGAGAATTATCCAGCCCAAAATGTTAATAGTGCTTGAGAAAACTGGATATGTATGCTAAATAAAACGTACAGGAGGTCATGGTTTTGGACTAAGCTAAGGCCCTAACAGACCAGACTAAAAATCAAAATAGAGTCACACATACTAAAGTTTCAGGTCATCAACTGAAACCAAGTTGTTATCTGCACTTCCAAGAAATCAGGAGAGATAAAAACAAATTTCCCTAAGGGGTCAGTTTCAATGTCCATGATAATTAACTTCCCTCTATGTTAATTTACAGGAGAAAGAGTAACTTGATGTTAACCAACCAGTTATTGTTGTTTTGTTGTTATCACTAGGCACTGGGATTAAACCTAGGGCTTTGTGCACGCTAAATATGTGCTCCACCACTGAGCCACACTCCCAGGCCAGAAAGTAACTGAAACAAAAGACCAATCCAGCTTTTTGTTCTTTTTTCTGCTTTCTTTTGTCCTTTTCTAGCTATAAAGGCAACATCTTCCACTCTGCTTTTTGGAACACTTATTATAGGGAACAAAGTGTTCCACAATAACAAATAAAGGCAATTAAGATCTTTAAACTAGGGATGGGGATGTAGCTCAATTGGAGAGTGCTTACCTAGTATGTACAAGGTCTTGGGTTTAATACATAGCACCAGAAAAAAAAAAAATCAATACAAGATCTTTAAATTTGTTGTCATTTTGTCTTTTAACACATCTATTTATCTATCTAAAATTATATGGTGGGCACATAGCTCAGGGGTAGAACACTTACTTGCCTAGCATGCTTAAAGCCTTGGTTCAGTCTCCAGCACCCTACAGAAACAAAATGATGTTTTTCTTTTTTTTCCTTTTGCCTCCCTCCTTTTATTTATTGGTTTATTTTTTGTGGTGCCCCCTTCTTTTAAATTATAAAATATCAGTGAGAAATGAAACATATTTTATGACAAGACAAAAAAATCGTATTGATTTCTTTTTTCACTGAACAGACATTTAATTGGTCAATATTGCATCTGGAGCAGCAATGTTATGATTGATGTTCCAACAGACTTTCCACCAGACTTTTACTTCACCAATGGAAAAGCAGACTTTCTGTCACATTCTACTGGTTGATGATAATAAGAAATACGAAAAAAAAAAAAAACCCCAAACAATACTAAGCCCAAAGGAGAAGCAGCAGTTATATCCACCTACATAGTATTTGACCACCATTACAAGGACTTGAAGTGCTTGTGAAGTAGAGTTTGCAAATGATTCTTAGCTTTTAAAAATGCACAGTGTCTTTGTATTTGGGTTAGGATAAATTTATGTAGTCTGGGCTGGGTTGTGGGTCAGTGGTAGAGTGCTTGTCTAGCATGTGTCAGGCACTGAGTTCGATCAGCAGCAACACAAAAATAAATAAATAAAAGGCCCATCAAAAACTAAAAAATATTTAAAAAATTATGTAGTCTGGAAAATTTACTCACCAAAATATTTATAAGTCACACACTGAAAATGAACATTCGTGAAAACTCCAAAATCTAAATCATAGGATATGTTTATTTTGTAACAAAATAGATACAATCAAATATAAAGCATACTATTGTTTTCACTTTATACATTTTGATTATGCTGCAATTTGTTAATATAACATTAGTTAGAGTAAACATTAAATTACTTATTTAAAAAATGCCAAGCATATTATTAAGATGAACTTCTTTCTCATCAGAAAAAGAACTTCAGGAGTAAATAATGATATATCCAGCATATCCAATCCAAAACATCCTGAGGTTTTGGCTGCAGATTTGGCTCAGTGGTAGAGCGCTTGCCTAGCATGAAAGCTTGGGTTTGGTCCCCAGCAGTGGAAAACACTAGGTCTTCATCTTCTGTTTCTTAGACCATTCAGGTGCTTCCTTTTTAGTCTAAAAAGAAGAAAAAGAAAATGAAACATAATGCTTACAAGGAGGACAAGAAAGGCAATTTAGAGAACTAGGTACCTATACACATTGGGGCCTTTTATGTAAACTACAGAACTGCTTTTCTTGGTTCAGAAGGACACTTAAGGACAAAGGTTCTGTCCTTTGTCAGAAATAATCCTACCTGGTAGATCTGTAAGAAAACTAAACATCAGAAGCTGAGGCAGAAGGATCCCAAGTTCAAAGCCAGCCTCAGCAACTCAGTGAGGCCCTGAGCAACTTCTCAAGACTCCGTCTCAAAATAAAAAATAAAAAGAGACTGGGGCTATAGCTCAGTTGTTAGGCACCACTGGGTTCAATCATTCCTGATAAACAAAAAAAAAAAAAAAAAAAAGACTACACATAGAAGTTTTTTGGTTCAAACACTATATTTTACAGGGCTGGGGATGTGGCTCAGTTGGTAGAGTTCTTGCCTAGCATGCATGAGGCCTTGGGCTCAATCTCCAGCACTGTGTTAAAAAAAAAAATCCAATAACGACACAACTTTCTAGTTGTCTCTTTTATATAGACATGAGTGTTCATTTAGTCAATAGATATTTCCTGAAGAATTACTATACTCCAACTATCATGTTTTAAATCTTTTGAGTTACTAAGCACTTACTAAAGTACTTCTTGGGTTTATTGCTTAATCATTTCAGTATAAAAACAAGCAGGCTGTATAGAAGAAAAAAGCAGGCTAGGTGTGGTGGCACATGCTAGTAATTGCAGTGGCTCTGCAGGCAGAAGCAGGAGGATCCCAAATTCAAAGCCAGCCTCAACAACTTAGCAAGGCCCTAGGCAACTTGGCAAGACAGTGTCTCAAAATCAAAAATTAAAATTAAAAAACGGGCAAGGGATGTAGCTGAGGTGTTAAGTGCACCTGGGTTAAATCCCTAAAAAATAACAAACAACCAGAAAAAAAAAAAAAAAAAAAAAGGAAAGAAAGAAAAAAGAAGTGAACTGTTATGGAATAAAGCATTCAGAATTCCTTTAAGAAAGTGATTCCAATTAAAATATCCTCTTTCATATAATTAAATATGCAGTTTACTTCTTTATCACTTATATCTGCTTAAAACTACAAAGAACCATATTCTCAAATATATATGTACACAGGCATACAGATACGTAAGACAACTCATATTTTTTTGATATATATATATATATTTTTTTTCTTTTTTTGGTACTGGGGACTGACCCCAGAGGTGCTGTAACACTAAGCCACATCCACAGCCCTTTTAATTTTAAGACAAGATCACATCAAGTTGCTTAGGGTCTCAGTAAATTGCTGAGACTGTCTTCACACTTGCAGTCCTGCCTTAGCCTCCTGTGCTGGTAAGCATACAGGTGTGTGCTACCACACCTTACTTTGTTCATACTTTTAAAATATTGTTTGGCATGTCATAGAGAATGCACAAAATGTTGGAAGTGACATTGATAATCAGCCTCTCCTGACCTTATCCATAGTGTTAGCCAGTGTGGATTACCACCAAAGTAAGCCACTTTCCTCTCTCCTCAGACCTCCAATTAAAGTCACAAATACATTCATCTAAATCAGAAATATCAGATCCCTCTTCTATATCCATTCTAACTAGTCCTGTAATTAAAGTATCTTTTTAACTCTTTACTCTGCTTCTCTCTTGATCTCACTCGCTTATGTTGGGCTTCTGTCATTTCTGGCTTGATTCCTCCAAGAGCTTCCTATTCTGACTGACACTCTAACTTGTTCAATTCACTGTTCACAATTCTTTCAAGTTTATCTTTCTAAAACGCAAATTTGCATCAAGACATTTCAGTTCTTTCTTTAAAAGAAAGCCCAAAGGCCTTGGCATCAAATGTCAGAGAAGCTTCCCTGGCAAAAATAAGAAAATCACTTGGGAAAGGCCCCACCCAAACCAAATCTAAAAGACACAAAAGTATGAGCTAGAATGCTTGTTCCTTTCCTTTCTCCTTTTCTCTCTTCCTTCCATGGAGCTAAACCCCAGCCCCAGAGTCTATTTTATTAATTGGTGATTAAAAACTATCATTTGGGGCTGGGGATATAGCTCAGTTGGTAGAGGGCTTGCCCTGCAAGCACAAGGCCCTGGGTTCAATCCACAGCACCGCAAAAAAACAAAATAAAACAAAACAAAATAAATAAATAAAAATAAATAAAAACTATCATTTGGCCAGGAATGTCTGTCAGTTAACCAGTGTTTGTTTCTTTAAGAAATACGGAATGCTTCACAAATTTGTGTATGATCCTTGCACAGAGGCCATGCTAATTTTCTCTGTATCATTCCAATTTTAGTATATGTGCTTCTGAAGTGAGCTTTTGTGTGTGTGTGTGTGTGTGTGTGTGTGTGTGGTGCTGGGGATTGAACCCAGGGCTGTGTGCTTGTGAGGCAAGCACTCTACCAACTGAGCTATATCCCCAGCCGGAGCATTTTTTTTTTTTTTTTTAAAGACAATTGTTTAGAACGGTTTATGGTGCACAGCAAAATTGAGATGAAGTTAAAGAGATTTGCTATATATTCCATGCCCCAACACATGCTTAGCCTCCTCCATTATCAACATCCTTCATCATAGTAATACATCCTTCCAAGTGATGAACCTATACCGATACATCATTATCACTCAAAGTCCATAGTTTACATTACTCTTGGTGTTGGGCATTCTATAGGTTTAGACAAATGTGTTAAGACATTATTATGGTTTGCATATGAAATATCTTCCCAAAAGCTCACATTAAGCAATTCAGAAATGTTCAGATATGAAACAATTAGATTGAGAACTATACCCTAATCAGTGAATTAATCCACTTGATGGATTAACTGAATGGATTACTAGGTGGTAACTCTAGGCAGGTAGGGCAAGGCTTGAGGAAACAGGTCACTGGGGTGTGTACTTGGGGATTAGATTTAGTCCCTGGCTCCTTTCTCTTTGTTTCTGTGCTGCCATGAGATGAACAATTTTCGTCCACCAGGCCCTTCCAGGAGGATGTTCTGCCTCACCTCAGGCCCAAAGTAATGGAGTTGGCTGACCATGAACTGAAACCTCTGAAACTGTGAGCCTGAAATAAACTTTTCCTCTGTTCTTATCAGGCATTTTGGTCACGACTAACATAGATATATATGCCTTATAGTATCATACTAAATAATTTCACTGTCCTTAAAAATCCTCAAAGATTTTTAGCTCTATGTTCATGAGAGATATTGGTCTGTAGTTTTCTAGGCAAATTTTTTTTTTTTTTTTTGGTACTGGGGATTGAACCCAGGGCACTCCACCACTGAGCCACATCCCCAGCCCTATTTTGTATTTTTTTAGAGACAGGGTCTCACTGAGTTGCTTAGGGCCTCACTAAGTTGCTGAGGCTGGCTTTGAACTTGCGATCCTCCTGCCTCAGCCTCCCAAGTGCTGGGATTACAGGCGTGTACCACTGCGACCGGCGGCAAAAATCCTTCCTTTCTTCTTTCTTTTTCTTTCTCTCTCTCTCTCTTTCTTATTCCGGGGGTCAAACTCAGGGCCTTACTACATCCACTGGTCTGTCGTTTCTACAGCTTCCTATTGTTTTTTCCCTACTGTGGTGCTGGGAATTGAGCCCAGGGCCTCATGGATACTAGGTAAGTGCTCTACCACTGAGTTACATCCCAGTCCCGGTCTGTAGTTTCCCTTTTGCTATAATATCTTTATCTTGTTTCAGTTACTAAGGTAATGCTGGCCTGGTAAAGTGAGTTGGGAAACATATTCCTTTTGTTTCTATCATTTGAAAGAGACTGTAGAGAATTGGTATAATTTCTTCCTTAAATGCATTCAACAGTAAACCCATTTGGGTCTGGCATTATTTTGAAAGGTAATAAATTGATTCAACTTCTTTACTAGAAATGGGATCATTCAGTTTGCCTGTGCCTTCTTGTGTGACTTGTAGCAGATTGTGTCTTTCAAGGAATTGGTCCATTTCTTTTGGGCTATCAGATTTGTGGTCACAAACTTGGTATGGTGGCACATGCCTATAATCACAGTGACTTGGGAGGCTAAGGCTGGAGAATTCCAAGTTCAAGGCCGGCCTGAGCAACTTAGTGAGACACTGTTTCAAAATAAAAAATAAAAAGGGCTGGGATGTAGTTCAGTGATAGAGCACCCTGGTTCAATCACTAGTATTGAAAAAAAATTGTGGGCATAGAGTTGTTCATAATTATTCCTTTATTGTCTTTGAAAATGTCTATGGGATTGTTTAGTACTGCTCCCTTTTCATTTCTGAGAATAATTTTTGTCCTCCTTTTCTTAGTTAACTTGTGCTTTAGTTTGAATCTGGAATGTCCCTCTGAGGCCCATGTATTAGAGTTTAGTCCCCAACTTGGCACTATTGGGAGTTGGTTGAACTTTTTTTTGCAGTGCTAGGGAATGAATCCAGGCCGTGCATGTGCTAGGCAAGTGCTCCATCACAGAGCTACATCCCAAACCTTAACTGTTTTAATTTTATTTTATTGTGGTGCTGGGGATCAAACTCAGGGCCTCATCTCTGAAATATATCCTAGTCCTATTCCCCCTTCATTATTTGTTGGGGGGCGGGTACCAGGGATTGAACCCAAGGATGGTTAATCATTGAGCCACATCCCCAGCTCTTTTTATATTTTTATTTAGATACAGGGTCTTGCTGAGTTGCTTAGAGTCTCACAAAGTTGCTGAGTCCTCCTATCTCAGCCTCCCAAGCAGCTGGGATTATAGGCATGCACCACTGCACCTGGTTTATTTCTCTCTTCTTAATAATAGAATCTAAGAACAGATTTTTTTTTTTTTTTTTTTTTTAAGGAGAGCAATGGGCCCATCTAGTTAAAAATGACATATTATTCTCCTTGCTGCTAGGATGGGTCATGTGACTAAGTTATGGCCAATGGAATGTAAGTTGAGATGTTGGGCAGAATTTACGGAAAAACTTCTTTAGAAAGGGAGATGGGGAATTCAATCTCTTCTCCTGCTTCCTGCTTAGAATGCAGATATGATGGCTGAGGCCACAGCAACAACACTATGACTTAAAAAGCAGAAGCCACACTCCAAGGTTTCTGAAGAGAAAAGCAGAAACCTAGGTCTCTGACTTATAGGGTCAGAAACTAGTCCTGAAATGCTTATCGCTAGGCCTTTATCCACGAGACTGGACAGTTTGCTAAAGCCGTTGAACAGTCTACCTCTGAGTTATATCTCCAACCCTTATTATTTTTTATTTTGAGACGGGGTTATGATAAATTGCCTAGACTGGCCTCGGATTTATGATCCTCCTGTCTCAGCCTCCACAGTAGTTGGGATTATAGGTGTGTGTCACTGTACCTAATTTATTAATAGTAAAATAGGTTTTCATCAGAATCTATTTTTACCTATTACACTGCTATTAAAAACTTCCTCAATATTATAAGAGGAGGAGAGGATCTAGAAAAATGTAGCTGCTCAAAAACCTTGAGCTGTGCTCTTATTTCCTTCAGGTTTTTACTTAAGAATCACCTCTCTCAGGGAGGCTATACCTACCTTCCTTCTCCTTCCCCCTTCCTGTTTTATTTTCCTTCCTAGAATTTGTCATATTTTTCTGTATAACTTATTATTATTCTTTATTTTTATTTTTTGGTACTGGGGATTGATTGAGGCATGCTTAACCACTGAGCCACATCCCCAGCCCTTTTTATTTTTTATATTGAAACATGGTCTTGCTAAGTTGTTTAGGGCCTTACTAAGTTGCTGAGCATGGTTTTGAACTTGCCACCCTCCTGCCTCAGCCTTCTGAATTGTTGGGATTATAGGTATAAGCCACCATGTCTAGCATCTGACTTGCCTTTTTTTTTTTTTGCGGTGCTGGGGATCGAACCCAGGGCCTTGTGCTTGCAAGGCAAGCACTCTACCAACTGAGCTATATCCCCAACGCCCCCCCCCCTTTTTTTCCTGACTTGTCTTTTAAACAAAGACTTTGCCAACTCTCAATAGACAATTGATAAAATGGGCATGATAAAATATTTTGGATATCAATTAATTGCTTTTTATTTTGATAATTCCACTTTTCTGGCTTTTTGGTACTAGGAATTGAACCTATTGGCTCTTTCTAACTGAGCTCATCCCCAGACCTGTTTATTTTTTCATTTTTGAGACAGGGTCTCACTAGGTTGCCTAAGGTCTTACTAAATGCTGAGGCTGTCCTCAAACTTGCAATCCTCCTATGTCAGCCTCCCAAATCTTTGGGATTACAGGTGTACACCACCACACTTGGCTAATTCCATTCTTTTAACCATTTGTACTTCTGATATTCCTCCACTTTAATAAACTTACTTACCCTTCATAACCATGAATGGTGCTTTATAAGTAACAAAATTCAATATGCTACCTCAGTTATTAACAAACTAATTTTAAGTGAGGAGGGTTCTTATTTTACATATAAGACTCTCATAGATTCTTTTAGATTAAGCTGTTTTCATACACATTTTAATATTTTATGTGAGGCATATAAATTATTTAAAGATAATATTTTATAATGAGAATTTTGCTTTTATTTTGATGTGCTGGTTTAAGTTAATTATATTTATAATTTTATAGAGAAAACAACAAATTAATAAAAACCTTGAATTGTTATGGTGTGTTAACAGGTCCTAAAGTAAACCATATTCCAGATTTAGCAAAGTGCTCAGAAAGCTGTTGTAGAAACAAATGACAACATTAACCAGAAACCTACCAGAAGTAATTCACTATGTTACAAAGTGATTTTGGAGACAATTAACTGATGAGATAGGTACCTTTGTGTCATACAGAAGTTGTCAACCAAAACATTAATATATAACTTGGGGTTATAACATATTGAGAAAGTTTGTTGTTAAAATTAGAAAGAATGATCACTGAAACAAGCAGATGAAATAAGCCTGGTGGATCAGGCGCAGTGGTGCATGCCTGTAATCTCAGGGGCTCTGGAGGCTGAGGCAGGAGGACTCAAAGTTCAAGACCAGCCTCAGAAACATAGTGAGGTCCTAAGCAAATCAGCAAGACTTTGTCTCAAAACAAAAAATAAAAAAGGCTAAGGATGTGGCTTAGTGGTTGAGTGCCCTGGGTTCAATCCCTGGTACCAAAAAGAAATAAAAATAAAAATTTAAAAGAAATCCCTTATTTCTAACAGTTTGCCAGCTAAATTACATTAGGAAGAGGTCACAATTAGTATTCCTGATATGAAAAATTGAAAACAGTATTTTAAAAATGGTAAAGGTATCTTTGGTCTGGTCATGATTTTGGTGAGATGAATCTAGATTCCAAACAAATAGTCTCGATTCCATAGCTTCCAAACACGAATGTGACAAGAAAGAGTTATAGGTATGTTGAGCCATGGGTTCTCTCAGTCCCCAATGCCTGGGGTGGCTAAAGTATCTTTAATCTACCAGCAAAGGTCATTTATTCTAAAGTAAGAAACAATACTATCTCCAGCCAGCACCTGTGTCACTTATCTTAATATTTCCAATTGTACTCATTATATTAGTGTGTTATAAGGAACTACTAAATTCTATTTTTGATGAAATTATAAACTTTTTCTTTTTGTAGTACTGGGGATTGAACTCAGGGGCACTCTACCACTGAGTCCCATCACCAGCCCTTTTTAGTTTTTAATTTGAGGCAGGGTCTCAAATAAGTTGCCCTAGCTGCCTTTGAACTTGTAATCCTCTTGCCTCAGCCTCAGTTGCTGAAATTACAGGTGTGCACCACCACAGCCAGCGTAAACTTTTCTTTATTAACCAATAATGAGCCAGGCATGGTGGCACATGCCTACTGTAATCCCAGTGGCTTGAGAATTTGAGGCAGGAGGATCACAAGTTTAAAGCCATGCTCAGCAACTTAGTGAGGTCCTAAGCAACTCAATGAGACCCTGTCTCAAAACAAAAATAAAAAGGGCTGGGGATGTGGTTCAGTGGTTAAGTACCCCTGGGTTCAATCATCAGTATCAAAAAAACCAAAACAAAACTGTTTTTCTTCTTTTTTTCTTGGCGGTGCTGGGGATTGAACCTAGGGACTTGTGATTGTAAGGCAGGCACTCTACTAACTGAGCTACATCCCCAGTCCTAACAACACTGTTTTTATAACCGTTCTACAATACTTAAAATTAAAAAAGAATTGTGATTTAAAATAAACATCACATAGAATCACTCTATTAACTGAGCTACATCCCCAGTCCTAACAACACTGTTTTTATAACCGTTCTACAATACCTAAAATTAAAAAAGAATTGTGATTTAAAATAAACATCACATAAAATATACCATCTTAACTGTATCCCTTCCACCTCCCAATCTAGGGATTGAATCCGGGTCTTGCCCATGCCGGGCAAATACTCTATTACTGAGCTCTAGCCCCATCTTAACCATTTTTAAATGTATAGATTAGAGGCAGTAAGTACATTTACACTATTAGCCATCCATATAACTCTGTGATCTTGCATAACTGAAGCTCTTTCCATTAAATAATGTCCCCATTGCCTTCAGTCCCTGGCAACCACCATTCTACCTTATGTCTCTATTAATTTGACTACTCTATTTATCTACTTTTATTTTCCTTTTGGCCTAAGGGAAAGTGTTAATGAGTGATGAAATGACTAAAATCAGATAGACATAATGTAGTAAGAAATGAGAAAAGTCTAGATATAGAAAACACACACTAGACATCCTGTTCCTAAATAACAGGATCACAAGTTAGAAAATATTTTGTAAAAGTTGTATTATCTTTGCCTTTGGAATTTCCAATTCTTATCTTCATCTGACAAAATACTATACATTCTTCAAAGCCTAGCTCAAATTCTTTCTTTCTGATAAGACAGACTGAGTCCGCCAACACCATATTATCTATTTTCTCTTTGAATTTTCATAAACAATTTATATTTCCTATAAAGTAGGTTGTCCAACTATTGTTACTTGTTTCCTATCCTTGACTATAGAGGAACATCATCTTTTATTTATTTGTTTTTATAAAATATTTTTAGATGTAGATGGACACTTTGCCTTCATTTTGTTTATTTAGTTTTATGTGGTGCTGAGAATTGAACCCAGTGCTTCACACATGCTAGGCAAGTGCTCTATCACTGAGCCACAGCCACAGCCCCTCTTTTTATTTATTTTAATTTTTGTTGTTGTTGTTGTAGTGGGGATTGAACCCAGGGGCACTCTATCCCTGAGCTACATCCCTAGCCTTTTTTTTTTTTTCCAGTACCAGTGATTGAATCCAGGGGTGCTTAACCACAGAGCCACATCCCTAGTCCTCTCTAAATTTTATTTAAGAGACAGGGTCTCAATGAGTTGTTTAAGGTCTAAATACGTTGCTTCAGCTGGCTCTGAATTTGTAATCCTCCTGCCTCAGCTTCGCTGCTGGGATTATAGGTGTGCGCCACCACGCCTATAATTCTAGCCTTTTGATTCTATTTTGAGATGGGGTCCCCCTCAGGAGGACCTATTTGTGAATGCCCTGCCTCAGCCTCCTGAGTTGCTGGGGTTACAAGCATGCACCACCCTACCCAGCAAGTAGCATCATCTTTAAAGCAGACCCTATCTAATGATCAAATATTCTATTATACCTAGTATAGATTCTTATATCAGTCAATACACACCTCTTGAACTGAATTGTACTTATCTGAATACTTTCTTCCTTCCAGCTGACGACATACAGCCTTCTAGAGAAACGTGTGGTTTATATATATTACATAAACTTAATTTACTCATCCAACATGTATTAACAAATCCAAGTCAAGACCTGCACTCCATTACCAACTCACCATAATTCACTTTCATACACTGTCTACTGCTGCTGCACTGTCATTTGTTCCCTATCCTACTTGGAGCCCAAGGCTTTTTAAAAAAAATTATTTTTATTTGTTTTAATTAGTTATACATGACAGTAGAATTTACTTTGATACATCATATATAATGGCGTATAATTTCTCATTCTTCTGGTTATACATGATGTAGAATCCCACTGATCACATAGTTGCACATATGCACACAGGGTAACAATGTCTGATTCATTCTATGATCGTTCCTACCCCTAACCCCCTCCCCTCCCTTCACTCCCCTATCCCTACGTTTACTTGAAGAAAAGACTAAGGATGGTTGTTAGGTAAGGATGGTCGAGGTATTAAGAAAACAGTGACAATAATGCAAATCCTAAGTATAAATGATATTTTGGAATAAGAGGGCAGCAGAAAACTAGTGAAAGATGTTCAGGAAGATGTTCACAAGGTGTTTGGGAAGGAAAAGGGAAAGTTGCTCTATAGGGGATTAGAATAGCTCCAGGTTTTTCCAAGAAGGAGAGGCTATGCAAAAAGCTTAGCACAGCTAAGAGCTATCTTGAGAGAGAAAGCAGATAATTAGTGGGAATGAACTGGGTGTTTGTGAATGAGAGTGATTGAAGTGGTTTTGCTGGTGGCAGAAGTAGTCTTCACTATTGTCTTGGGAGTTGCTGCTTTCACTTCCCTAAAGCTTAGTTTAACATCCCCACCCAGCAAAGAGTTTAAAGAGCTAAGAAGACAGTCAAATGAGAGAGACAAGTAACTGCTTTTTTTTTTTTTTTTTTAATCCACAGCAAATATTGATTGAGTATCTGCCTTGATCATGTGCTGTAGAATACAACCAGAACAGAACTTCTGTCCTGAAGGCACTTATATTCTGGGGTTCAATCTAGTCTTTGTTGGTGCACTAAATGCCTGAACAACTCTGTCACATGTGATTTCAATGATCATAGTTTTTCTATAACATGCACCTTTTGGACTTCATATATAAATAAATATCACCTGCACTCTGCAAAATATTCATAAGAATATAAAAAGAAATTAAAATGTCAAGCCCTTATTTCTTGCTCCTTATGACAGCTCTGCTCCAATCCCACTGCCCTGTTAACAGTAGTTTTGTGTGTGCTTCCCTCATATTTTCATTGGATAAATATGCATGCATTTGCTGGGTGCAGTGGTGCATGTCTATAATTCCCGTCACTTGGGAGGCTGAGGCAGGAAGACTGCAAGTTCAAAACCAGCCTCAGCAATTTAGCAAGACCCGGTCTCAAAAATAAAGCCTAAAAAGGGCTGGGAATGTAGCTGAGTGGTTAAGCACCCCTGGGTTCAATCCCTGGTACACGCCCCCCACCCTCAAATGCATACATGCATTCATCCATTTTTTTTTGAGGGGGGGTACTGCCCAAGGACACTTAACCACTGAGCCACATTCCCAGACCTTCTAAATATTTTATTTAGAAACAGGGTCTCACTGAGTTGCTCAGGGCCTTTCTAAATTGCCGAGGCTGGCTTTGAACTTACCATCTTCCTGCCTCAGCCTCTTGAGCTGCTGGGATTAGAGGCAAGAATCACCAAGCCAGGTTCATTCATTCATCCTTGAATTTAATATCAGTTAAAATACCAACCACCCAGTGGGATGAATCTGACGTAACTTTCCTATGTATATATATAAATAATCCACAGTGAATCTCAACATCATGTACATCCACAAGATTGTGATCCTAATTAGAATAAGATATACTTCATGTTTGTATAAATATGTCAAAATAGACTCTACTGTAATGTGTAACTAAAAATAACAAATTAAAAGAAATACCAACAACAAATATTAGCCAAAGGATCTGGAAGTGAATTAGAAATGTTTCCATTTTAGTTAGAAAACCTTAAGATTATGAAATGATTAGATCTTATTTCAAGTACTTGCATCATAAATTCCTTATTGACAAGTTCAGAAAATATAAGTATTGTCAGGAAAAACTAAAAATATTGAAAAGATAGTCAGGTGTGGTGGGGCATCCCAATAATCACAGTTACTTGGGAGACTGAGGCAGGAGGATTGTCAGTTCATGGTCAGCCTAGGCAACTTAATGACTCTCAAAATAAAAGACACGGCCGGTGGTATAGCTCAGTGGTAAAGGGTTTGTCTAGCATATGTGAGGTCCTGGGTTAAATCCTCAACGCTGAAACAACAACAAAAAAATTGATGCCTAAAGTGAATCATGGAATGCTAGAATAGAAAGTCTAGAATGAATTTCATGTAATTCCTTCCTAATTTATAGATAAAAACAGACTGAGAGTAATATAGATTACATAAATGTAATCTATATGTAATATAGATTACATAAATCTCATTACTAATTTTTTTGGGCCCTGGAGATGGAACCCTTTACCACTGATTCACATCCTTAGACCCCACCCCTCCACCCTTTAAAAATAATTTGGGAAAGGGTTTCACTAAGTTGCTTAGGTCCTCACTAATTGCTAAGGCTGGCCTTGAACTCATGATCCTCCTGCATCAGCCTCCTGAGGTGCTGGGATTACAGGTATGTACCACCACTTGGTCACCTTACTAATTTTGCATTAGCACATAATCTTTATTTGACAGGTCTACAGTATCACTTCTCAGTTTTCATGAGGGAAGGTAAGCTCATAACCTCTTTGAACATGTTCCCTTATTTAACAATAATAAACTTATCAGAAAACAAAACAGAAATGCAGATAAGCACAAAGAAGAAATGAAAACAACCCAATTCATACTTGTTATACTGACTCTTAGTTTTATCCTCACTGTATAACCTGATTTTAAGATACTGGGAAATCTTACTCTTATTCATGTACTGGCTGCACTCAGGATTTTAAGAAATCACAAACAGGTTACCAAGTTAAAGTCAGAAATGCAGAGAAGCAGGTTCAGAAGAAGTAGGTTGTTGCTTGGAATAGACAAGGGTCAGAAAAGCAGACGAGAGATTTTTTTCCCCCTGGTACTGGGGTTGAACCCTGGGGTGCTTTGCCACTGATTTACCTCCCCCCCCCCCTAACTTTTTATTTTCATGTTGAGTCTCCCTAAGTTGCCCAGGCTGGCCTCAAACTTGGAATCGTCCTGTCTCAGCCTCCAGAGTTGTCGGGATTGATTGCAGGTGTGCACCACCACACCTGGCTGAGAAAGTTCTGATAGGCCTTAAATATTTGAGTCTATCTTACGGTTTTCATCAGAGCTTATTTTCCCATTGTTCATGCATTCTCTGTCTTCTTCCTATAGATCATAATTTAACAGATGGCGCAGTGTCACTATACTCTCAGCCTACTTTTTGAGAAAAACTCAACCATCGTCCCCCTTAAAAAATGGCACTAAGCAGCCGGGTGTGGTGGTGCACGCCTGTAATCCAAGCGACTTGGGAGGCTGAGTCAGGAGGATTGCGAGTTCAAAGCCAGCCTCAGCAACTTAGCGAGGCCCTAAGCAACTCAGTGAGACCCTGTCTCTAAATAAAATACAAAATAGGGCTGGGGATGTGGCTCAGTGGCCGAGTGTCCCTGAGTTCAATCCCTAGTTAAAAAAAAAAAAAAAAAAAAAATGGCACTAAGCTGCTAAATTTGGTACAGTGTGACCCCTGTTCACCAGTAAGGGCAGTCATTCTATAGGCTAATGATTTTAGGAGGTCTTGCCAAAAAATAGGATAACACCCAATGAAGGTGAGCTGTGTCAACGTGATTCTTAGTCCTGGAAAATGCAGTGAAAGTTAGATTCTAAGACAGCAGATATGGAAAGGATGCACAGAAAGATGTCTCAAGACAAAGGCCATGAGCAATGAGGAAGTGGAAATGAGTAAGCAGAAACCAGGAGAGAAACAAAGAGAAGCTGATGTCCTACAGAAGAAAAGATTCAGGGACAGGGCTGCTGAAATCCCTGGAGCTGCCTTGTTCCAGGGTGGTCAGTGGAGGATTCCTGCTTTCTCTTTCCGGTCAGCTCAGTCTCCATTACTGCCATATGTATCTTTACAACTGTTTCTTTATTTGATTGAGATTGCAACTTTCTATCGTTTGTTAAAAAAGGAAGTTAAAAAAATAAAAAAAGCAGGTTGAATTAAACAATCATGATCTTGAGTAGCATTATCTGCACGTATAATGAAATGCATTAGATCAGAAGTTTCCATACTTATTATTATAATCATCTAGGGAATTTTTTAAAATTTAAGATTCTGGAGACTCACTGAATCAGAGTATCGGAGAAAATCTTTCTGGTTTTGATTCTTTATGTTCAGAAGGTAAAAATCACTTTTCTTCTGAGAAATGAAGGCATGATTGGGAAGTCATATAGAAGTAAAGTATTTTAATAATGTTACTATTTTGATTCTGTTGCCTTTTAATCTCCATTTTTATTATTTGTTAAAGTAAATAATATTTCTTAATTTAATTTCCCTTTTAATACAAAATTTCCTTATTTCTTTTTCGTTGACTAATTTCTGTGCACATACATCTCTACCTAACAATGCATTTCAGTCTATTTTAATATGATTGGTTTTATACTTCATGAGGGACTCAGAACAAAACATTATTTTATAAATAAGAGGAAACAGGTGCTATTTTCATCCCTTTTATTCTCCCCCCTCTTATTCTTATGTAAATTACAACATTATACAAAATGCATTTCTTTTTTTTTTTTTTTTTTTTGCAGTGCTGGGGATTGAACCCAGGGCTTTGTGCTTGCAAGGCAGGCACTCTACCAACTGAACTATATCCCCAGCCCCTACACAATGCATTTCTGATTCCCCTATAATTAGTCCCTGGAGGCAGGGGAAAGAAAGTGCCACATTTAGGATAATTTCTGGGCAAGGCCAATACATTAACTACAAACATAAAATCCAACTATCATCTGAAGATAGAGAAGATACACACTGAAAAAAGGAATGAATCAGATCTTTCAAGGCCCTTGCATAAAACTATTAAAATTAGTTTAAAAACAATATGAATGAGAGGAAAAAATTTAAAATATATTTAGTGAGAATCAGAGGTGAAATTATAAGTATTTTTAATTGTACTTACAAAGAGTGTTGGCTTGGGTATAAATATATTGTCTTCATGTTCTTTAGGCATATTCAAAGTCTTTGATGTCTGATTTTCTGTCAGATTTTTTGATTCTGTTTTAGTAAGAAGTAAGTTGTTTTCAGAATGTTTACTACGCATATTAATGAGAATCTGTTTCATTGCTGCCAATTCCTGTTGATATATGAAAACAAGAAAATGACAAGTATGATTTTGGCAAAGAGACAAATAATGATTGATGTTAAAATATTTACTTACTTTTCTTTAAGTAGAAGAAATATTTGAAGCAATTATACTACATAAATGAGGAAAGTTGTAAAAACAACAAAATATTAAAGTACAATAATCATACCCATGAATCTTACAATCATAAATTTGACATTAATTTTAGTATGACAACTATACTCTTAATGATTCCCAAATTTGTCTGCATATTGGAATCACCTGTGGAGCATCAGCAACTACCCATGATGCCTATGCCTATGTAATTGGTGTGGCATAGTTTTCGACACATTTGTTGTTAGATTATTTAGATGCTTAATATTTTTTTCTCCCTTTTAAACTATACCAGTCCTTATGAAGTCTTATATGAAGATGGCAGAAAAAAAAAAGAACCCAAATAATTTTTTTTTTTCTTGGCTACTAATCACTAGTTCAAACAGTAAGTTTAATAACATACTTCAGGGATTTGTTTAGCCATTTTATCCCGTTGTCCTTTTACAAATGATAAATGGCTTCAGTTACTTTCTTTTTTGTGGTGCTGGGGAATGAGCCCAGATCTTTGCATATGTTGGGCAAGGACCATACTACTGAGCCATCCCCCAGGCCCTTCAGTTGTCCATTGAGGGAAAGGTTAATTATGCTAAACTTTTTGAAGAACTCAGATCAGAATTTTTACTCATTCCTTATTGCAAATCTCTTCTGTGCATTATTTTCCTCTTAACAAACATTAGCACAGTATTTATTTAATTACTAAACTGATTCATCAAACACAAATATACGCAGAGATGACAGACTAAACTCTTTTACCTTATTTATCTACAGAGTAGGCTGTACACTAGGTAATTTTTTCCTCTTATTTTATTTCATCTTCATGCCAAGACACAAAACTAATGGCAACAGAAAGATACTCTGTTCTCTGCTACTAATCTGTTTATAGACATCAGTTCTGTGTCAGAGCAAGTTCCTACAGGCCTTTCTTTTCTGGCTGTCATTAGTTCTATTTAGAACCATCTAGCTTGAGTGGGTATTTTAAAACAGAGCTGCTGAGTTTAAGCCACATAACCTTAATAGATTTTAGGGCCAGGAGAGGGCTGGAAGAAATGGTGCCAGAATCCTTTCTCCTTTCAGCAGTGCTGGGCTGGCCTGGTCAAAACACATGAGAATATGTATAGCTTCAGAAATTACCAATCTCATATATTATGGTTTGGGCCTTGTGGGGCTTTTTTTTTTACTTCCAAAATTATATTATTTATATTCTCCTGTATAGTGAAGTTATATACTGAGTCAGTGTTAATCACATTTGGTGTTATGGTAGATTTTAGCTCCTGTTCTATTCACCAAGATAAGCAGAAGGGAAGGGGCAGATGATGTCTCCCAGCCTATGAAATGAACTTTCTCCGACCCCCTCCTCTCCCCTTCATCTGTCTCCATGGTCCTCCACCCCCGCCCCCGCACATTGCAAATGAACTTTCTATCTGAAATAACATCTTTCTACTAGCCATAACTTTTTGTCTTGACATGAAATAAAATAACTGGAAAAAAATTACCTTCAATACAATGTACCAGTATTTTACAGATAAATACAGTAAAGGAGAGGTTAGTCTATTATATTTGCTAGGGGAGGGGAGGAGGGATGGAGATAAGAGAAAGGGAAAGAGCTGAGAGTGTGGGAGGCAGAGGGCTTTGCCCTCAAGTGTTCTAGAGGAGACCATAATTTTGTTTCTCTTAGGCTTTCTTCTGTGGCTGGCATAAGAGCAGGTATAGGAATGCAGATCATGTATATTTTGATACTAGGGATTGAACCCAGGACCTCTTAACCACTGAGCCACATCCCCAGTCCTTTCAAAATTCTGAGACAGGGTCTCGTTACCACTAAGTTGTTGAGGCTGGCCTCAAACTTGTGATCTTCTTGCCTGAGCCTCCCAAGTCACTAAGATTACAGGTGTGTGCCACCACACCCCACCTGCAGATCACCCTTGATGCTAGTCAGGAGATTAGAAGGCAGATTCATATTTTTGCCTTATTAAGAGTAGGATAACTCCAATTTGGGGTTTTAGGATCACAGCAGTATTTTTGTTCATCTGACAGTAGTAATAGTACTAGCATGGTTTCTGAAATCCAGGTAAAGAACACTTTATAAACAAGAAGATTCTGTAAAATTCCTATTAGGATCATACAGCTAGAGTGAATACCAAAATAACATTTAGAATACATTCTAAGCTTTACTATGTTTGGCTGATATGATGATCCCTTTTATATCAATGGTAAATTTGAACAAAGAAAATGCCACTTTAACATTAAATATTACCTATAATACCATCATAGGCTGAGCACACAGGGAATCAAGCACATGTAGTGAAAATATTTTAATATTAGTCTAGAAGTTAAAGACATCTATTCTTGATGCCATTATTCACTGGGTAAACTTAGGCAGCCTCCTCTGGTTCAATGAGCTTCAGTCTGCTAATTGATAAAATGTATGCTTGTGTTACCTTTTTGGATTTTTGCCAGTATGACAAGTGTTCAGGTATGTTTATTTTGTATTTCTTCTATTGCGAAGTTGAACAGCTTTCCACATATTTAAGGATATTTCATTTTCTGTTGATCTCCTTGGCCCATTTTTCTACTGGGTGAATGGTCATTTTCTTATATATTTCAAGGAGCTATTATATTCAAGGAAAATTAGCCCTGTATGGTTCAATGGCATTTTTTTTAGTTTGTTTATGCCTTTTTTTTTTAAACTATGTGAAACTTTTTAAAATCTTTTTTTTATTGGTTCTTTTTAATTATACATGACAGTAGAACCCATTTTGATATAATTATACTGCAGGGAATACATCTTTTTTCCACAATGTAGATTCACACGATTCATTTAATCTTACATATACATAGGGTAATACTGTCTGTCTCAGACTACTATCTTTCCTTCCCCCAACCACTCCCGTACCATTTTCCTCTATGCCATCCATACTTCCTCCATTCTTTTTTTTATCTCCCCCATATCTCCCCCCTCCCCCCATTATGTCTCACCATCCACTGATCAGAGAAAACATTCGGCCTTTGGTTTTTTGGG
>JAJEJO010000132.1:0-140675 GCA_020662805.1 Glaucomys volans | reverse complement strand
TCTAGCTATTGTGAATTGAGCAGCTATGAACATAGATGTGCCTGCATCCCTATACTTTGCTGATTTTAAGACCTTTGGGTATAAACCTAGGAGTGGGATGGCTGGGTCAAATGGTGGTTCCATTCTGTTTTTTGAGGAATCTCCATACTGCTTTCCAGAGTGGCTGCACCAATTTGCAACTCCACTAGCGATGTGTGAGTGTTATGTGAAACTTTTGATTATAACAAAGTTCAACGTGTCAATTTTCTTTATGACATTCTCCATGTTTTCCTTAATTTTTATGTATGGATCCAACACATTTCCTCCCATGCTGACTATCCTATAACAACATCATGTTCTGAAGACAGATTTTTTCTCCACTGATGCTATCTTTATCAGGTGCTAAACTTCCATAAGTATATGATTTATTTCTAGACTTTAAACTCTGTTTCAATAGTCTATCTATGCACCCATGTCACACTGTTTTAGTGTTTAATGCCTGAGGTATTTTTCTAGGTATATTCCTGGAGATAGGGATTAGATTACGCCAAATTAAAAAAAATTAGGAAGAACTGACTTCTTTATAATGTTGAGTCTTCTTAGCCATGGAACTATTTTAATGTATCTTTTATCTATGTTTTGGCATAAATTGTTCTTTCCTAATTAATGTTACTATTACAGTAAAATCACTATTCATGAGATGCCAATCATAAACTGACAAAACAAACAATAAGTAAACCAACACAACATGCAAGAATTAGAAACTGTATTTGTCATACAAAACAAAATCCTTTGATCAGATGAAGTCATTTTGACATTTTTCGGGATAGTACTAACCTGCCTGGTTCTTATCATTTGGTCTATCTACTGGTTGCTGGCTCCGTCTTCTATTTACCATTCTGCTCTGTTTCAAGTTGAGTTTTATATTTCATTTCCCTACCTTTTCTTTTTCTTCATCTTCTCTCTCTCTCTCTCTCTTTTTCTTTTGGTTAAGTGCCACTGGGAATTGAACCTAGTGGCACTTAACCACCGAGCCACATCTCCTGCCTTTTTTTTTTTTTTCTGAAACAGGGTCTTGCTAAGTTGCTTAGGGCCTCACTAAGTTGCTGAGGCTGGCTGTAAATTTGGGATTCTCCTGTTCCAGCTTTCCAAGCTGCTAGGGTTACAAGAGTGAGCCAGTGTGCCTGGCCTCATTTTCCTACCTCTTCATTTCCCTTTCTTTTCCCAAATATTTTTTGTTAGTTATAGATGGACACAATACCTTTATTTTACTTATTCATCCTATGTGGTGCTGAGGATCGAACCCACTGCTTTACACGTGCATGTGCGAGGCAAGTGCTCCACCCCAGCCCCTCATTTCCCTTTGATTCTGCTTTTTCCCTTCTACAACTGTTGTTTGCTGATTGGTCTGTAAATTTATTTGTAGAAGTGTCCAATGATAAATACTCTTTACTGCAGAGTAGTATGTGATTAGATGAAGAAAAGGAACCTATGATGTTCAAAGAAGAATGTCAAGTTCGACAGAATTCTTTTTCTTATACTCATCATTTGCTTAAAATCATGCCATTTTATTTAAGTTTCTATTTATACCTTGACTTTGTTACAGACATTTTCTTCTGCTTGGAATTTCTGCCTTTTTCTTTTTCCATGAATGAAAACAATCAATTTTTTCTTATTACCTAAGATTATTTAGCTGCTTCTTTTTTCGTTTTTTCCCCTTTGAACCTACCTAGCTTCTTTCTTTCTTTATTTTTATGTCGTGCTGAGGATTGAACCCAGTGCCTCCACAACCCCAACTTGCCTAATTTCTTTCTTTTTTTTTTTTTGTACCAGGGATTGAACTCAGGGACACTCGGTCACTGAGCCACATCCCCAGCCCTATTTTGTATTTTATTTAGAGACAGGGTCTCACTGAGTTGCTAAGGGCCTTGCTAAGTTGCTGAGGCTGGCTTTGAACTCTTGATCCTCCTGACTCAGCCTCCCAAGTCGCTTGGATCATAGGGGTGCGCCACCACGCCCGGCTACATTTTATTTTTGAAAGTATTATGGAAAATTATTGTGTGTTGATGGTATTAGCTCTTTGTCTTCTAAAATAAATTTCTGAGAACTACGATGCATCTGAATCTTATTTCCTTGTATTTTTTTTTAAGTTCTGTAATCCTCTTTTTCACTTTTTTCAGGTTTATTTCCATTTTTTAAAAAATTTTTAACCCTCTTCTAAGTTTAGGAGGGTTACTTGACTGTTTCTTTTTCTTTTGTAATGAGGATTGAACCTAGACGTGCTTTACCACTGTGCTCTATCTCCAGCCACTCCCACCCCCTTTTAAAATTTTTTGATTCAGGCTCTTGCTGAAGGCCTTGCTCATTGGCGGAGGTTGGCCTCAAACTTTCGATCCTCCTGTCTTAGCCTACCAAGTCACTTGGAGGGACTTTAGGTGTGTGAGACTGAGCTGGTGTGGATTCCTTGACTTTTATGATATCTTTCTAATTGAATTTTTTTTTTTGGAACTGGGGATTGAACCCCGGGGGAACTTTACCACTGAGCTATATCCCCAGCCCTCAATTTATTTTAAGATGGGGTCTTGCTAATTTCCTTAGGGCCTCCTTAAGATACTGAGGCTGACTTGGAACTTGTGGTCCTTCTGCCTCAGCCTCCCCAGTTGCTGGGGTTGCAAGTGTGCACCACCAAGCCTGACTCTAAGGGCATTTTTTCTTATAATAACTTTGTGTCTTTGATTTTAGCCATTTTTTGAAAATATCGTAAGTGTTGTTCACTGATTGTTATGGAAATATTACTTTCTCATATCTTTTTGAAGAGATTACAATACTTTGTAAGATCTTTTCTGCTCCAGACATTTCCCCCTTGCAGGAACTCTGTTCATTCTGATTTTTTTCTTTTGTGCTATCCAGTATTTTGTTGTGTTCCAGTTTATGAATGAAGAACCAGATAACATGTTTTCTTTCTGCTGCCACAGTCCATTCATCTGAATGACACAGCTAAGTACAATTCCTCTCACTATAGTGGACAAGATACTCTGTCTAGCGGGCTTTACTCTAGGAACTTCAGGCAGAAAGCAGACTCTCTCCCCCAAATGAGAGAATGTAGAAGGTTCTAATCCACATTAGATTAAACACGCCTTTCTGGAGTCCCTTAATTCTGTCCCATTCTAGCCTATTTCTAACAGATGCCTTGTCAATTTAGAAAGTCATTTCCAAAATATTTTTAAGAACTCCTATATTTTAAAATTATAGAAGTACTACTTGGTCAGTGTAAAAATTCAAATATTGCAAAAGTGCCTTGCCCTAACCTTCTCTTCCTTTAATACTTGCTTGAGATCTTTAGATATTATTCTATAACACAGCCTAATTTGTAATAATCATTAATTAACTCAGCTTTGACTTTATATTAATTTTTTTGGTAGTGCTGAGGATTGAATTCCTTGCATATGATAGGCAAATACTCTACCAATTTGTACTAATTTAAAAAGATAATAGGGCTGGGGATGTAGCTCGGTGGTTCAGCACTTGCCTCATATGAGTAAGGTTTTGGGTTCCATCCCCAGTACAAAAAAAAAAAAGTTAATAATTTGTGCTGTTGGCTGGGGATATAGCTCAGTTGGAAGAGTGCTTGCTTGCAAGCATAAGGCCTTGGGTTCAATCCCAGCTCCGCAAAAAAAAAAAAAAAAAAAAAAAGGTGCCGTTATTCTAGAACATCACATAAAAAAGAAAATGATCCTAATTACATGAATGAATGAACCATGCATTAAAATTAACAAATGAAGAACTGTGTCTGATCATACAATGGTCACCCAGGATAAAATTAAAATAAAAGTAGAGATGTGATATTGCAGAAATAATTCATTATCAAATGGAAGAGTTAAAGGAAAGGACATTCTTATGAAAATTCTTCACGATGATGATGAGATAACGATGATAGTTACTGTACAATCTCTATGAGGGAAAGTGGTTTTTTGAATTCCACAGCACATATTTTGGTCATTTAATATTAACTATTTGAAGAAAGTGGTGGCATATTAAAACAGCTCAACTGCAGAGCAGCTGCTTAACACTATTGCATAGTTGATGCCAATAAATTGCTCAAAGTTGTAAACTCTGCAAAGATGTTGGCAAGGGGACGCATAGATAGCATTTCTTGATGAAAATAGCTCTGACAAGTATAATGCGAACTATGTGCTCCACTGGAGGTTAAATGTAAGTGCTTTTATGTTGGGATAACAGCGAATCACAACAAACAAGTTGGAAAATTCTAAACATCTCTTGCTTAGAGTAACACAAGGTAGAAACCAATCTTGTTTTAAGCCAAGTACCCACATACATTTTGGATAAACTTCATATAAAAGGTTATCTTATAAAAGCATTTCATTATGGAAATTTTTTTTCTTGTCCCTTTTGGTACTGGGAATTAAACCCAGGGTGCCCTACCACTGAACTACATCTCCAGTAATTTTTTTTCTGGTGTTTTTTTTTTTGTTTTGTTTTGTTTTTGGTGAAGTTGGGGATTGAACCCAGGACCTTGGTGCATGTGAGGCAAGCACTCTACCAACTGAGCTATATTCCCAGCCCTCCAGTATTTAAAAAATTTTTTTATTTTGAGTCAAGGCCTTGCTAAATTGCCAGACTGGTCTTAAATTTACAATCTTCCTATTTCAACCTTCAGAGCCTGGGATTACAGGTGTGTGTCACCATACCTGGTTTATTATGGAAAAATTCAAAGACACAGAATATGGAGAGTATAGCATATTGAATGCCCAGTTTCTTTTACCCACTAACTTCAACAATTATCATTTCATCAATACAATTTTTTTTTTCTTTGTGGTGCTGGGGATTGAACCCAGGGCCTTGTGCTTGTGAGGCAGGCACTCTACCAACTGAGCTAGATCCCCAGCCCTCATCAATACAATTTTTAAAAAAGCTTTGGCATGGTGATGCAGGCCTATAATCCCAGTGACTCAGGAGGCTGAGCCAGGACTGCAGGTACTAGGCCAGCTTCAACAACTTGGTGAGGCCCTCAGCAACTTAGTGAGACCGTCTTAAAATAAAAAAATAAAAAGGGTTGGGGATATAGCTCACTGGTAAAGTGACCCTGGGTTCAATCCTGGTACCAAAAAAAAAAAAAAAAA
Organism: Glaucomys volans; assembly: GCA_020662805.1. Taxonomy (NCBI): domain Eukaryota; kingdom Metazoa; phylum Chordata; class Mammalia; order Rodentia; family Sciuridae; genus Glaucomys; species Glaucomys volans. The sequence continues at coordinate 135,555 of JAJEJO010000132.1, read as the reverse complement.
AAAAAAAAAGCTTTATTGAGATAGAACTCACACTCCAGATAGTTCACCTGTTTAAAATATCCAGTGATCTTTCACTTACAGACAGCCCCCAATTTACAACATGATTTCCTGACTTAATGGTAATGGAATTGGTATGCATTCAGTAGAAACTAGACTTTGCATTTTCAAATTATGAATTTTGATATTTTCTTAGGCTAGTGATATGTGGTCCAATTCTCTTTTGTAATACTGGGCTATGGCAGTGAGCCCTAGGTCCCAGTCAGCCATGCAATTGCCATGACAATAAATTCTCCAGGTCCAATGTATTAAAAAAATGTGTCAGGTGAGTAGCCATACAACCATTTTGTTTTTTACTTTCAGTACAATATTAAATAAATTACATCCTATATTTGACACTTTAATAACAATAGGCTTTATGTTGGATAATTTTGCTCAAAGCATAGGCTGATATAAGTGTTCTGAGCACATTTCAGGTAGGTTAAGCTAAGCTATGATTTTGGTAGGTTAAGTTTATTAAATGGATTTTTTCTTTTTTTTTTTGGTATGGGGGATTGAATCCAGGAGTGTTTAACCACTAAGCCATATCCCTTTTTATTTTTTGAGACAGGGTCTTGCTAAGTTGCTGAGGGCCTCACTAAGTTGCTGAGGCTGGCCTCAGACTCATGATTCTCCTGCCTCAGTCTTCAGAGTTGCTGGGATTACAGGCATGCACAACTGTCCAGCTCAAATAGATTTTCTACTATAAATCAAGGAGTATCTGCATTCACAGACATGTACAACCAGCACTATGGCCAATTTTACAATATTTTCATCATTTTAAAAAGAAACCTTGATTGCTTTTGCTATTACTCTCTATCCTGCCATGTTCCTAATTCTCTATGTTGTATAACCGCTAATCCACTCTGCCTCAGTAGGCTTCCCTGTTTTAGATATTTCATATGAATGTAATTATATAATATGTGGTCTCTTGTGACTGGCTTGTTTCACTTGGCATGTTTTCAAGGTGTGTGTGTGTGTGTGTTTGTGTATGTTGTAGCATGTATTGGTACACGACTCTTTAATATACTGTTGAATGGAAATACTACCTTTTATGTGTTCATCAGGTGGTGGACATTTGGGTTATTTCTACCTTTGACTATTAGGAATAATGCTGCTGTAGATATTCACGTATGGGGTTTTTGTGGACATGTTTTAATTTCTCTTGGGCACCTTACTAGGAGTAGAACATATGTACCTCTATGTTTGAGGAACTGGCAGACTGTTTTGCCAAAACTGCTTTATTTATTTATTTCCTTACCAGATTTCCCCCCTACGAAATATATATATATATATATTTTTTTGTACTGGGGATTGAACTCTGGGACACTTTACCCCTGAACTACATCCCCAGACCTTTTTACTTTGAGACACAGCCTTGCTAAATTGCTGATGCTGGTTTTGGATTTGGGATCCTCCTGCCTTAGCCTCTGGAAATTGCTAGGATTACAGGTATGTACCTGTGTGTCCTGATCCCATGAAATACTTAAAAGCATATTCCAGACGCAGAGCATTACACTTGTAAATAATCTCAGTAGGGATTTTTTTGGGGGGGATTGCGGGTGGGTACTAGGGATTGAACCCAGGAGTGCTCTACATTTGAACTACATCCCCAGTCCTTTTTATTTTGAGACAGGATCTTGCTACATTGCTGAGGATTTTGCTAAATTGCAGAAGCTGGCCTTAAACTTGTGAATCTCTTGCCTCATCCTCCTGAGTTGCTGGGATTACAGACATGCACCACTGAGCAGGGCTCAGGAGGGATTTTTGAACAGGTAAACATTAAAAAAAAAAAAAAAAAAGGCAGCCAGATATGGCGGTGCATGCTATGATCTTAATAACAGGGAAGACTGAGACAGGATGATCCCATTTTTGAGGTCAGCCTCAGGAAGTTAGCAAGGCCCTCAGTAAATTAGCTATTTCAAAACAAAAAGGACTGGGGATATAGCTGTGAAAAAGTGTCCCGGGGTTCAATCCCCAGTACTCAAAATAAAACAATAACAGGAAAAAAAAAATCTCCCCAATTTTAAAAATATGGGAATGTAGCTTAGCTGTAGAACTCTTCTCTAGTATGGGTGAGACCCTGTGTTCAATCCCTAGCACAGGAAAAAAAAAAAAAATTTCATCCATTTATTTATTTTTATTTTTCCAGCACTGGGATTGAATCCTAGGGAGCTCTACTACTGAGCCACATTCCCTGCCCATTTTTGAGACAGGGTCCCGCTAAAGTGTCCAGGCTGTCCTTGAACTTAGGATCCTACTGCCTCAGCCTCTCAAGTAGCTGGGATTACAGGTGTGCACCACTGTAATATGTGTATTTTATTCAAAGCCAGCCATCCCATAGTCTAAGTACTTAAAATTTTTTTCAGTTATCAAAGCAAACAATATTTTGTAAGGCAAAACTCAGAGAACAGTATCAATACATGTGCAACTGCAAACTGCTGTTTTCACAGCTCCTCAACTAAGGGTTGGATCTCATTTATGGGCTAACCTCACCTACCACTGACTCTTTGCTTCAGGGGAAGTATATAAAGATTTAGGTCTGAGGGAGGAAGACAGGAGACAGGAACTAACACTCACTGAGTATTTATAATGTGCTAGGGTTTGTGCTAAATATTTTATGAAATAACTTAATTTTCACTCAAATACCAAGAGATGGATATCATTTCAATTTTGTAGATGAGGAAGCAGGCTTAGAAGGCTCAGAAAATTTAGTCACGTTCATTTACTAAGTTCATGTTCTAAGAAGTGAAACTAGCATTCAAATGCAGGTCTTTCTGGGTTCGAAGCTGTCATCTATACAACTATGCAGTTGCCTTCTATCAAGGCCTTTGCTATACATAATTGAGGTCTGGAAGGGATCTTCAAGTCATTTAACCTAACTTGTATACACAGCTTAAAAATCCTCTCTGAGCACACTGTATGCATGTATTGAATTACTGTACTGTACCCCATAAATGTGTATACTACGTGTCAATTTAAAAAAAAATACACATCTCCTCAGACCATACAGCCATAGAACTCAGGTTTGAAAAATAAGGCAAATTAGCTATCAATGCAGTTTTCCTTACCAAACTACAAAAACAAATGGAGACCCAAACTGCAAACAAAACACAACCAACAAAATGGAAGGTGTCTCCTTCAGTTTTAATCCCAGTCTTTGGAGATATGTGTAACAAATGCTCTTATTGCTCTTTTGAATTTCTTATCTTTCTTTAAGCCTTATCTTCTCTAAACATCTCCAGTTCATTCATCTCTCTTATGACTGAAAAGAATTCTTTCATCATCCTGATTGTTTTCCTAGATTGTTTCCTGGCATTGAAAGTTTTGGTTCCAGAACAGAATAAAGAGAGAAGCCCTGGCTAAGGCATAGCAGGACAAGGTCTACTACTCGTATTCTAATGCATCTGAGATGAGATGACAAACACTTTTGGAGCTATACTCTTCTGTCTTAAAGCTTAGTGAGAGCTCCAGTGTTTACAAGAGTGATAGCAAACAGAGACAACTGTGCTGTAGCCTCGGGGACATAACCAACCACGTGAAACATTCTTTCCTGAGTCTGGATATGATCTTAGGGTCAACCTCAACAAGGATGCAGGTAGAGAAAGCTAGTGTTAATACACTGAAGTAGACTCCTGAGTTGAAATCTATTGCCATTGTTGACTTAGAACAGAAGTGTGGGAACTGGAGTCTGTTCTACTTTTTTGCCTAGATCCTTGACCTCAACTCATTACCAAATACCTTGGATTTCTGACTATATGTCCCTCTTTGCTTTCTGGCACTCATGTCCCATAATGCCTGGTTTTTTGACCAAGTATACTGCTTTTCCTTCTATAATAGTATTTGTCTCTAATAGTACCCATGCCTTATAGTTTTAATATAATCTGAGAGGTTTTGATGTACATTTTGTTCATTTTTTAGCATCAACTTGTCTCTAATCCCTACCCTCCACTTTGAGAGCTAGTCTGCAGAGTGTGGCTGGCCTATGCTCTCTCCATGTTGTATTCCTGGCATTTTCCTCTTAGTCTAAGCTTCCTGATACAGGATCAACCACTGGTAAGTTTATATCAAAATACTGCCAATATGGTCCTTAACAATTATGACCATAATTATCTCAGGTTGCTAGTGTTTTTGTTCCTGACCACTACACATTTCCAGACACTTATCTCATAGTTTTGAAGGTCTGTGTGCATGTGCATGTGTTTGTAAATCCTTATGCCCTAGAATTGTTTGGTTAGTTATAAGCTGCTACTATTCTAACAGTCATAAGACAGGGGTTAGACATGATAGCAAGAGGTTGTTTACTAGTTCCTTACTGATAAAAAACAGAGAAATATACCACTTTTTTTTTTTTTTTGTACTGGGAATTGAATCAATGGACTTTACCACTGAAGTACATCCCAGTCCTTTTTCAAATTTTTTATTTTGAGACTAATTTGCTTAGGGCCTTGCTAAGTTGCTGAAGCTGGCTTCAAACTTGCAATCCTCCTGCTTCAGCCCCGCAAGTTGCTAGGATTACAGCACATCTGGCTTCAGAGAAGTATACTTCTATTTAAAAGAAAAAGTACCGCAAACTTCTAAAATAAAGTGGGAAAAATATACCTTTCATTCTTAAAAAAACAATAACTGGAAATGACAGGTTTCTATGACACATAATAGATGTGAAAATATGATAAAATTTAAAGAGTATATAGGCAGAGGTAAAATATTTTTATGATGAGATATTATATTACTTCATATAAGACAGATCTTTACTTGCAGGATACAGCAAGGATATTTGTAATTTTTAAAATGATGAAAAAATTAAAGAAGAAGCCAAAATACTTACAGAAACCAAAACAATTCTGACCTAGCTCTACTAAGTTCTGCACAAGTCTATATAAATTCCATGATCTATGGAATACAATCTGAGAGAAATTCAAGCGTCTTTTGTGCAATTAAAATCTGAGGAGAGTTAACATATCACAGAATGGAGAGCTGAGAGTGAGTTGCTACTTCTGTGAAATGGGTACAACACCATCACAGGACTCTTTTTTTGCTCAGGCTGGGAAGAAGGGGCCAGCCTTTGAGTGACAGTGATGGCAGCAACCATGGACTTGGACAATTTATGAAAACTTAATATATAGCCTTAAAATAGAATATGGACCTAAATACCCAGAAGCACCCCCTTTGTAAGATTTGTAACAAAAATTAGCATGAATGGAGTTAATAGTTCTAAAGAAGTAGTGGACCCCAAGAGTCATATCAGTGCTAGCAAAATGGCAGACTTCATACAGCAAGAGTTGCAGTGCTTAATGATGTCTAAAGAAGATATGAAACTCCTTTAGCCACCAGAAGGATGGTATTACAGCAGTTAATCAACCACAGGCCCTTTGCCCAGCCCCATTTGATTTTGTTTTCCACAGTGGTAAATTTTCTTTTTTTGGTACTGGGGATTGAATGAATCCAGAGACGTTTAACCACTGAGCTGTACCTCCAGGTACAGTACTGGAGCTGTACCTCCAGTACTTTTTATTTTTTATTTTAAGAAAGGGTCTCACCAAGTTGCTTAGGACCTTACTAAAATGCTGAGGCTGGCCTCAAACTTGCAATCCTTCTGTCTCAGCCTCCTGAGTTGCTGGGATAACTGCACTGTAACCAGCACTTCATAGTAGGAAGTTTTCTAGATATGTCTTGTAGACCTCAAAGTAACTGCAAATGAAGCTCCCAAAGGCAATTTATCTTAAGATACTGTAAATGATACTAATTTTTTGTCCATTTAAAATATATAAGTTGTGCTCTTTAAACAAATGAACAAACATTTCCCAGACTGGCCTTAAACTTTTGATCCTCCTGCCTTAGTCTACCAAGTAGCTGGGATTACAGAAGTGTACCAATGCACGTGGCCATCATAGGGTTCTTGTGAAGATTAAGTGAAATAAATAAATACAAACAGAATTATAAAGATAAAAATATGAATCATCATTATTTACAATTTACTGTAAAATATCTATTTTTTGAGAAAATACAAATCCTCTCAAATATTAGCAAAAAGCCACTTTGCTTAGTATGGAGGTATAATAAAAACCCTTTACTTCCTCTGATTCCTTATTCCCAGGTACACTTGGGTGAAAGCAATGTGTAACTGTTCCCTGAATTAGGTGGTATAACATAATTGATTTGAAAGCATCTTAAGCCATTTGGTAGAAAGAAGTTATACAAATTTAAGATATTTTTATTCCCTGAATTTTCTCAAACTTGAATTCATGTATTCTTTTATTTTGGAACGGGGAATTGAACCCAGGGGCATTCCACCACTGAGCCACATCCCCAGCCCTATTTTGTATTTTATTTAGAGACAGGGTCTCACTGAGTTGCTTAGGGCCTCGCTAAGTTCTAAGGCTGGCTTTGAACTCTGGATCCTCCTGCCTCAGCCTCCCAAGTTGCTGGGATTACAGGTGTGCGCCACCACCACCCGGCTTCATGTATTCTTATATGGAAAAACCAAGCTTTCTAAAAGTTCATATGGAAAATATGACTTACACTATGTATGTGTGCTTTAGGTTTCTTTAAAATACTCATTTACACTGGGTGTGGTGACATATGCTTGTAATCCTAGCAACTTGGGAGCCTGAAACAGAAGGATCACTAGTTCAAGGACAGCCTTCGCAATTTAGCTAGGTCCCGTCTCAAAATAAAAAATAAAAAAGGGGGAAGGGTAATGTAGCTCAGTGGTGGAGTGACCCTGGGTTTAATCTTCAGTACCACAAATAAATAAAAATAAAATATGAACTTATATCCAGCAATTTGAAAAAATATTATTTACTTCTGTTTGGTACTTGGGATTAAACCCAGAGCCTGACACATGCTAGGAATATGCTCTACCACTAAGTTTTACCCACTCCCAGCTTAAAAAACAAAGAGATTTAACTTAAAGAGTACCACTATTGATGAGCAATGTATGAATCTAAAAAACAATTTTATTTTAAGGAAAAAAATCAACTTATCCTTTCTGTTTTTTTTTTTTTAAAGTCATGAGAACTGTAAAATTTAACTACATAGGTATAAAAGAAAAACATGTAAAAAGGTATTCTTAAGAAAGTTTCAAAACAGTTAAGTATGAACCAAAAAGAGTGACACACATATAGAAATATGCAATTTGTTGGAACTCTTTATGAAGTAGATTGCCTAAGGGGCACTTGAGATGCTGAAATGTCCCTGAAATCTTCCGAGAAATCACAAAGAACATATGAGTTAGTATCCGGGAACATAAACATACCATAAAAGAATGATAATTATACTGTGACTTCACTTTTAAGAAACCTGGTTAACTGCAGGGTTTGTTTTCTTTCGTTAAGTGACATACACTGCCGTAGAAGCAAGTTATCTGGGATAGTGGAAGTCAGTCCAATAGTCAGGCAAGAATGGGGTCTTGTACATTCTAGGAACTTAGTAAGAAGTGGTTGGCTAATTCTGGTTAAATACTAACTGAAATGACTATGAGTCCTGACAGATGTTATTGGCAGAAACATTGAATAAGGGGACAGCAGATATCTGAGGTCTTAGAAACAAATGTCTTTTTTTCTTTCTTTTTCTTTTTTTGTGTTCCTGGGATTGAACTCAGGGCCTCATGCATAGAAGGTAAGCTCTCTACCACTGAGCTAAACCCTCAGCCTGAAACAAATGTCTTCTATTCCACAAATATATATTATTCCCTGGAGGCTAAATAAGCTAGAGGTTGCTGTGGCTATGACTATCATGTCCTGAGGTTTAGGAGCAGTTCTATTCTAGACAAACATTCTAGACATGACTTCCTATTGGCTACTTTGAGACAGTTCTTTGAAATTGTTCTTAGGTGTAGGAGAGCTTTATGCTTTGTCCAGCAAAAATGGTATTAGTTATCAGAGTGAAACATTTTTTTAAGAGGAGGGAATAAGGATATATTAAATGTTGGTTTTTAAAGTTTTCAATTTGACAGTCTGCAATTATTACTGATCATTGGAAAGGACCATAATCTGTTTAAAAAACATTCAAATGAGTTCTTGTGTGCTAAATATTGTTCTAAAGGCTAAGATACAAAGAGAAATTTGTCACTCGATTGGGCAAAACAGATGCATAATTGTGATGTACACTGATATGCACAGTAATGGAAATACTAGTAGGTATTAGGTATGAGGCATAAAATGATGTGTCCCCTCCCCCTTTCTTTTGGGACTGGGGATTGAACTCAAGGATGCTTTATCACTTGAGCCACATCTCCAACCCTTTGTATTTTTTATTTGGAGACAGGGTCTTGCTAAGTTTAGGCGCTGCCTAATTGCTGAGACTGGACTTGAACTTGCAATCCTTCTGCTTCAGCCTCCCAAGTTGCTGGGATTATAGGCATATGTCACCATGCCAGGCTTTCTTAACTTTTAGTTAGGGAGGGCTTCGAAAAATTGATAACATTTAAACTGACCTTTGAGCCGGGCGCGGTGGCGCACGCCTGTAATCCAAGTGACTTGGGAGGCTGAGTCAGGAGAATTGCGAGTTCAAAGCCAGCCTCAGCAACTTAGCGAGGCCCTAAGAAACTCAGTGAGACCCTGTCTCTAAATAAAATACAAAATAGGACTGGGGATTTGACTCAGTGGCCGAGTGTCCTTGAGTTCAATCCCTGATTCAAAAATAAATAAATAAATAAATAAATAAATAAAAATAAACCGACCTTTGAATGAAAGGAAAAAATGAAAGGGAATCCATTTGTTGAGTTACTGTTACATGCCAGGAGCTTAATTACATTATTTAATAATCACACAACTCTTCAAAGTAGATATTATCTTTTTTTACAGATGTGGAGACAGTTTTTTTTGTGTGTGTGTATATGGAGGGAGTGGGGTTTACCAAGGATTGAACTCAGGGGCCTTCAACCACTGAGCCACATCCTCAGCACTGTTTTGTACTTTATTTAGAGACAGGGTCTCACTGAGTTGCTTAGCACCTGACTTTTACTAAGCCTGGTTTTGAACTCATGATCCTCCTGTCTCAGCCTTCCCAACTGCTGGGATTATAGGCATGGGCCATAGTGCCTGGCAAAACAGTTTTTAAAGAGATGAAATTATTACTCCAAGAATCCATAGCTATTAAACAGCAGAGATGGGATATGAACCCAAGTCTTGTTTGTCTGATTGCTAGCTTTTCCCACAGTATTTAAAAATGTGGGTGACACAAGGAATATACAATCCACAGCTGAACATGTACACAGAGTAGAAGGCAGAATGGAATCAATTCAGCTGTCCATCTTCTTCACGTTTATACCCAGGTTGCTCAATGGTGCTAAAGAGAAATTACACAGAATGGTACCACTATAAATATATGACTTCTCAATGTGGGAATTCTTTCACTCATTCATTAGAAAACTATTTCAAAATTCTTTGTTCCTCAAAACTCTGACCCGCTGGGGATGCAGGTGAGTGGTAGAGCACTTGACTAGCATGCATGAGACTCCAAGTACAATCCCCAACACTGAAATGGGAAAAAAAAAAAAACACATAGAACAAAAAACCACTACCACCACCACATAGCAAATAATAGTAATAATCTTTTTTTGTTCTATATTAAAAACCAAAACAACAACAACAACAACAACAAAACTCTGACCCGTTCATGCCTCTTTCCATTAGAAAACATCCATTAAATGGAAACTCCTTAAATTTTTACCACCTGCTAGAGTTTGGATAAGTGTCCTCCAAAAGTCCATGTGTTAAAGGTTTGGTCTACAGCTTGGCACTACTGAGAGATGGTGAACACAATAGAGGTAGGGCTTAGTCCAAGTCTTTGGGTCACTGGGGGCATGTCCTTAAAGAGGATAGTGGGATCACAGTCTCTTTCTCTTCCTCATTTTCTTTCCAGATATGAGGAGGGAAGTTTTGCTTTGCCATGGGCTCATACCACCATATGAGGTCTTTTGATGTGCCTGGAAGCAAGAGGGTCAATCATGTACTGAAACTTCTAAAACCACAGGTCAAAAGAAACCTTTTCTCTTTAATACTTGATTATTTCAGATACTTGTTATAGTGTTGGAAAGCTGACTAACACACTAACAAACCTACAAATTTACTTTTATCCTCACACAATTCTTCTACTCTTCTAAGTGTAGAAAGGTGGTACTTTAGTCTAAAGTTAAATCCCATCCATTTGCTGTGGATCTTTTCCTTTCCTTCTGGCTTTTGGAGCTCTATTAAGAGCCGGGCATGGTGGCACATGCCTATAATCCCAGCAACTCAGGAAGCTGAAGCAGGAGGACTGCAAGTTTGAGGCCAGCCTCAGCAGTTTAGTAAGGCCCTAAGCAACTTAGTGAGACCTTATCTCAAAATAAAAAATGAAAAGTGGTACAGATACGGCTCAGTGGTTAAGTGTTCCTGGGTTCAACAACAATAATAAAAATGATGTTTTTCTTACTGTCAAAAACTTATTTCAGGGGCTGGGGATGTAGCTCAATTGGTAGAGTGCCTGCCTTGCAAGCACAAAGCCCTGGGTTCTATCCCCAGCACTGCCCCCAAAAAAACAAAAAACAAAAAACAAAACCAAAAACAAACAAACATTTCTGAGAAAATACGACCAAATACATACAAAGAAAAGCAGAATTAGAGATTGGGAGTATAGCTCAGTATAGCTCAGTGGTAGAGCACTTGCCAAGCATGGAAGCATGGGTGAGGCTTAGGTTTTATCCCCAGCACCACAAACAACAACTGCCCTTCACCACCCCACAAAAAACCAGAATTAGAATTTCCACAGGTGATCAGGGAATCTTATATAATTTAAGGCAAAGATAAGTGGATGAAAACTAAAGGTAATTAATGAAGACTCCTGAGAAATAAACTCAAGAAAGATTCCACTCTAAGAGAATACATTTCTTATCTTTTAAACTAAATGTCTTTTTTCAATTCTTGCTGTTTACTAAGAGTGAGATCACGAGTTGATGTTTTTCCTTTCACCTCTTTTTAAAACTTGATTATTTAAGGCTAATGTTTTATTTATAATATTTATTTACACAAGGTCTTAGTGCAAGTGAAGACATTTAAGTATAAAACAGATATGACTACCTGAAGGAAACAGAAAAAGTTATTCTAAGGAATCAAAAGTAAAATGGGAAAAAACAGATAACACCTGGATAAGACATTCAGCTCTGAATTTTCTGGCAACTAAGACAAAAAGGAAACACATTAAATTATAAATTTTTCATTTTCTGACAAAAATGAAGCTATAACTTCATCTACAGAGGCAAAAACTTTCCTGGAACTCATGTAAACAATAACTCATCCTGAAATCTGATGTCTAAACAGGACTAAGGAGACAGACTCTCTTCCTCCCAGAAAAAAAAAAAAAAAAAAAGTATTTACTTCTAATTTTGACAGTTTGTAATCATGGTTGGTTGAATCATTTAACTCTTATCAGCATCAGTTTCATCTGTAACAGTGGGGACAGTGGTATTTACCAGTGGACTGTAGTAAAGATTAAATTAGATAATATGTGTGGAAGTATTTAGTAGATTACCTTAAGTACTTTTACAAAACAAAGAGAAATCACACCAGACTTTGTTTTGATCTTCTTTCTGTAAAATTTGAAGGCATCATGATAAATTGTGCATTAATGGAAGGAATTTTACAAAGAGAGAGATCTTGTCTTTTCTCCCCAGGCAGAATATCTGAGACAAAGAGAATTTCTTCTTTTTATTGGTGGTGCTCAGGATGGAACTTCTTGCATGCTAGGCAGGTGCTCTACCACAGAGTCACACCCCCAGCTTTCCCCACTCCGATTTATGGTTTCATTGAACACGGGGACAAAGCCTGGAGAATTTATGCCGGGCACAGTGGCTTAACACTGTAGTCCCAACTACTCAGGTAGCTGAGGTGGGAGGATCACTTGAGCTCATGAGTTTGAGACCAGCCAGCTCAAAACAAAATAAAACCAAAACTAAACAACAAAACCCCCAACCCTCCCTCCAAAACCCTTTGAATCTAGAATAGAGAGCTCAATTCAATTTATGATAGAAATTTTAAGTTAGTATTTTGTAGTGAAAATCCTTTTTTTGGCCCAGGGATTAAACCAAGGACCCTTAATCATTGAGCTAGACCTCAGCCCTTTTTTATATTTTATTTTATGGCTGAGTTGCTCAGGGCTTGCTAAATTGCTGAGGCTGGCTTTGAACTCATGATCCTCCTGCCTCAGCCTTCCAAACCTCTGGGATTACAGGTGTGCACCACCACTTGGCTTATTGTGCAAATCAATTATTAGAAAACACAATAATATTAGAGTTAAGAAAAGATGAGACAAAAAAAATCACCTAACACATAATTACAAATATATATAACTACTTCCTGTATGTATAAATACTAAAAACTTACAGCATTGGAAGCCAATATATGTTTTGGAAATCTTTAGAATACAACAAAACTCTTAGCATGAGAATTGATCTTTTAAGTCAATATTTTTGAGCTAATACCAATGTAGAAAATAAAAACTTTTTAGCCGGGCGTGGTGGCGCACGCCTGTAATCCAAGCGACTTGGGAGGCTGAGTCAGGAGGATCGCGAGTTCAAAGCCAGCCTCAGCAACTTAGCGAGGCCCTAAGAAACTCAGTGAGACCCTGTCTCTAAATAAAATACAAAATAGGGCTGGGGATGTGGCTCCGTGGGCGAGTGGTCCCTGTGAGTACACCCTGTTGCCAAAAAAAAAAAAAAAAAAGAAAGAAAGAAAATAAAAACTTTTTGTGGACAGGTTCCAAATGTTTTAGAAGGACTGTCTCACTTAGAATTGTCCTATGTGGCCGGGCATGGTGGTACATACCTGTAATCCCAGTGGCTTGGGAGGCTGAGACAGGAGGATTGAAAGCTGCGAACCAGCCTCCGAAACTTAGTGAGGCCCTAAGCAACTTAGCAAGACTGTCTCTAAATGATATATAAAAAAGGGCTGGGGATGTGGCTCAGTGGTTAATGCTTCAGGGTTGAAAAAAAGAAAGGAAAAATAGCTGTTCTACTTGTTTGTTTGTTTTTTTTCATTTAACTGTGTGAGCTGGTGACCTCATTCACATTACATAAACATTTACAGCCTCTTCAAAACTAACTGTTGAAAAGTTAAGCTAGAGCTTTCTAACGAAATGAAAAACTTTAAAATATTTGTTTTATTTTTAAATTGCTAATTTGAATTGTTGGAATTTTATTGATTAAAACTATGACTCAGGCCGGGCGTGGTGGCGCACGCCTATAATCCAAGCGACTTGAGAGGCTGAGTCAGGAGGATGGCGAGTTCAAAGCCAGCCTCAGCAGCTTAGCGAGGCCCTAAGCAACTCAGTGAGACCCTCTCTCTAAATGAAATACAAAATAGGGCTGGGGATGTGGCTCAGTGGCCAAGTGTCCCTGAGTTCAATCCCTGGTTCAAAAAAAACCAAAAACAACCAAAAAAACCCCCCAAAAACTATGACTCAGATAATTTTTCCAGCCCCCTGATTAGTGTGATGCAAACCAGTAGCCTTGGTTTGCAAACTGTCAGGAGGGAGTGGCTCTCAGGTGCTGACCCTGCACTTGGCATCACTCTGAGAATGGCGTCTCCTTAACGTTTTGTGCCCTATGTGTCTTGCTTGTCTCACCTTAGTAATGGTTCTGATTTTCACTTTCAAAAAAATATTCATCAAGGGTTAGAATTCAGTAGTAGAATATTTGCCCAGCCTGCTTGAGACTCTGGGTTTGATCCCTAGCATACACGCAAAAAAAAAAAAAAAAAATCATTTATTTATTTATTTGTATTATGGGGAACTGAACCCAGGGACACTCTACCACTGAGCCACATTCCCAATTCATTTAAATTTTATTCTGAGACAGGGCCTCACTAAGTTGCTGAGGCTGGCCTTGAACTAGCAATCCTCCTTCCCTTCCTCAGGCTCCAGATTCACTGAAATTACAGGTGTATGCCACTGGGCCCTCAGTTATTCTTATCTGACCCTTATCTATTGGCTATTCTGAGCACATGAACTCCAAACCCATAAATATTCATAAGTGAATAATTTAATATTTATGAAATGAATAAACCAATCCTGTGTGGACCCTTTGTTTTGTTGGGCAAATGTTCAAGTGAATGGCCAAGCATTTCCTGTGGTCACCAGTGGTGATCTTTCCATATGACCAGCCGATGTAGACCTTTGCATCTTAACACCCTAAGCATGTTGGTATTTAATGGTTCTTAGAAAAAGATACAACTTGTGTCTGATTTTCCTAAGCTTTAATTTTTACTTTACTTTGAAAAGAAAAAAAAAACAAACATTGCTTTTCTTTAGATGGTTGGTATTATGAAAGTCCAACATTAGATTATTAAACTACAATTCCTAAGTGAAGACATACTGTCAAATACATAGAAATTACCTGATAATTATTTAATTAGATATGCATCCATATAAATTTCATTGACGTCTTGCAGTAGCAGGAAATGCATATGAGTAGTTTCATTTTACTAGTTTTTAATCTTCATGCTTAAAGATATTTTCATCTCAACCAACCAAGTAAAACTTTTCAGTTATTGGACTCATTCCAAGTGATTTCAAGTATGATATATAAAATACATGAATTAAAATTGCAGTGTCTACCGTATTTCTTTAAAATCAAATGAGAACTGCCACTCCGAAAAAAAAAAAAAATACTTGTTATGCAGCTTTATGGAAAAAAATGTTGGTATGACTGACTAGACATCAGTAGTTATTACATTCTGTTAAATATTCAACTTCAAAAACATGTGAAAATTCCACATAATGAATGAATCAGGCTTTCACAGCAGAAAAACAATTATTTGAAGGCAGAATTCTTGGAATAAATGAAAAGATAAAAAGAAAAAGGACTGGGGATGTAGTTCGGTGGCAAAGCACCCCTGGGTTCAATCCCCAATACAAAACAAACAAACAAACAAATGAGAACTTACTAGAGAAGTCATTTCTAAGACTGAGACAATCCTTCAATTCTTCTGACACCATTTCTTAGATATGTATCTTAAAACTGCTTCCAGTAATAACAGTCCCTAGTGCATCTTTCTTAGTAACATTTTTCTAGTAACTTTTCCCCAAAAGGTTGGTATACCTTTTCCAGACTAGGAAATAATGTTTTTAGGATATTCATGAGTCAGTGATCTGCTCTGAACACATCTTTCTCTTTTAGGATACCAAAATGATAAAAGATGGCTAAAATGAGGTAGTGATTAGTCTGGTGGAAAAAATGCTTTGGACTAAAAAATTAGGCTTAACAATACCAAATGTTGGCTAGGATGCTTAGTTACTAGAACTTTCATTCACTGCAGGTGGAAATGCAAAAGTATACTCATTTTGTAGGGTGTGGTGGCACATACCTGTAATCCCAGCAACCTGGGAGGTTGAGGCAGGAGGATCACAACTCAGCCTCAGCCACTTATCAAGGTCCTAAGCAACTTAGTGCGATCCTGTCTCTATATAAAAAATTAAAAGGGTGGAGGATGTGGCTCAGTGGTTAAGCACCTCTGGTTTCAATCCCCATACCAAAAACAAACAAAAATATACTCATTTTGGAAAAGTCTGGCATTTTATTATAAACATGCACTTCAATGACCATTTATCCAATCTGTGTTTCAGATTATGTACCCAGAGAAAGAGAAACTTAGGTTTACACAAAAATCTATATACACCTGTCTTATTTATAGATTAGATTAAATTAAAGCTGCTTCATTTATAATTTCATAATATATTACATTGAAATATTAATATAATTAATCAATAATTATTATATTAACATGCTATATTATTTTACTTGGAGATGCCTGAAAATGAAAATGATGTAAATATCTACCAATTGGTGAACAGATTAACAGACTGTGGAAGATCTATAAATGAACTATCATTTGGTAATTGAAAAAAAGCCAGACTCAAAGGCTACATGCTCATAATTTTCACTTTTATGACATCCTATGAAAAGTAAAACTGTAGAAAATAGATTAGTTGCTGTTAAGGCAGGGGATTAGGGGAAAGGGTCAACTATAAAAGGTGCATGAGGGACTTTTTGGGGTGGTGGAATTATTCCATACATTGACTGTGGTAATAGTTATGGACTATACATTTGTCAACAAAACTCAGAAATGTCTGCTAAAATGGCTGACTCTTACTGTTTGTATATTATATCTTAATAAATAAGACTTAAAAAAGCAAACCAAAACTGGGCTTATATCTTGAATACTAATTAGCTGTTGGCAAGTCACTTAAAACTCATTTTACCTCCTATAAAATGGGAATTATAATTACTTTAAAAATATTTCTGGCAAGGAACAAATGAAAAAAAATAAAAGAAGTAGATGAACTTTAAAACTCAATACAAATATCATGTATTAGGTACTGGGCATTCACTGATAAATAAGACAGAAGCACACTAAAGAAATCTATTGTCTCATGGCAAAAAGAGATGAACAGATAATGAATAAATAATGTGGAAATTCAGTGATAGAGATATGAACAAATCAATACTGGTCAACAAGAGATAGGGAATTCCAGAAATAAGAATTGACTGTAAGAATAAAGTATACCACAAGTTGAATGAAAAGGGCCAGATCACAGTGAGATGCAAACATAAGAAGTTGTCAATGAACAGAGTCAACTGGGAGCCAATAATCCTAACCCAACATGGATTCTGAAAATGCTTAAAATGGTGAAAATTATTACAAAATGGAAAAAGTACCTCACGGTGATTCAGAAGTTGTTCTAAATCTAATGCCATTTGATTCTTCATCTGTAGTAAAGTGGACTTTTCTTTATTTAAGTTGCTGGAAAAAAGAAATAACCCAAAGTTTTAAAAAGTGATCATACTGGTGTAAATTTAGTTAACAATAGTAAACAGCAAAATAGTAAACACAAATCTTAAACTAAATTTGACTTCAACATGGTTTGACTTAAAATATAAATTCAACCTGTAGTCAATAAAAATATCAGTCTGTCATTTCAATGTTTAATTTAATGATTAGCTTAGAAAATAACTAAGTCCAAAGACTTAGTTTTTGGTATCAGGATTGCCTAGTCTTTATTATTTTTTATTTTTATTTTTTGGTACCAGGGATTAAACTCAGGGGCACTTGACCACTGAGCCACTCCCCAGCCCTATTTTGTATTTTATTTAGAGACAGGGTCTCCCTGAGTTGCTTAGTGCCTCACTTTTGCTGAGGCTGTCTTTGAACTTGTGATCCTCCTGCTTCAGCCTCCCAAGTCACTGGGATTACAGGTGCCTGGCATTATTTTTATTTTGAATAGGGTCTTGCTAAGTTGCTTAGGGTCTTACTGAGTTGCAGAGCCTGGTTTTGAACTTGTGATCCTCCTGCCTTGGCCTCCCAAGTTGGTAGGGTTTTAGGTGAATACCATGGTACCAGGCAGAAGACTCTTTTAACAATAATTTGACAATGAAAATGAGATGTTTCCTAACAATACTTTCTTGCCTACCATGAGCATAAATCAGTGTTTTAAAGTTGACTACTTATTCCTGAAATATAAAAAGAGAAAGTAGGACTTAAAAAAAAGGAAAAAAAAGTACACAAGGGCAAAACATTAAAGCAATATTAGAGGTCAAATTAAAATATTTATACTTAAAACTAAAAGTAGTATTTTCTAATTTACCATACACTAAATTATCAGATATATAACTGAATTAGGTAAATCAATTAGTCTGTGATACACTTTGGAAAATAATTTCTGTCTCTAAATTCTTAGTTTAATCTTCAGTTTCTAAGTCTGCATTGTGAATTTTCCCTTGATATGACGAAATTTCTGACAAAAGAGGGTAAGAAGCTATCTATGAGCCTAATTATAAGGACATACTAATATTTTAAATGAGAAATATGTGGAATCTGCTTTCTATTGTCTGTAGTTTTACTATTCAACATATACAAATTAGAACAATTAAATATTCTTCTACTGCTACCAGAATAAATTTACTCAATCAGCACTACCACAAGAATTAAGAAAAGCAATAATAAACTGTAGTAACATAATTCCTCAAGTGTTCAGACAAAATTAATAAGGGTAAAATTAATGAGAATTATTTTGCAAAATAGATAAGACATCTTCATGTTATACTTTAAGAAAATGGAAAGCTGCCAATTTTTAAAGTATTAAGCAGAAATTGTTTTCTTTTTTAAAATGTGGTATTGAGGATTGAACCCAGGGCCTCGTGCATGCTAGGCAAGCACTCTACCACTGAGCTACATTCTTAGCCCCCAAAGCTTTTTAATACGAGGAAGAGTAGCACACATTGTAGAAGAAATGGTAATTCCAAGGATTTAAGAAGGAAAAACAGACATATTCCTCCTTCCTAGTAATTGAGAACTTCCTCAGGAAGCATCTCAGAGTATCCTTTAGAAGAAAGACTAGATGCAATTCTGACCTATGTTTCCAACTGGGTCCTTGACTCAACCGTGTGGTATAAAGCACAACACACACTGCTCCACTGAACCTCGGCTTTCACATCTGTAGAAATATTCAGATATGCCAGAGGGATATGTGAATTATCTAATGTATGATTATATAAAGTGTTGAACTCATAAAATTCAACATAAATGCTATACAGTATTACTAATTTAGATGAAAAACAGGCATCAGAGGAAAACAGTAATTAAATGCCAATAAAGGTAAGCAGCTGAGCAGAAAAACAAACTGACTTTCGGAGTTAGGCGCCAGAGATCCTACTGGACTGAGGAGTTGAAAGAACAAAATGGTATAAAGGAAACTGAGTGTCATGCTCTGCCACAGTCCCCAAACCAGGGTAAGGATCAGATGTTTCTTAAACTCTAAAATTCGAATCTCCCTCTAGCTGGAATCACTTTGAAAATGAAATGTTCTTCAAAGTTAAAGTAAAATTCAGCAAACAGGACTAGGAATTTTCAAGGGACAGATAAGTGTATATATTCATATATAAGTACATACAAATACACAAAATATAAACACAGCCTATGTGCAGTGCACATATAACATAGTCTCAAATGCCAACAGGCTCATTAAATAAAAAGTAAAAGGAATGGACAGTCGAAGTAATTAAAGGATTTTGCTGGATAATTCTTTAGAAATGCTTTATATGCAGTGTTTAACTTTTTGGCAGTAAAGTAAATATTCTATAATTAACCATACAATGTGAAATAAAAGGAGGCAGATAAACTGTTTTAAAGAGCAACTGTGTTGTATCTGAAAGACACAAAAACATATCACAAATAAACTCCATGGACAACTATTCTGTGATTAGAATATCTGGATATATATTTTTAAAGTCTATTTTCATTATAATATACTCGAGGCATAAGACACTACCTTCAACATGTGGGTCTCTAAAACAACATGATCATATTTACTGTTCTGCTAGTATGTATGTAAATATGCAACAGAAGTATAGTCTCTGAAGACATATTTCATAACCATGGAAACTTACCTTTAAAAATACAAAGCTTCTGTGCATGACTCATAAAGCAACTACAAAACAAATCTTACAAGCACATCTATCTTGAATGGTGTATTACAGCCATAATTGTTAAATTCACTGTTAATTATTACTTAGAAATTCATGTTTATGGCCCTGTTTCACCTGCTATATGAAAACATATTCCTGATATATTATTGTTCCTTAACTTCCTGGATCAATATACTTAGGCTTAGCCATGTAAGGGAAGTTGACAATGTAGTCTTTTTCTTCTTTAAATACTAGTTAAGAATAAACTGAGATCTGACACCAGGGAAAGAAAATTTATGCTAATTATTCTCTTTCAATTCTTCCTTTGGTTCTTGTTTTTGTTTTGGTACTGGGGATTGAACTCAGAGGCATTCGACCACTGAGCCACATCCCCACCCCTATTTTGTATTTTATTTAGAGACCTTAGCACCTTCCTTTGCTGAGGCTGGCTTTGAACTTGTGATCCTCCTGCCTCAGCCTCCAGAGCTGCTGGGATTACAGGCGTGCAACACTGTGCTCAGCCCTTTGGCTCTTTAGTAGAGAAAAAACTGTATTTCCCAGGCTGTCTTTTGCAACTTGGTGGAGGAGAGTTAATAGTACTACGTTTAGGTTGGTAATAATTTACCTTAGTGATAGGGGACTTTAAGCAGTTAGCAGTGACATCTCAAATACAAACTTTTAACACATTTGTAGTGATTTTATTTCACTGTATATTTGCTCTAACTTTTCTAGAAATTGAACACATTGTATAAATAGCTAGATTTGCAAGGGGGAGTGTGGTATGGTGATATCATTTAATTTTCTAAGGAAAACAACATTATTTTGTTCTTTAAAACAATTCTTATTTATAAGCTAGAAAAACATTTTTAATAATCAATTGATGTAAATATTCTTTAAACTTAAAATTAATACCCACCAAAAAAAGAACAGCTATTTTAAAGGAACATAATAATTTAGTAATGTTTCTGGATGAACCATCTAATGCTTAGATTTTTGAATTAGTAAAGGAAAAGGGGAGTGGAAGTTACATTTACTGAATTTCTCCCATGTGCCAGAAGCTTTTTTTTTTTTAAATTGGGAATTGAACCCAGGGATGCTTTATCACTGAGGTATATCCCCAGGCCTTTGTATTTTTATGTTGAGACAGGGCCTTGCTAAGTTGCTGAGACTGGGCTGAACCTTGCAATTGTCCTGCCTTCAGCCTCCTAAATTGCTGAGATTACAGGTGTGCCACCTGGCAGACCCTGGTTAGAAGCTTGGTATGTGTTAGTGTATTCAATTTTCACAAATATCCCTTAATGTTCACATTAGAATCTATATTTTATAGATACATTTACCAGGAGAGAAGAAGCCAGATTGATATGTATTCAAAACCCAGGATAATTCTATTGTAGGACTTGAAATCCCATTGGCTCAAAGTAGGGTGAAGAATTGAGGGTTTATAGAATTGTGGGTACAGTGATCCATCTTACTAGATTCAACTTGTTGACTGGGCTGACATTTTATGCCATCATATCACATCACTTCATTCATGTAACCATGTAGTTGCCTCTCAAATGCCACAATTATATGACTGTTAGTGCTTTACTTTTTCAAATAAGAAGGTAGTTCTTCAATTGAGGGCAAGATTTCATAACCTATGAAATATCTGTTTAAGATCTAAGAAATTATATGATAAATTTATAAAACAGTGTTAAAAGACTCAGATGTTTTGCCAAAAATTTTTGCCAGTTAATTCTGTAATTGGCATAAGGTTAATGATTACAGTTGCTATTAATAAGGAAGTCTTGATTTTTGACCAAATTCAATGTATTTTGAGAAATATGATTTCTCTCTCTTTTATGGTGCTAGGGAAGGGATCCAGTGCCTTGCACTTGGTAGAGAAGTACTTTACCACTGACTTCTACATCCCCAGCCCTTTTTTTCTTTTGAGACAGGGTCTAAGTTGCCCAGGCTGGCTTCAAATTTGGGACCTTCCTGTCTCAGCCTCTGGAAAAGCTGGGATTACAGATGTGCACCACCATACTTGGCTCAATATGCACATTTTTAAAAGGTAAGATAAATACTAATAAAAGCAAATGTTTACTGAATATTTATAATACTTAGGCAATATACTACATATATTATAAAAATCATATACTATAATTCTCAGAACAACAACATATGAATTAGGTACTTTTTTTTTTTGAATTAGGTACTTTTAACAATGGTTTCATTCACATGTGGAAACTGGCTGTGCTATTCAATACCACAGACATTAGCCACAGAGGTATAACTAAAATTAATTTTAATTTAATTAAAAATAATTTAGTCCCTCAGTAATACTACCTTCATTTCAAATGAACATCAGCTACATGTGGCAAGTGGCTAACGTACTGGACAGTGCAGATATGGAAGATTTTTATTATTGCAGAAAGTTCTATATGACAATGGAGGTTTAGAGAGTTTTACTTACTTGTCTCAATCCAAAACTAAGTATTGGGCTAGATATGAATTCATGCAACCAGTCAATAAAGCCTGCCTTCCCTTTTGAAATCTTTTCTTTTGGATTTAACCCAGGGGCTACCACTGAGCTATATTCCCAGTCCCTTTTTATATATTTTTTGAGACAGAGGCTCACTAAGTTGTTGAGGACCTTACTAAATTGCTGAGGCAAACCTGCTAAAATCTTTTCTTTTTTAAACAAAACAAAATTTATTATAGAACATTTTAAAAAGAGAAAATATAATAACCCCCCACATATCTGTCTAACTTCAATAATTACCAGCACAAAGTCCTTATTTTTTTCAAAACCCTATTTTATACTATTTTTTTTTTTGCTTTTCTTCTTAATTATATTAGTTAATGAAAAAAATCTATTATTCAGAATAGAACATTGGGAGGCAGTGTAACAGAATGGTTCAGAGTACAGAATTAGAAATCAGACAGATACAGATTTAAATTTTGGCTCTACCACAAAGCTGTATGTTCTTAGTGGGCAAGTTGCTTAATTTCTCTAGGGCTGACTATGTTTCTCTTTCTAATTTTCTCTTATAAATATTTTTCTCTATTAAACATTTTTAGCCATCTCCATTCTTAATAACTATTCAAATAAATTTATTTGAAGATATCTATACAAGAGGCAATTTTTTCTAGCTCTCTATATATATCCTCTCAATGATCATAAAGGTAAAATAAGAATATTATAAATAATTTCAAATATAATAAATATATAACATATGAAGAAGAAATTCTATTTGGGGTTTCTTCCTCAGTTTCCCTAAGAACACCAAGTTACTGAGAAGGTGATGAAAGACAATTTCTATTGTCCCCGACAGGTACTTATAGCATAATTAATTAATTATTGTCTATTATTATTATTATCATACTGGGAATTGAACCCAGGGTCACTCTATACTGAGCTACATCATCGTTGCTTTTTTTTTTGGTACTGGGGATTGAACCCAGGGGTACTCCACCACTGAGCCACATCCCCAGCCCTATTTTGTATTTTATTTAGAGACAGGGTCTCACTGAGTTGCTTAGGGCCTCGCTAAGTTGCTGAGGCTGGCTTTGAACTCTCAATCCTCCTGCCTCAGCCTCCCAAGTGCTGGGATTACACGCGTGCGCCGCCATGCCTGGCCATCATTGCTTTTTGTTTTTTATTTTGAAAGAGGGTCTCTAAGTTGTCTCTTAAGTTGTCTCTAAGTCCTCCTGCCTCAGCCTCTCAAGTACCTGGGATTACAGGTGTGGGTATTTTGATGTTTAAAGGATAAATGTGATTTTAAATTATTTTACCACATTATCAAAAATTATGAACAGGAGTATAGTTCTGGACCAATTACTTTGGTGAGGTAAAAATCAGAGATAATAATCATTCTGATTCATCAAAAAGAATATCCACTTTGGAGTTAATTATGAAAAAATTTTTTTGGTTGTGTGACTTAGGAAACATGGATTTAATAAATATTTTCTCCTTACTGTTTTCCAATTTTTTAATTCAACAGCTTCAAGTCCTATTTAATGTTTTGCTTCCACACTTATGATGGGTTAAGAATTTCTCCAGAAAAACTTAAATTATTGTAGTAACCTTAAAATTTAATAACCAAGTCAACTAACTAAATATTCATGAGTTAAAAACCTTTTCCTTTTTTTTTTTTTCTTTTTTTGGTACTGGGGATTGAACCCGGGGCACTTTACCACTGAGCCACATCACCAGCCCTTTTTCATATTTTATTTAGAGACAGAATCTCGCTGAGTTGCTAGGTGCCTAGCTAATTTGCTGAGGCTGGCTTTGAACTCTTGATCCTCTTGCCTCAGCCTCTAGAGCTGCTGGGATTACAGGCATGTGCCATTTTCTTAATACACAGCATTATTCTTTTATTTCTGTTTCTAAAATTATCATATAGATGAAGGCAAAGAATTTGAATGACCAATAAATGGAGCAAATCTTTTGGACAAAGTCTCAATAAGCAAACAAACTTAAAACTAAGGAAGTGAAAGGAATTCATTTATTTACATGGAGGTAATTCATAGGTTACTCCATGTAAAGGGTTAGGGGAAGAAAAGCCTAAAAATTCCTTGGCAAAGTCAACATGAATCTAAGTAAATGTGTACACATTATCCATTTAAAAAGTCATTTTAAATCCATAAATGGCATCTAGTTACAGTTGTTTTGGTTCACCCATATTCCATCAGACAACTGTAGGAAAACAAGTACAGGACAGCTGTTGTGTCCCTAGAAAGGGTGGAGTATTTTGTTAGTAGGCATAGCACTGTTATTTCCTTGCTAAAATTTCTGATCATCAGGTGGAATACGAATACCTGATGTGATGTGACCAAGTTTTCCCAAGACAAGTTGAATTCTCATTTAAGACTGCTTTCATCATTTAAATGTTTTCATAATTACAATCCAAAATCATCTATAGCAGCATTATGTTTATAATGTCCTTATTATTCAAACAAAAAATTTGTAGATGGTTTACCTGACATCTTTCTCAAGTTGTGCTATACACTTCATCAGTGAATCAATCTTGGAATCTCTCTGACGTACTGATTCAATGAGGTATCTGTAAGGTTGCTGAGTCTGGTTTAACAGTGAATTGGCTCTGTCAAGCTAAAGAAATACAAATTTCATTAAACTTTAGAAAATCAGATGAGCTAAATTAATTCACAGGGTCCTTGCACAAATATAATACACTAAACCTTTTTTTTTGTGTGTGTACTACGGGTTGAATCCAAGGGTGCTTAACCACTGAGCCACATCCCCAGCCTGTTTTATATTTTATTTGAGATAGGGTCTTGCTAAATTGCTTAGGACCTTGGCAAGTTGCTGAGGTTGGCTTTGAACTTGTGATCCTACTGTCCCAGCCTCCTGAGCTGATGGGATTACAGGCATTTGCTATCCATCTAGTTGTATGAGTTCTATATATATTCTGAAAAATAAACTTATCAGGTACATAATTTGCAAATATTTTCTCCCATTTTGTGCACTGTCTTTACACTTTACTGATTATGCCCTTTGAAGCATTAAGAGTCAATGCAAGTCAAATTTATCTGTTTCTATTTCTTTTGTCTTTTTGATGCAATGATCGCCAAATAGAAGCTGATAAAGATTTTCTCGATGTTTTCTTCTATCAAAGTTTTATATCTTTGCTTTCAAATTTAGGTCTTTGATTTATTTTTAGTTTTTTTATATGGCATAAAGTCAGGGTCCAACTTCATTCTTTTTAATGTAGATACTCAGTTTTACCTGCTCCATTTGTTGAAAAAACTTTCTTTTCCATACTAAAGGGCCTTGGAAACTTTGTAAAAAACTATTGACCTCATGCATATTCTTTATTTCTGGCTCTCTTTTCTATTCCTTTCTATTCCAACTTTTTTTTCCCTTTTCAAGACTGTTTTGGCTATTGGAGGTCCCTTAAAATTCCCTATGAATATTTTTCTTTTTTGGCAGTACTGGAGATTAAAGCCAGGGGGCACTACCACTGAACTACATCCCTAGCCCCTTTTATTTTATTTTGAGACAGGGTCTCACTAAGTTGCTGAATCTGACCTTAAACTGGTATTCCTCCTGCCTTAACTTCCCAAGTTGATGGTATCACAGGTATGCACCACCATGTCCAGCTGGGTTTTCCTATTTTTGTAAAGAAAAACTCCATTGGGATTTTGATAGTTTATGCTTAATTTGTAGATTATTTTGGGTGGTATTTTCCTCTTAACAATAGGAAGTCCTCCAGTCCATGAACATGAGATATCTTTTGCCTATTTGGTTAAATTTATTCCTAAGTATTTTATTCTTATTGATGCTATCTGTAAATGGAATTGTTTTTAGTTTCCTTTTCCAAGTGTTCATTTCTAGTGTACTATGTACAGTCTTATATTATGTTTTTTCGTATAACCTTTTTTAGTTATGTGATTTTTAAAAAAGTAATTGGGGGAGAGGGTTCTGGGTTTTGAGTCCAGGTGCACTTTACTATTGAGCCATATCCCCTGCCCTTTTTGTCTTTTTAAAATTAAAAAAAAAAAAATTTGGTACTGGGAATTGAACTCCGGGATGCTTAATCACTGAGCTACATCAACAACCCTTCTTATATTTTGAGACAGGGTCTCCCAAGTTGCTTAGGGTCTTGCTAAAAAATTGCTGAGGCTGAACTTGAACTTGTTTCAGTCTCCTGAGCTGCTGACCATTTTTATTATTTTTAATATTTTTAATTGACTCAAGGGTGCTTAACTACTGAGCCACATCCCCAACCCTTTTTACTTTGAGACAGGGTCTCACTAAGTTGCATAGGGCCTCACTAGGTTGTTGGGCTGGCTTCTAACTTCTGATCCTCCTGCCTCAGCCTTCTGAGCCACTGGGATTTTAGGTGTGTGCCACCCTACCCAACTAAATTAATTTAATTGGTACATTATAACTATACATAATAGTAGAATATACTGTGAAGCATTCATACATGCACATTACATAATTTGGTTGATTTCATTCCCCAGAATCATATAACCTTTATCAGAATATTTTTACCAGGTTGGTGAAGAACTTGAATTTATATTTTTAATGGTTACAAAACTGTCTAGCAAGCCCATGTATCATAGTTTAATTATATTCCTTACAGTAGCACGTATATAACATATTATCAACATCTGATTGGTATAAACAATGCTACAACAACTCTTTTCTCTATTACAGATCTTTTTCCTTAAATTAATATTTTCTTTGTCCAATTGTTTTTAGAACAGAATATATATTATGATAAGGGGTATGACTATTTAATCCTCTTAACATATAAGTACAAATCCAAAAACCCCACAACATGGTTTCAATGTCACCAGGCCCCTATTTTGGTATACAATGAGCCCCTCACTCCACCCTGAGACAGGACCTTCCTGTGTTGCCCAGGCTGATTTCAGATTCCTAGGCTCAAGTGATCCTTCTGCCTCAGCCTCTCAAGTATCTGGGATTACAGACATGTACCACCATGACTAGCCCCATTATGAGTCCTTGAAAAAGATATTCTAAAGTTGAATAAGAAAAACTGAACAATCATGACAAAACTGGTGGACATTTAAGAGTGAGGGGATATGGAGGGGCATATTTTATTATAGAGAACAATATTGTAACATTCCTAACTATTCTAAACTTTGAGATAACCTTTGATAATAAATTTGTAGACTTTTACATATGTTTAAAATTCCCCCTTTCCTTTCTAATCACCAACAAGTTAAACTGAGGCTGAAGATTTGCTATTCTTCTGGGACAAGAAATAATGTGCATTTTTCCTCCTCAAATCAGTTACACTTATGAAATCTATATATTTCTAAAAAATTAAGTCCTAAACATTTATTTTAGCATTTCAATTTTTTAGTTCTCTACCCGTTTTAATAAAACAGGAAGTGATTAGCCCAGGAGATAAAGCAGGAAATAGGGAGATGGTTGTAGAAGACACAGTGGGAGGTGGAAAGAATCAATGGCAGAAGTGAGAACATCTTTACACTGAAAACCATGAGGCCCAGGTGGGGAAAGAGGGAAGTGAGGCCAAGAGAAGACTGACTAAAGAGTGTCTGCTTATAGTTAGTTGACTATTTTATTAAAGGATTTAAATTATTTGTCTAAATTGTATTAAAAAATATTAGATAATTTTCTTGTGGTTATGTTAACTATAGTCCAGGAAAGAATTCCGCAAAGAAAAGGAGATGAAAAACATACAGAAGGATTTCTATTTTTTGGATATTATTCATTATAGTTAAAGCAGACCCAAAATGAAAAAAAAAAAAACTCACAAAATGTTTTCTATAACTTGGATTTTAGTGTATTTTTCTTTGCTTTGGTAATCATTCTTTAAAATCTACTACAATGTCCCTGGAATCTTATTATTCTATTAAGTTACCTTATGAACTTCAAATATGCAGTTGGACTAAGTTCTACTAACCTGTATAACCAGTTTCTCTAGTCAATTAAATCAAACAATTGCCTTGACTTTGTTTTCACAGAACTGACCCTAACTGAATAAACTGAACTGACAAGTTGCTTTGTGTTTCAAAGTGCAGAATAGTCCATGTGTGCATGTGGGGTGGAGTGGGGGTAAGGGTGGCGGGAAGGACTAAGAGCATTTACAAACTGTAGTTAACTTTGGTCTAGAATGAGCTGTTTAAAATATCCAATCTAATTTCAGTTACACAAACAACATCTCATAAAAGCAGTCTTATATATTTTAATTCACTTTTTCATGACAGCAATTACATATATTTGGCTTTAATATTATAAACAAAATTAAGGACTTAAAGCCTTACTTTCAAGGTATCTAATACACAAGTTAGGACTTCCTCGCTCTCTGAATAACAAAAACAAAAGTGTTGTCAGTCTTATGGGTGTATTTCTTTATAAACCTGTTTGTAGGCTTTTAAAATCCTCCATGTCTCCCTTTCTCCCTCCTTTCTTCACAGTTTTCATTACTCAGCAAAAAACATGTCTCTCAATGAAAAGTGATAATTTCTATTTTTGAAATAAACAGAACTTAACAGAATTTCATTCAATTCCTCCAACATAATCTTACAGTCTTTTCTATAACAAGCCAGGTATGGTGGCACATGCCTATAATCCCAGCAATCAGGATACTAAGGTAGGAGGATTCCAAGTTCAAGGCAAGCCTCAGCAACTTAGTACAACCCTGTCTCAAAGTAAAAAATAAAATGAACTGGGGATGTGGCCTGGTGGTAAAGCACCCCTGGGTTCAATTTCCAGTACCGAAAAACAAAAATAAAAACCAAACAAAACCCCCCAAACTAAAAATAAACAAACAAAAAAGTTTTCTGTAACTACAATAATTGGTATTCAAAAAGTTTTGCTATCATTCACTTTGCCTATTGTTAGTAATCTGTTCCTTATAGGAAAGCTTTAGTAATTAATGACTCAGGAATCACATAGGTAATAAATGACTCAGGATTAAACCCATGACACATTTTATAGAATTGCTATTCCTCCTTTGTTTCAATAACACATATATATATGATTCAGAGGAATGTAGCACCTGATTAAAACATAATTATTTATTTTGATACAAATACTAATTTAAATTATGCCTAGATAATAATCTGAAAATATCTAAAGATGACTATATTTTGTTTTATATTTTTCCTAAACTGGGAGTTTACTTTCACAGAATCCCTTGGGAATGTGGTTCTTTCTTGCTGGGGATAAAATGCATTCCTGTTGAAGAAATTTAACACTGAGTTGATTTCTGTGTATAAAACATATTCATAAGTAATACATTCTAGTAATAGAGTTAGATTATACTAACCACCCACACTCCCTTGCTTAATTGTGGTGATCATACTATGAATGTAAAATGCCTGCTTAGTGTTCAATATGAGGCAACACTTTAGAGGTACTACTACTCTATGTTCTCCATCATTTGGGAAAATGTTGAAAAACAATGATTTATGAGTCTCCACCCTCGTCCTGACTAAGTCAGAATTTCTTAGGACTGGATGTCTATTCTCATAAACAGCTAAATTTGGAGAAACAGCTCTAATGATCTTGTTAGAGGCCATTCCACCCAACTATTTTTGTAGGTGAACCATTTCACATCCTGAAATTACCATTTTAACCTTTAAAAGTAGCTCCTTTTACCAAGTTCCAATATGGCTAATGACACCATTACTTTTTTTTTTTTTTTTTTTTTTTTGGTACTAGGGGATTGAACCCAGAGGCACTTAAGCACTGAGCAACATATCCAGTCTTTTTATATTTTTAAAATTTTAAAACAAGGTCTTGCTAATTTGTTTAGGGCCTTGCTAAATTGCTGAGGCTGCTTTGAATTTGCAATCCTCCTGCCTCAGCCTCTAGAGCTGCTGGGATTACAAATGTGCACCACCATGCCCAGCCTGATGCTATCATCGTTAATGAAGGTAAGATGAAGCTGATACAGTTCAAACCAATTAAGATCAAGGTACACTGGCGCACCCCTGTAGTCCTAGAAACTCAGGAGGCTGAGGCAGGAGGATCACAAGTTTGAGGCCAGACTGGACAACTTAGTGAGACCCTGTCTCAAAATAAAAAATAAAAAGGCTTCGAGATATGGCTCAGTGTAGAGTGCCTCTGGGTTCAATCTCCAGCAGCAGTTCAATCAATCAATCAATCAATCCATCAATAAATCGTGGAGAAACTCCATTGTGCTAGGTGTAACCTCTTGGTTGCTTGACTGTGATCTCAGGAAACAGGAAAGGGTCCGGTATAGACAGAACTGTGGTGGTAGAATGATACTCTGGCGCTTAGGAAAGCAGCTGTTCATGTTTCTTAAGGTCTTTTAATATTTTAAAAACAAAAGACAAGTGCATGCTAGTTGATTATTAGCCCCTCTTCTGGTCCTGGGATTCTCAAAGTATGAGTTAGGTAAGAAGAGGAAACTCTTAAGAGGAGGATGCTAAAATATTTGAGAGTAACCAGCATTGAAGAGATGACTGAAGTCACTGAAGTAGACAGTAATACAGTGCATAATTGTTTCAAAGTGTACTGCACCATTTTTATGTAGACTTTGTAGATGCAGATTCCTGGGCTACGGATGGAGCTCAGTGGTAGAGTGCTTGCCTAGCACGTGTGAGGCCCCCTGAGTGCCATCCTGCTGTCCCTGCCACAAAAAAAGAAACAAATTCATGTGCTTCTTTCTATACCTACTAATCACAATCTGAGAGCAGTATCTAGAAACCTATTTTTTTTTTTTAAGTTTTTGCAGTAGTAAGGGTTGACCCAGGTACTCTACCACTGAGTTACATCCACAGACCTTTTTATTTTTAATTTTGAGACAGGGTCTTGCCAAGTGGCTGAGGCTGGCCTCAAGCATGTGATCCTCCTGCCACAGCCTCCTGAGTAGCTGGGATTACCACTGCACCTGGCTAGAAACCTACATTTTAAACAAGAATCTTGGCTGATTTTTATGCTCATTAACATTTAAGAATGACTGCTGAGGTGCAAGAATAGAGCAAAGTATAGTTGTGTGAGGACACCTATATTTAAGGGTTAAATAAACATGGACAGTTAAGTAGACTAAAGAGCCATCTCATCCTGGATTACAGGATGAGAGCCAGAATAGTGTTGTAAAGCAAAAAGGGATAAGATTTCCAGAATATATACAATGTTTATGTCACAGGTAGGTCAAACTGGATGGACATCAAGAACACTGGCAATTAGGAAGTTATTAGTGACCACAAGGAAAAGTATTGATGATTGCAGAAGAGATATGTGAACACACACACACACACACACACCACACGATACTTGATAAGGGGATGAAGAGGGAAAAAATATTAAGTAAAGATACTGAAAAATTCTTTGTAAAAAGGATTCAAGGAAAATTAGTTTAGAAAACCCAACTGTGGTAAGGAAAGTAGGGAGATGACAAAATTGATAGTTTTGGGGAGTGGATGAGATCGACAATGTAAATAATGGGAAACAGCACAGAAACAGAAAACTAAAAACACTGGGCAACAGTAGCGAGGGCCTGGTTGATGTTCAGCACCATGGATTTGTAATGCTTCCAAGCAGCAAAAGCAACAGATTTCCACAAGATTTTTTCCGGATGTTGCAGTAAAACCAAAAGTTCTCTCTCTTTTTTTTTCCCTCTCCTTCCTTCCATTAAATATATATAGGATACCAACCAGATTGTGAGATACTATGCTAAAGGTAGGGATTGTCAAGAAATGCCTGAATGCCTGATGGATGAACTAGCAACAAAGCAATCTAAAGTGCTTGCAAACTGAAGTATTCAGATGGCTGATAAGGTCCAAGGGTAATAGGAAGAAAAGCGGAACAAGGACAGGCTTGATAGATTGGAAAAACACGAAGAGTTTATGAATCTGTGACTCATAATGAGTCCAAACAAAATATAGACTTAATGGGAATGAAAGGCTTGGGAGAGCTGGAAAGACAGGAGATTGTGAGGACAGAATTTCTGAGTTCAAGTATTAGAAGTTTTTCCCTTATAAAGCTATCCTGAGAAACTCATTTATTTTTTATTTTACTCTATGGTACTGGGGATTGAACCCAGGGGTACTTTAACACTGAACTGTATCCCACCTCTTTTTATTTTTTATTTTAAGAACAGGGTCTCACTAAAAATTGCTTAGGACCTTGCTAAGTTGCTGAGATTGGCTTTGAATTTGGAATCCTCCTGCCTCAGTCTCTCAAGTCACTGGTATTACAGCCAAATGCCACTGTGCCTGGTGAGAAATTCATTTTAAAGTTGTTCAGTTATATAGCAATGCTGATTTGGGGGTATGGGTTGAAGAATTTGAATAACTTCAAATAGCTCTTAATGAAAAAATTTGTAATCACTTAAGAGTTATCAAGGCACAACTATTTAGGTAAAAAGATTAAACAATTCTTTATTTGATATGTGAATAGAAAATAATTTTAAATAAGTCACCGTTTTCTCCACTTCAGTGGTGGATGGTATTTGATCTCTCTCTCTCGCTCTCTCTCTCTCTCTCTCTCTCTCACACACACACACACACACACACACACACACACACCACCTAGTATTTGAACCTTTTTTCTAACCTATAGTTCTGGGTTCATGATAACTGAATTTTTTCCAGAATTAATCATAGCAAAGAATTCTTGGTTTTAGCATTTGGTAAGGTTAGACACAGACCTGTTACAACAAGGACAGTGAATGCTTTGTCTACGTAACAAGGTAGCCACTCATGTGGAAGATAAATACATGTTCATTATTATTAAATAAAAGTTACTTTTTATATAATCCATATCAGAACAGCCTCAAAAAATAAGAGACAGTGACAACAGTTAATAATAATTTGAACTTTATTTTATTTTTAGGGCACTGGGGATGGAACTCAAGTGTGCTCTACTTCTGAGCTACATCCCTAGCCTTTTACATTTTAAAATATTGAGACAGTGTCTCCCTAGGTGCCCAGGTTGACCTTGAACTTGTGATCCTGCCTCAGCCTCCCAAGTCACTGGGATTATAGGCATGTACCATTATGTCCACTCATAATTTGAACTTGTTAAAAGCCATTTCTGGTACTGTTTCTGATTATGTTACACAATCTGCATGAATCTTATTTGTTCCAATGACCTCTTCAGTTTAAGTCTTCTTCATGAAATCTTACCATAAATCACCAATTTACTCAGCTACTCATATCTAGTTATATCTTGTACATGTACAGAATATGTGAGAATGCTGAGCTTATGAGGAATGAAGTACCACATTAAACATGCAGACATACAGAGAAAATGAAGTCTCCAAATTCCTTAAGAGTACAAGTAATTTATGTAAACTCTGTAAGACATAAAATTATAATTTTTCTCTAGAAAAGGTACTTTCTAGAGGGTACTGGAGGAAAGTAGTTGCAAAGACTGTCAAACTGCACAAGTGACAAAAGGTAACCATGACTGCCTAAACTGAAAATGAATCACTGACATCCCTTTACGCCTTTCCTTTTCTTTCTTTTGTTTTCAATTCTGGTCCTCGGATTCCATTTGCCACCTCATCCTTCTCTGTCGTTTTTAAAAATGGATTTTATTTTATGTATTTTCTGAAGAATCTTGCTATGTTGTCCTTAGGCTGGCCTTGGACTCCTGGGTTCAAGTGATCCTCCCGCCTCAGCCTCTTGAGTACCTGGAACCATATAGGCACACACCACTGTGCCCAGGTAGATTTTGCTTTATGGAACAGTTTCAGGTTCATAGCAAAATTGAGCAGAAAATAAGCCTCTGTAAATTGACACATCATTATCACCCACATTGTACATGAAGTTAGGGTTCATTCTTGGTGTTATATGTTCTATGGGCTTAGACAAATATATAATGGCATGTATCACTATTATTACAGCATACAGAATAGTTTCAGTGCCTTAAATATTCCGTGCTCTACATATTTATCATTCCTTTCCCACTAAGTTTTGGCAAGATTTCACCATTTCCATAGTTTTACCTTTTCCATAAGTCACATAATTGAGATCATATAGGAAATAGCTTTTTCAGATTATCTTTGCCTGTTTTAAAAACTGTTTTTTTTTCTTGTTGGTTTCGCTTTTCTATGTTTTTCCCTACTTAGAAGTAACAAATCAATCTGTCTTAAAAAATAAAAGTACCTTATTTATGTGATCAGAAAATATCTTGATGAAACTTGTTTTATTTGGAATTTAGTGATATTTTACAAAGAAGAACACTGAAGCATAAAGAATTCAGTAACTTATCCAGGTATTACTAGCTACCTGGTAATTGTTAGAACCAATTTAAACCTAGTGAGTCTAGCTGCAGAATTGTGTTCTTATTAGTCAATATTTGTTACTGCCTCTCAATAACAGAAGATAAAGCAGTATTAAGTAAGTACAAATGTAAAGAGATAGGAATCCCTCTGCCCTACTGCCCAAAAGTAAGAGTATGGATTAAGGGCACATTTATGTGTGTGTGCGTGAATACAATGAGACAAATTATGCTTCATAGCCATAACTCCATGTTATAAGTATGTTACTCTTTGTATTAGCATTCCTTAAGAATATGTCTGGCCAGGGTGTGGGTCTGTGGTAGAGCGCTTGTCCAGCATGCATGAAGCCCTGGGTTCAGTCTCCAGCAGCACACACAAACACACACACAGACACAAACATAAAGAAAAGAGTATGTCCACATTATTGAGTAATAAAAGTGTTAAATGGATATGAGACCTTCAAAAAACATGATGAAGTGAAGATGAGAGCTAACAATAAAGAATGAAAATAGCGGGTTCTCTGAGTCTTAGTCACACACACACACACACACACACACACACAAATTTAGAGGATCAGAGCATAAAGATTATTCAATTTGTAAATGGTAATAATAAGCATTATTTTTTTCCAGTTGTGGAACTACTATTTTATTAAAAAATGCCAGGTTTATTAAGAAAATACTATATTTTATCAATACTATGGCCAGCAACAGAAAAATAATGAAATATTGGATAGAAGTAATAGTCTACATTTACTGAGTAATATATGCCAGTTAGTATGCTAAATGCTTACCTTAGATTGGAATATCCCTAATTCTTGGTGCAAACATGTAACATAGTATTATTAATTCTACCTTTCAGGTTACAAAATTGAGTCACAGAGAGGATAAAGAATGGGCTGGGTATGTAGCACAGTAGCCAAGTGCCCTTAGGTTCAATCTCCAGTACCAAATATACATATAAAATAAGTGTTGGCAAGAATGTGGGTACACTCATACATTGCTGGTGGGACTGCAAACTGGTGCAAACACTATGGAAAGTTGTATGGAGATTCCTCAGAAAAGCTGGAATGGAACCACCATTTTGACCCAGTCATCCCACTCCTAGGTTTATATGCAAAGGACTTAAAATCAGCATACTACAGTGATGCAGCCGCATCAATGTTTATAGCAACTTAATTCACAATAGCTAAACTATTGTTATTTATTAAATTCTTTTTATTATAAGCATATTTGGAGGCAAAGGACACCATAAACGATACTATTTTCCTCTCTTCTATGAGAACATGATGCACCTTATAATTGTTTTTAGTCAACTCCACACATGAACAATTTTGGTTTCAATTATTCATACTGTTTCATGGTTGGGTTAGATCCACATCTGAAGAATCAACATTTAGTTTATCCTTACTATGACTTAAATAGTGTGTTGATCACCAAATCTATGCCTTTACAAAATCAGCTGGAATAAATTAAGAAATTAAAAAATGCCTAAGGTAAAAATCAGCTGTTCCTTGCTACCCTACCCATGATCCTAGTAATAACCACTCTTTGCTGCTAAGACAAATATGGATGGTCCTAGAGACTATTTTCTATTCCTCTAGACAGGCTAATATGAACTACTAAACTCCAGAGGCTCTCTCTTCCACTGTTACACAGTTCCTCAAATGCTCCCCGTCCTCTTCCTGTTTAAATATGTAGAATGTTATGGGGCAGAGCCCCTCTAATAGAGCCCTTGCAGGGGTGCATCCAGACCATCTGTATCAAATTTAAGTCTATTTTTCTGTAGGAAGAGAATTTGAGAGGATGGCAATGCTCTTCTTTGCCTGTAAAAGTTTATCCCAATAAAGCTTGTTTTATATTTACAGGACATAACTAATAGTACTTGTGACCCTTTGCCATGACATATTTTCAAATTTTTTCCTCCATCTGCTCTTAGCCAAAAGGCTAACAAGCAATTCAAATTTTTCTCTATGCTTAAAAAAAGACACAATCTTATCTCTGTACCTATACATGTACAAACACACACACAAACACACAAGTATATTAAAACTGAAATAGAGAAACAATACATATTATTCTGCAATGATTTTTCCTTTGAAAATTTATCAGCATGGTATGACTGTGTTTTAAAGTCAATATTGTGGTTTGGATTGGTAATGTTCCCAAAGTTTCATGTGTTGAAGGTCTGGTCTTCAACACAGAAGTGACTGGATCATTAAGGCTCTGACCTCATCAAAGGACTGACCCACTGATGAGTTCACAGCTGAATGGGCTATTAGGTGGTAGGGCCCAGATGGAGGAGGAAGGTCACTGGAGACAGGACTTATTCTCTCTGCTTTCTGGCTGCCATGAGCTGAGCAGTTTTCTCTTGACATGCTGTAGCCCTAAAGCAATGGAGCTAGGTGACCATGGACTCAAACCATGAGCCAAAAATAAACCTTTCCTCCTTTAACTAGTTCTCAGGTTTTTCATCATAGTGATGAAAAGTTGACTAACAGTTAGTACATATAGATTAACATATTCTATGTATCTTCAAATCTCTTTCAAATAATTTCAAATATAGCAAATTATCACCTGGATCCTATTAAATGCCTTCCAGGTACAAGATTCTAGGCAATTAGATATTGCCATGTGGTCACTGAGGATTGTACAAATCCCATTTTCTAGATAAGCTTTCCAAAATTAAATTAGCTATATCAGATAAATATCTAAGCATATATAGGCCTTTTGAACAGGTTGTGCCTGTTAGCACAAAATTAAGCCTATTTTGTGGTTGAATATACTGTGAGTTTGATAAATATTTAGTGTATAACTAGAAAGAAAAAGAACAAGCATCATGGGCCAAGAAAGCTAAAGAAGGCCAATTCTTGTTGGTGGTAATGTGGCATGTTGTAGGATTCTGGGTTTTCTTCTGTTTAGCACATCACACACCAATACTCCATTCTTTACTAATGTAGTTGTTTCTTGAGATTAGTGGGCATCCATCTATACACTATACACCCCCCCCACACACACACTCATTCTTTTCTCTTTAAGGGTCTTACAACTAATGAAACAATGGTGTAAAATTACTGGACATCAAGCAATGAAGGATATTGATTCCTGGGACACAAGAAATAAATCAGGTAAACTCTATGATTATTCCTGTTCATTTCCTGGAAAGTTTGTAGGCTGTGGGACAGAGAAGGGAAATTTAAGACAGAGTATGCCAAATTCCCTGAGTTTTGTTTTGGTTTGCTATCCTCCTGCTTCAGCCTCCTAAGTCACTGGGATTATAAACATGTACCACCAAGCCTAGCCAAAAGATATATTTTTTTAATTTTTTGTACCAGGGATTGAACCTGGGGGCGCTTAACCACTAAGTCACATCCCCAGTCCCTTTTATTTTTCATTTTGAGTCAGGATCTCACCAAGTTGCTGAGGGTCTCATGAAGTTGCTATGACTGGTTTTGAACTTGTGCTCCACCTGCCTCAGCTTCTCAAGTTGCTGAGATTACTGGTGTGTGCCACCACGCAGGGGCAGCTGAAAGACATTCTGAAGAGATTCAAAGACAAAGCCCCAGAGTGCAAATTGTGTATCTGACAAAGGACTTTCATCTAAAATATATAAAAAATGGTCAAAACTCAATTAGAGGGCAACATAAAAAAGTGGACAAAATGTGAACAGACACTTCTCCTGAGAAGATAAAAGCAGTGGAAAGAACCTCAAATGAAAAGATGCTCAATATTATTAGTCACTGGGGCAACACAAATTAAAAAGCACAGGGGGCTGGCAGAATAGCTTAGTGGAAAAGCACTTGTCAAGATGTGCCTAAGCCCTATATTTGATCCTCAGCCATCAAAAACAAACAAACAAACAAACAAACAAAAAACAAAAACCAACAACAACAATAACAAAAAACAACCAACCACAAAAACCAAAAAAACTCACAAGATACCACTATACACCATACTACTAGTGGACTGTAAAATGGCACTAACTTTGGAAAAAAAATAGTTTGGTAGTTTGTTCCTTCCTTCTTTCTTTTTTTTGGTACCAGGACTGCCTAGCCCTTTTTGTTTTGAGACAGGGTTTCGATAAGTTACCTGGGGCCTTGTTAAGTTACTGAGGCTGGCTTTGAACTTCCTATCCTCCTTCCTCAGCCTCCTGAGTTTCTGGGATTACAGGTGTGCACCATTATGCCTGGCTTGGCAGCTTCTTAAGACCATAAACATCAATCACATGATCTTGCTATTCCACTCCCAGTTATTTACCCAAGAAAAACTAAAGCATACCTTCATTCAAAGACTGGACCATGAATGTTTATATCAGGTTTATTGGCTGGAAATGACCCAAATGTCTGATAATAAAAAATAAATAGGGGCTGGGGTTGTGGCTCAGTGGTAGAGCGCTTGCCTAGCATGGGTTCAATTCTCAAGACCACATATAAATAAATAAAATAAAGTTCCATCAACAACTAAAAAAAATTTAAACAAACAAACAAACAAACAAACAAACAAACCGTGGTATATCCACTCAACAGAATGTTATTCAGCAATGGAAGGCAATGAACTATGGATGAATCTTAAAATAATTACCTACAGTGAAAGAAGACAGGTTAAAAAAAAGTACATGCGGCTGGGCATGGTGGCGCACGCCTGTAATCCAAGTGACTTGGGAGCTGAGGCAGGAGGACCTCGAGTTCAAAGCCAGCCTCAGCAACTTAGTGAGGCCCTAAGCAACTCAGTGAGACCCTGTCTCTAATTAAAATACAAAATAGGGCTGGGGAGGTGCTCTGTGGCCGAGTGCCCCTGAGTTCAGTCCCCGGTTCCAAAAAAAAAAAAAAAAAAATTAAGTACATGCATACTATTTGATTCCTTTTATACATAACTGTTTAGGAAATAACTAACCTAAGGAAAACTAATCAGTGGTTGCTTGGGACTAGGATGAAGAGTTGGGAGGGAAGGATTCTGAGGGACACTTTTGGTAGAAATCTACGTATTCATTATGTTCACTTGGTGACAATTTCATAGGAATATATATCCAAGTATATGTCAAAGTTACACTGTATAATTCAAATATGTGCAGTTTAATGTATGTTAACTATACTTCAATAAAGCTGCTAAAAAAGAATGTTTTCTTTTTATTCCCCATTTTGAGTATTACTTAGCATTGTCATTTTGGCAATCATTCATGTATAACCTCAGAAATCCTAATAGCAAATAAATCAGTGGTAATTCTAGCATTAGTTATAGGTTTCATCCTTGTATTAGTCTCAAAAACTAAGCTGGCTTAAATATTTGACTTTAAATATTTAACCAAAGCACATAGATCCTGAGAATCTTCCTTCTCTACTTTTTAACCATATACCATGAAAAATTTATGATAGTAAGTGATCCAAATACTATCATCTTTTAGCTAGTTTGTGTAATTACTTTTAATTTAAACAATATAATTTTTTTGTGAGCCAGGGGAAAAATAAAAGTAAAATTCATGGAATATTCCAAATTAAACATTTTTGTTTTCAATGTTAAGGGAAAAATTACATACTTGTCAGTGTAAAGTTACCGATTCTCAGTTACCGATTCTCCAAATAGGAAATGAAAAATATTTCAAAATTACACAAAAACACAGAACTAAATAATGAACCTATATGTAAAAGTCAGCCAGCTTCAAACATTAGCAACATTTTGTGATTTTTATTTTATCCTCTTTTTCTCATGGAATATTTTAAGACATCATACCATTCCATATCATAAATATTTCAATATTTAAGCCTTTTCCTCAAAAAGCCACAGATTTTGAAATTGCTTCATACAAGCTCGGCCTGGTGGTGCATGCCTACAATCCCAGCTACTCTGAGGCTGAGGCAGGAGGATCAGAAGTTTGCGGTCAGCCTGGACAATTTAGTGAGACACTGTCTCACTAAAAAATTAAAAAAAAAAATAAAAAAAAGTGGTGGTGACTTGGTTCAGTAGTATAGGGCCCCTGGGTTCAATCCCCATTCTGGAAAAACAAAAGAGTTGCTTTGTACAAAGTTAATTATGTGAGCACTTAATTTCTTGCATTTATTTCCCCCAAAATTTATACATGAGTATATGCATATTTAGAAATTCTCATTTTTAAATTTTTTTTAATTTTGTTTTTACAGACTGCATTTTGATTCATTGTACACAAATGGGGTACAACTTTTCATTTCTATGCTTGTACATGATGTAGATTCACACCATTTATGTAATCATACATGTACATATAGGGTAATGACGTCAGAAATTCTCATTTTAATTAACTGAAGTATTTTAATATTTTATTTTATAAAAGTTGGTTATATAAGTTAGTATAATATATAATAATACTTTTTCTACAAGTATTTTGATAAGTTATCTATATTAGCAAATAAAAGTTCCTCTGTGTCTTTTTCATTTTTTCTTGTTTTTCAGTACTGGGGATTGAACCCCAGGGACACTCTACCACAGAGCTACATTCACAGTGCTTTTATTTTTTAAGACAAGGTCTCACTAAATTGTCCAGGCTTGCCTTAAACTTGTGATTCTCCTGCCTCAGCCTCTGAATAGCCAGGATTGCAGGTATGTGCCACAACACCAGGCTTCATCTGTTTCTTTGTTTATTCATTTATTTATCCTTTCCTGCTTCTACCCACTGATGTGCTGGAATTGGGTTGTATCATCTTATAAAAGATAACTGGTAAATTTTTAGAACTTTTGTGAGCTGGTTGTTAAATTCAACCATAATTAAAAATTAAGCAGTTTAAATTTATAATAGAATCAATTTTATTAAAAACAAAGGGAACAAGTACTCAAAAACTCATCAATTTTTAATTTTTTTTTTCTTCTCATACTGGGGATTGACCACAGGGGTGCTTTACCACTGAGCTATATCAATTCTTTTTACTTTGAGACAGGGCCTTGCTAAGTTGCCAAGGCAAGCCTTTGTTATTTCCTACCTCAGCCTCCCATGTTGCTGGGATTACAGCTGTATGCCACCACTTTTGGCTACATTTTTAATTATTTTAATATCATCTATGCTTGAGTTTACATATATCTGTGTTATCTATATGGTGCAAACATTATGTAAAGGGGTGCTGCTTAGCATTTTTGCTCTCATCTGTGTTCAGTAACATTAGGTTACTTATACTAACATAACACAGCTTATAGTCAGTTACATGCCACAAATATGAGCAAATGTTACAAATGACAGTCCTCTCTCACACACCTCTTGGAAACCTGGTTGTTAGCATTTATCAGCATACTACTGTATCTACTCCGATCGTTAATTCTTTGCCAGGCACTGGAGCAATGTGATTTTCTATTTTGCTTTTGAAATTTTAGGACAGAGATTCTCTTAATATTATACTATTAAATGTACTTTAATAGAAGATACTGTAAAGGTAAATATGAACACACCCTTAGGAAAACAAAGAATATGCCTATAATCCCAGCAATTTGGGAGGCTAAAGCAGGAGCAGCAAGTTCAAAGCCAGACTCGGTAACTTAGCGATGCCCTAAGCAACTTAGTGAGACCCTGTATCAAAAATAAAAAAATAAAAAAGGAGGCTAGCGTTGGGTGTGGTAGCACATGCCTATAATTCCAAGGGCTCGAGGGGCTGAAGGCAGGAGGATTGGGAGTTCAAAGTCAGCCTCAGCAACTTAAAAGAGACTCTCAGCAACTCAGCAAGACCCTGTCTCTAAACAAAATATAAAAAAGGGCTAAGGATGTGGCTCAGTGGGTAACGCCCCTGGGTTCAATTGCCAGTACAAAACAACAAACAAACAAACAAACAAACAAAAACCCCAAAGACTACATGGCATATATTAATAGCATTTAATATATCTCTAAAATCCCCCATAATACAAATAAATAAAGCTCTTAACAGTTTTAAAATATTAGCCTAAAAAACTGGTTATATTAAGATCAGAAAATAAAGGGAACACTAGTGAGGTGGCAACTTTGGTTTTGTTTTATTGACTTGAATTTCAAAAGCACAGAAAAAAGTAATTAGATGTTAACTAAAAATAATAATAAAGGTATAAAAATGGCATGTGAGTTGTATAATATTCTTTAAATAACAATAGAATGTTAAAGCAAATGGCAGACATCAACCTGATTTTTAAAGTGTAAACAAAGTGTGTTTAATAATAGATAAATGATTTTTTTTTATTGACCACAGAAATAAAGAGCAAATCTTCTTAAAAACCAAGTGGAAAACTTAAAATGTCACCAAAATTTGCTAAACTTGTTTTGCCAGTTGACTTCTCAGAAATCAAAGCTTTGTCTGTCTAGTCTGCGTTTATACTTAGTCTCGGCACTTTAATCTCCTTTTTGTTCTTAGTTTTGCCATACACCATAAGTTATTTTATAGGGCCTTAACTTTCAGTTTGTTTCATAAATTGTGAAATCTTTCTGTACTAGCAATTTATTTTAAAACTGCTCAGAAGATAAACAAAGGAGTTATAAAGAATTAAAATGAACACTGGGTTTCTTTATACGTGCTTCTTTTGTTTAAGTTATTTACCTCTTGTGAAAGCTGTGTTACTTGGTCCTTTTGATGTCCAAGATCTTTTAAAATCAATGAGTTTTGTTTTTCTAACTGAAGAACTCTTCTTGCCAAGTGGACACTAGGTGAATGAAATAAGAAAATTAATGCTTGCAAAGTGGAATGCTATCTAAAATATTCAAAATGTTTGTGTGCTAGAAAACTTACTGTTTTCTTATAATACTTAATTATTGAAAGAAAAAATATGGGATCAAATAATAAACCAACGGCAGATCAAGACCCCAACAACTCAGAATTCCAAAAGTAAATAAAAATCTCGATAACGTAACTGTGATATATTGATTACTGCAGTAATGGTTTCTAGCTCATGCTACAAAATGAAGACACTTGCTTGAAAAGACCACAAGATAGCAAGTTATAGCTTTTCTTCATTTTTATAAAAATTTCCCAATTACAAACAGATCAGGAAATTAGTTGAAATATTATGAACAATAATATGCTGGCACTTTGAAAAGCATCAGTGTTTATCTCAGTAACATAATGTATTTTACAATCAAATAAGTTTTCTATTCAAAGTACAGATGGAAAAGATGTATAAAGCTTAGAAAATGTCTATGGTAAAGGTAAAGAAATCATCCCTCTGATGATCTGCATTATTACAACTTATTATTCTGACTTTCTGTATTTAAAATTAAATGTAAAATGTTCCAAATCCACTATTAAGATCTTAAGAAAAAAATGAAAAACAAAATTATTTTAAAAAAGAAAAGAAAAAAATGCTTCATTCCTTGTAACTATGGGGGAAAACACACATAATTCTTTAAAGAATTACTACTGACATTGACATGTTGATCCCAAAGACCTCTCTCTATTTCTAATAACTTAAAGTTTCCATATTTATTACATTTTCAAGTTCTATGTTAGTTAATATATTAATCTATGAATTGTAGAATCCATGGAATACAAGAAGACAAGATGTTTTACAATATCAACATATTGTTTCTCTAAGTAAAATGACAGGATAGAAAAAATTCTATCATATATTTGACATTTCCTAACATCAGACAAAGGAAAGGAGACAAACTTCTGAAAACCACACTAAATATCATCCTGCATACCTATTTCTAAAAACAAATAAAAATGATGAGTTCTGATAGAGTTTATATAGTGAATTGACTACTTTGTTTAGACCTAAGATACTATCTATCTGTTCAACTGGCACATTTTTGCCTTAACCATCAGCTGAAGTTAGAGATGGAAAAGACATAGAGTTCCCACTTTTGGCTACCATTCTTTTTTAAAAACAACTTTATTGATGCATAATTTTATTGCTGTGCAACTAATATACAATAAAGCATACCCATTTAAATGCATAAATCAATAGTTTTTAGTATAACTATCACTATAATCTAATTTTAGAACATTTTCATTACCCCCCCAAAGAAACTTTGTACCCATTAACAGTTAATCGTCCTTCTTCCCCACTAAATACTTCCTGCCCTCAACCCCACCAGCCTTGGGGAGCCACTAAACTGCTATTTGTTTCTTTTTTAAAACAGATTTTTAAGGACATTTATAGTTTATGGGTATCCTGTTTTTCATTCCCCAAAGTAAATGTACTAAACAAGTTCTAATTTGACTATAAAATAAGATCTCTACAAATAAGTCTTAATGCTAATTTTGTATTATATTTACATTTTAAATCTTTTGATTCTAGTACATGTTTACAAGCATCAGTATTTAATATCATTAGCTGTTTTTTGCTGGGTTAACTTAAAAA
This sequence comes from Glaucomys volans, assembly GCA_020662805.1. NCBI lineage: Eukaryota > Metazoa > Chordata > Mammalia > Rodentia > Sciuridae > Glaucomys > Glaucomys volans. Next base: position 91,099 of record JAJEJO010000132.1, on the reverse strand, counting down.
CCTTAGAGTTATTTTAATTCACATTTTCAATGTCACTATCTTTCTCATCCTTCATATATGTTAGGTATACGTTCTGTCCTCCATAGAACCTAGCATCAGGGTCTTTGGAACATAGTAATTTCCTTTTTTTTTTTTGGAACCAGGGATTGAACTCAGGGACACCTGGCCACTGAGCCACATCCCCAGCCCTATTTTGTATTTTATTTAGAGACAGGGTCTCACTGAGTTGCTTAAGGCCTCGCTAAGTTGCTGAGGCTGGCTTTGAACTCTCGATCCTCCTACTCAGCCTCCCAAGTCGCTTGGATTACAGGTGTGCGCCACCACGCCCGGCTTGGGACATAGCAATTTCTAACAAACATGTTGAAGGCACAGGCCAAATCTGTGTAACATTCAGTATAGAGTGATGAACCCAATCAAATGAGATTATGCAGAAATACATTTATGGATAAGATGGGATTTTATGCAAATAAAAATTTGTATTTTATACAGAGATAAAAGAAATAATGAGATGCAAAGGTTACCTATTATAAACATTCTAAAGATTATGACTTGAAGATATGAAATTTAGTACTACAAAATTGCTCATTTGGCTTGGGTGCTTTTTGTTTTATCTTGCAATTAAATAATGCTCCAACGAAGATATGGTGATATCACTAATGAAAAATATATGACAGAAAATACTGACTTAGGAAATTCTTTGCATGATAGGGCATAAGCCCTAACACCAGGAGTACCTCCTTCTAATAAGATTTTCCTTGATTTTGGTTAGGGGATTCTAAGTGAGGAAAATCAATTCAAAGGAAGAAAGGTATCCTGTGATGTCTTGAAGTTGCTTATAAATGTGCTCTACAGTGTTCTTCTTCTTCTTCTTTTTTTTTTTTTAAGTAGCTTATAGTACAATTTCAATGAGAAAAATTTCTAGGAACTAATGCTGACAGGAAGAACTGTGACTATTATTTTAATGTTGATGTCATTTATGATGTGTCATGGTTAGCATGTGGAAGGTACCATTAGTCTCCAATATAAATGGACGATGTTTTAAAAATTCACATCTAAGTCACTTGTAAGAATAAACGAATATGTTTCCTTATGGATATATCAAAAATGGTATTAAAGTTCTCAGGTGGTCCTAAAAGCCCCATTTAGCCTATTAATGTGGCATGCCCCCAAAAGGAAGAAAAAGAGAAAAGGACAGGAATAAAAATAGCAAAATCTTTCATTAAAAGATTAGGCATTATTATACTTAGATTATTAAGAATATAACTATTAAATTTCATTAAAATATAACTAAAACATATTTAACCACAACTGATTTAAATATAACTAATGTTATTTTTTCCTGCTAATTTCTTTAAATTTTCTGTGTAATAAATCACATCATCATCCTGTGGGTTTCTAACATTGTTGTTATACATTTGGCAACCATAAAAAAAAAAGGGAGATGGTAAAGAAGCTGTATGTTTGCAAGGTTTCCACATTTTACATGAAGTAGTACAATTAACTCTGGACTATGAACAGCTGAAGATGTATAGTGTATGTATGTTATGTAACTATATATTTTTGCAGTACTGGGGACTGAACCTGGGGGGGTGCTCTACCACTGAATTATATCTCTAGTCCCATTTTCTTTTTTATTTTGAGAGAAGGTCTCGCTTAAATTGCCCAGGCTGGCCTTGAACTTGTGATCCTCCTTCCTCTGCCTCCTGAATGGCTGAGATTATAGGTGTGTGCCACTATGTCTGGCAGTAATTAACTATTGAGTGAATTAACTTTATAAGACTTTCTGTTTCTTTATACTCTAACCAATACTGGGTATCACCAATCTTAAAAGTTTTGCTCACCTTTTGAATAAACAGTAGAATCCTGCTTTAAAGTAATTTTCCTTATATGGAGGTTAAACACCTTCTCATGTTTGTCATTTGTATTTTTTACTCCAACATCCTTTTCCCACCCACTTTAAATTTTACTTACATGGTTAATTCTAATCTACACCTAAATTACTTAAAATGTCAAGGTTCTCTATCACATCACTAGAACCAATTTTATTTTCCATTTAATGTCTACTCTATTTAATTTCCCATAAATGTTTTGTATGTTCCTTCTGCTGCAGGTTCTCCAATCTGAAGATCAGTTCTTCCACTATTTGTGAGCCCAACTTTTCCTGAAAGGCTCCCTTCAAGTTCCATTTCCTCCACTTCTAACCATGTTAGCCCTCATTCATCTCTGTTCCTCTGATTGACACAGTTTAGCACACGGTATAGCCAACTTACATACATTAAAGTATTGCTTGATATTCTTTCATGTATGTTAATCTTTTCTAGATTAACAGAAGTCATACAATGGCAGGGGTCTTATTCCTTGAAGGGTCTAACAACAGAGCTGAACAGAGTGGACACTCAATAAACACTCCCTGATGGACTTGGCTGTAGGTGAATTTTTTTTTTTTTTTTGAACTGGGGATTGAACTTAGGGACACTCAGCCACTGAGCCATATCCCCAGCCCTATTTTGTATTTTATTTAGAGACAGGGTCTCACTGAGTTGCTTAGGGCCTCGCTAAGTTGCTGAGGCTGGCTTTGAAATCGCAATCCTCCTGCCTCAGCCTCCCAAATTGCTGGGATTACAGGCATGCACCACCACGCCGGCTGTAGGTGAATTTTGTCCCAATGAATATAGTGCTAGAAACCATATTCCAACGTTGTAGAAACTTAATATTAAAGTATATCGAGACATTGAATTAGAAATAAACAAAGTACATAAAGTTAATAAGGGAAAAAGATAAATGATAGACACCAATTAACCTCTTCTATTCAACCTGTTAAATCTTTAAATGTGGCATACTGCTTTGGTGAGTGATTTGATAAAGGTGGATCCAGGGGATATTAATCTGGGATATTAAAAGTGGGAAGTGAAATTCAAAGTGAGACAAATGAAGAATTGTTCAACTACAATTGAGTTTATGTCTCCAAAACACAATGTACACACAATGAAACCAAGAATAAGTCCTTTTCAAGTTCTATATAAACATAACCACAAATAGGGAAAATGACTCTTGCTAAAAGTTATTTTTTGATTTAGAATACAATGAAATTCCCAAGAAAGCAATGCTTCCATAAGACTATTTACTGGGACACTAAAGTATGTATAACACAATAGTTCTTTGTAATTATATTAAATGCTGTGTGATTTTTACTTATACCAGGATTATGCTGGACATCAACTAGAAATTAACATCACAAGTGTATAGTTTCATGTCTAAATAGTAAACCCAAATTTTTATTGGTTACTTGTAAAATTATTCCCTTAAGGGTCATCTTTAAGCTTTTTCAGCACTTCTTGACTTCCAAATAGATTATTTCTGAGACCTGTCAATGGCACTCAGTACTTCCCATTTACATATAAGTTTATAACTGCATCAACGAGCAATGTGAATAGCAGAACTCATACAGGAGAATTAAGAAGAGGAAAACAAATTTCCAGTATGCATAAAAATGTCAGTTTCTCTGGCTCTCTTTTTCCTTCATTGTAAAGATCAATACACTGTGAAAGTTTCAACACAAAGCTCTTTATAAAACTAGGTAGAATCTAAAATGAATTACTTATCCATAGTAAGCAGTATATCTTATAATTTGAATGGTTTAAAAACTTTGAGAAAAGTCCCTAAACATTTAGATCAGTCACAACAGAGAGGCACACACTAAGATCACATTAGTGCCTGAGTGTCACCCATTTAGTGTGGCAGCACAATCAAAACATACAACCAGAAAATCTTGTTTGTTATTTTCAAAATAGTCACTACTGAAACAAAAACATTACTTCAGATTTTCAAGTTTAGTTATTTTAATCTACTATAATTGTATACGCCCTTTTAATTTTTCACAACTATGTTCCAGAAGGAATTTAACACAATATTTAGCTATTGTTTGTATCCCCATGAAACTTCAAAATGTGAGTTGTATTATTGAATCATGATGATGCGTTTAAGAGAAATTTGGGGGAGTTTTTTTTTTTTTTTTTTTTTTTTTTGCTTTTTGTTTTTGAGACAAGGTCTCTGTACATTGCCCAGACTGGTTTTGAATTTGTGGTTCTGCCTCAGCCTCCAGAGAAGCAGGGATTACAGAAGTGTGACACAATGCCTGGGAGTTGCTTTTTCAAATTTAGAAAAGTTGATTATACTACTACTTTACAGAAAATTGGCATTATATCTTAAAAATTGATATTAAAGAAAGTGAATCTCAAAATTAGTTTCATGTCCATGTTTCATATATTTCAAGAAGCCTCATTAAAATTCTAAAAGAAAATCATTTTAAATGAATGCTCAAATTGTGCCCAGTGAAAGGTTTTTGAACTCTAACTTTTCCTCCAAAATAAACCATGTAATGTACTTTAAGAACATATTACCTGATAAAACCAATTAACAGTAACTGAACATCTACTCTATGTCAGGCACTATGTAGTGAACTTCACATCTATTCTCTCATTTTAATTTTATATTATTTTTGGGATAACAAGAGGAAACTTATGATCATTGGCTATCTAATTTATTAATAGTAACATGGCACTCAACCAGAAGTTCACGCAAAAGCAGAAGTCCTAAAATTTTAAGTTTTGGATAATCATTAAAAGTGATCTTTCTTGAAGAATATTTATTGGCAAGGGTGTGGTAGCACACACCTCTAATCCCAATGACTTGGGAGGATGAGGCAGGAGGATCATCAGCAAGATCCTGCATCAAAAAAATAAAAAAATAAACAAAAATACCTAGGGAAAGTACCCGTGGGTTCAATCCCTGGTGCCAAAATAAATAAATGAAAAATAAATCATTGATAAAAATATGTTCAGGATAAAATGCTAGGATTAGCTGGGTATGGTGGCACATACCTATCATCCTAGCTTCTCAAGAAGGTAAAGCAGAAGGATTGCAAGTTGGAGGTCAGCTAGAGAACTTAGCAAGACTCTGCTCCAGAAAAGTAAAAAAATAAGAAGGGCTGGGGATGTCACTCTGTGGTAGTTTACCCCTGGGTTCAATCCCCAATTCCAAAAAAAAAAAAAAAAAAAAGAGGAGAAAAGATTAAACTAGTAAATTATACACATTATCCTAAACATGTAAGAAAGTATATGCATAAATTTCTCATTTCTAAGTGGTTATTTTGGATGGTGGAATTATCAACAATTCTCCTAATTTTAAAAATAAACATTTAGAATCAGAAATTTCCTTCCTATTAAGTGCTGCCCTAAATACCTAATTCTGTCTGATATGAAATTTTAAAATCAAATTCAGTATGGATGAAATATTGTATAGTAGTAAGTTCCATTGAAATTTTGATATATTTTGGAATAGGTTGATATACAATGAAAGCTTTATTATGCAAATACTTGTTACTGTTCTGAGTCATCTCATATATAATTCACCTTAAGTGTTGATTGCTTTAATTTCAAATGTGAAGTACAGATTCACTCAAAGCCTATCTTGCTTTATAGTGTTTAATAAACTTAAAGAGAGCACAAAGCCACTACCTTCTTTGCAGATATCCCTTACAAAATCAAGTATGTGCCTTTCAAACTTAGGAAATGGATCAGACTCTAAAGTGGGATCTTTTGTACCATTAGTCAATTTTGTGCATACAGTAGGCACTCAATAATGGATATGGGAATGCATAAATGCCCTCTTTGGATATCTTGACTTACTTTCCCTTCCCTCAGTTTAGATGACCTGAGAAACACTTCCTCAAAATAACCCTCTGGCTCACCATGAGAAGAATGCCTGGCACCAGCTGGCAGGATATATTAATAGCACACCCATTAGGCACATGTTCAAGGCACATAGATAGCTCAGTGATAAAATCTTTGGAAATATGTGGACAGTTAAGATTATTTGGAATATGAATCAGTTGTGGTTCTTTAAATCTTTTATTAAGAAATCAACCACTGTTTTTGGAAATTCAAAAACAGTAAGCTATTGCAGCAATAATTGATTTTAGTTTCAGAGGAACTCAGTATTTGGGCTAAGGAAAACAAGCTTACAAAAGCAAGATCCTTTTTTTTCTTGTAACAAACATCTTTTGAAGGTCTCGTATGTTAAAATAGAGAAGAAAATGGAATTTTTCCATTTAACTTCAATTTTCAGTATTTTACCTATGATTTCCTGATGATAAAGAAGGCTCTTACCATGAAATTATGCTTCTATTCTTCCCTAGGCAACAATGGACTGAGAGGCAGAGTCATATTTAAAATTAAAAACTATCTTAGTTCATTCATAGTGGCCACTGGAGGGATCAAAAAGGGACAGGACTACTACCAATTTCAAATTATACATAATTTACAAATACCTGAATCTTCACCAGAAAGAATTAACCATTCTAGCTACAAATTATTCACCTATCCCTGAAGTAAATTTTGGTGAATATTCAGTTTAACCAATACAAGACAAAAGTTCTAAGCATCCTTTTTTTACTTCCTATAAAGTGTTCTATACCCTATACCACTTTAGATAACCATAAAGTATTTCATTCTTTGGGTTATCACTTCAAATTGCCTACATAAGTATCAGAAGTAAGATGGATTGTTTTTCTTTCTTATTTTGTAATGTCTCTAAATGTCTAAATTAATTTATTTAAAAATAATAGATAAACAAGAAGTTTTGAATCTCTAAATACTAAGATGAAGAGACTAGTACCTTACTAGGTACCTGTATTGAGCCAGGCAGAGGCTGAGAACAAAAAAAAGATGTAGTTGCTAACCTTGAAGAACTTTCAATCTAGTGTGGGAAATTCCATGGAAAATGCTAGCTAGTGAGATAAATGAAATGCTTTCCTGTGATACAGAGAGAATAGATGTTTACAAAGAAAAGAGATGTACCTACTCTCGTTTTGTGTAGAGAGGCAAATAAAGATGGTGAGGTGGGGCCACATTATGGAGGGGCTTGGAAGTCTCGCTGAAATATTCAGATTTGATGTGGCAGCAAATGGAGCTGTGAGATGTTTTCAGAAAGCAGGATGAATTCAGAGAAAGAGGAGTTAGGAAAAAATCATGTAGGCCAACTAGAAAACTGATTTAAGGTACAATTTTCTGTTAGTGTACTTTGAAGCAGTATCTCAACAGATGACTAGGGGATATTCTAAAAATTTTCTTGGTCTTCAAGAAGCCTTTTATAGTTTTAGTCACAATATATATGCTACCACTATATCACTATTTCTCTAAAGTATATGTCAAGGAATGTAGGCATGTGAATAAAAAAAAAGAAAAAAGGGGAAGTATAATTAATTAGTTCAAACCTGAATATTACTGCATTTGTATTATCTGAAATTCATGTGAAAATAAAAAATGACATCCTTATCGCTGAATTTAATTCTATGAAAATCCTAATGTTCACCTCTATTCTACTAACCATTAAACTCACTCAAATATACATGAAATGCATGGTAATTACTGTATTTCATGAGCAATTTAATATTTATGCATACTAAGAACAAAGTAACTTTACTTTGTCATTCAACTGAGCACATTATCAAAATGCACAATGTAATTACATTTAGCTTGAGTAGATAAGTAAGATAAATATATATTGATTTTACCTTTGCTTTAGTCGTCTTTTGGCTGTTGTGGGAACATTAGCACCATAGCCATAGGAAAAAAGAATCCTCTCAGCTTCATCTTCATTTTCAACTGAAAAATATTGAAGTGTGTGATGTGAAATAATTTTTCCCCTTAAAAAGCATGGAAGAAGTGAAAATAAAAGAGGTAATAATGAATTAGGGAGCATAAGAACATTAAAAAGGGCTAATGTGTAATCTCAAAGAGCCCATTTGCAAGTAGAAGCATATTTCTTAAAGAATACCCTTGTTTGGATTTGTTTGATTTACTTTTTAAAAAGCATTAAGGCATTGCCTCATCTGACATGTTAAGTTTTCTTGTTATAAAGCACAACATAGATGTATTATTCTGAAGACTTCGAAGGCTTTTTATTGAAATATATGCTATAAAATATGACAATGATATTAATTCATTAATTCTCTTGATAAAGGTAATTATGAAAGATATTCACTATTTTCTTAAAATAACAGGTTAATTTCAACTTACAATAGCAAAATTATACACTCATGTATGCTACTCTGAATAAAATGTCTAATCCTAAGGATGTACGGATGGACTGAAATTTGTAACTCAAAAAAGTTCAGAGAAAACAATTTATTTGTAAATTCTGCCACTGTCACACTACATCCTAGAAAACTTTTTTTCAACTAACAGGTTAACATCTTAGGGATAAAGAAATTCAATGCAATGAATTTTACTGCAAGTTAAAGTTTAAAAAATCTCATTGATGATTACAAAAACTGAATTTTCACTAGCTTGAATTAAAGCAAAGATTTAGAAAAACATTTATATCAACAATGATCCTTCTACTGTTTAAAATGTGAACTCCAAATTTAGGAGTATTTCAGATTTAAAATAAAGCCAAATATCATATCGTAAGTGAAGCTTGACTATTTGCATCAACTACAATATGTTGTGCACATAATTGCTGACTGGTCCTTCTGTAGCGCTGTGAAGATTTTAGAAATATTCATAACTAGCCGGACGTGGTGGCGCACCCCTGTAATCCAAGCGACTTGGGAGGCTGAGTCAGGAGGATTGCGAGTTCAAAGCCAGCCTCAGCAGCTTAGCAAGGCCCTAAGCAACTCAGTGAGACCCTGTCTCTAAATAAAATACAAAATAGGGCTGGGGATGTGGCTCAGTGGCCGAGTGTTCCTGAGTTCAATCTCCGGTTCCAAAAAAAAAAAAAAAAGAAAAGAAAAAAGAAATATTCATAACTGATTTCCTTTAATTTTGTTCTTTTCATGGTAAATCAGGATCAGCTTTCAGAGATAGGACTATTAGTTGGGAAGGACACATAGATCATATATGTTATTGCTAACATCGTTATCAGTTATCACTGAATTTAATTCTATGAAAATCCTAATGTACACTTCTATTCTACCAACCATTAAATTCACTCAAACATACATGAAATGCATGATAATTACTGTATTTCATGAGCAATTTAATATTTATGCATACTAAGAACAAAGGATGGTCTTCAATTTGACTATACCAGAACTAGACTAGCATTCCGATACATATCTGACTTCTCTCACTTAAATGGCTACAAATTCAGATGGGAGAGATCTAGCTAATAACTCAAAAATCCATATTAGATATGTATGGACATTCTAAATTTGAGTTTGATAATTAATGGATTAATTACTCGAAGGGCAACTACTGTAGCAGGGATTTAATTATAAAAACAATGTACTATACAATGTCGGAACCCCACTAAAGAGATCTGAACAATATGTCTTAGAAGGACAGAACAAAGCAACTCTCTCTGAGTGCCACTATTTCCCATACTAGAAGTCCTTAGAAAGGCATGGGAAGACATATTGGGAGAGAAGGTGCAGGAAGAAATTGCATTTGCAAAGGCATGGACTTGTGAAGTATGTTAAGTTTTACGAATCATGGGAAAAATGGCTGGAGCTAATCTGGAAAGCAGTGATAGTAGAAAAATGCTTAGTTCCAATAGTGAACAGAAAACTACAATATTATTTGCTAGGTTAGGGAGACTGGATTTTATTTTACAGTCAATAATTAATACAGGAAGATGACATGAACAATGGATTTTTGTTGCTGATGCTCATACTATAGAAAAAAATTCTACTCAAGGTCCTGGGTTCAATACCCAGTACTGTATGAAAATAAATACATAAATGTAAACATCCAGTACTAGGGGAGAGGATTGCTTAGATCAGTGACAGAGAATTCATAACAAATTATAGTAACACTCCAGTGGAGACAGTTCATAACAGCAATGAAGAAAGGAACTTGCATTCTAGACAACTTGAGCTGATATGAGGGTGAGATGAGGCACTCAAGACAGAACAAGGGAAAAAAAATCAAGATTAAGGAGAGTTAGTTTTGGGTGATTAGAAAAAATTTAACCTTATTAAAAGATCAAGAATACAAGCAAAAGCCGGGCGTGGTGGCGCATGCCTGTAATCCAAGCAACTCAGGAGACTGAGTTAGGAGGATCAAGAGTTCAAAGCCAGCCTCAGCAACTTAGCGAGGCCCTAAGCAACTCAGTGAGACCCTGTCTCTAAATAAAATACAAAATAGTGCTGGGGATGTGGCTCAGTGGCTGAATGTCCCTGAGTTCAATCCCTGGTTTCAAAAAAAAAAAAAAAAAAAAAAGAAAAGAATACAAGCAAAGTAGTAAGTTTCAGGAAGGGAAGAAGAAATGCAAATAAAGACTATATTTTCAATGACTGTAGGAGCTTCACAGAAACCATTGGGATTCACTAGTTTACAGATAGCAGTTGTAGAAAGGAATAAAGAAATAGGTAAGAAATTAAGAACTGAAGAGGATAAGAGAAAAACCCTGGAGAATCATGGACAGTTAAATAGTGGCAGAGTTACAGAGAAGGAACAACAAAAGTGATGGTGATTCAAGAAGCAAAGAGGAGAATTCTGAGAAATGTGACAAATGCCTTGCAAGATTCAAAGCAGGAACTTCCATTCTTCCCCTCCCCCACTTGCTGTGTGTCAGCATCCACATATCAGAGAGACCATCCACCATTTGGTTTCAAGGGATTGGCTTATTTATTTCACTTAGCGTGATAGTCTCCAGATTCTTCCATTTTACCAGCAAATATCATAAAGTCATCTTTTTTATGGCTGTGTAATATTCCATTGTGTATATATTCCACATTTTCTTTATTCATCTATTGAAGAGCACCTAGGATGATTCCATAGCTTAGCTATTGTGAATTGTGCTACTATAAACACTGATGAGCCTATGTCACATTAGTATACTGATTTTAACTCCTTTGGGTATATACTGAGGAGTGTGATAACTGGGTTAAATGGTGGTTTCATTTCTAGTTTTTGAGGAACCTCCATACTGCTTTCCATAGTGGTTGCACCAATTTGTAGTCTGACTAGCAATGTATGAGTGTACCTTTTCCCCCACATCCTCGCCAACATGATTGCTACTTATATTGGATAGGAATAGGTAAGACAGTGGAATGAATTTGACATAACTTTCCTATGCATATATATGAATACGCCATAGTGAATCTCAACATTGTGTACATCCACAAGACTGGGATCCTAATTAGAATAAGATACATTCCATATTGTACAAATATGTCAAAATAGACTCTACTGTCATGTATAACTAAAAAGAACAAATTTTTTAAAAAAAGTTTAACACATGCAAAAGAAGGTTACAAGGAGGATGAGGATGGGTAGCAGGTCCCTGAATCTGACAGTCAGAAATCTGGCTATTTATAAAAAATTTGAATTTATTTAGCGTTCAGGCAATAGTCATACTTAAACAATTTGATAAAGATTTTTAAAAACTAAGCTCCTCAAATATCCAAATAATAAGTATCTGATTACAGAAAGTAACTAAAGTGTAAATAGAGGGGCTGGGATTGTAGCTCAGTGGTAGAGCACTTGCCTAGCACGTGTGAAGCATGGGGTTTGATTCTCAGCACCACATACAAATAAATAAATAAAAGGGTTCATAAACAACTAATAAAAATATTTTAAAAAGTGTAAATAGGATACTACAATTTTTATGGTTACATCCGAATAAAAACCTCATGTCTGCCAAAATTAGCTGATTTAGTTGGTAAACCTTGGAAAACTGTACACATTTTAGTACTAAAAAAAATAAGCTTGAATATTTCATTATTTATTTTTTGGTACTGAAGATGCTTTACAACTGAGCTACATCCCCAGTCCTTTTTATTTTAATTCTGAGACAGGGTCTTACTAAATTGCCCAGGCTGGCCTCAAACTTATGATCTTCCTGCCTCAGCCCCTTAAATTGCTGGGATTATAGCTGTTTGCAACCATGCCTCATCGACACATTTTAAATTTTGTTTAATCAGCAAGTATTCATTAGAATATTAGGATATCTAATTTCTAACGTAAACTGATGAGAGAATAACTGAGTTATCATAGCAACAGATTTATTTCCACATTTTTCTAAAGATTTTAGGAAACATTTACAAACGGAAAAATTGAAAGAATTGTAATATATTATGTAAGAATTGTAGTATATACCCATAACATGTAGATTCTAAATTATACATTTGTACTGTATTTATCATATATACATCCATCTTTGTATCTATCCATGAATTTACTGAATTTTTTGAATGCATTTCAATGTTGCAGATGTCTGCATTCTTCATCCCTCAACAGTTCAACATCCAACTCATCAATAATGGTTCAATATTTATTTATAATCTTTAAAAGTAAAATTATATATGGTAAAAGGTACAAATCTTAAGTCCACCCTTCAATGGATTTTGAAATGTAAAAAAGCTTTGAAATATATACACATGTGTAACACAAATCCTATTAAGATATTCAGAACATTAGAAAAGCTGGAATGTTCCCTCATGTCTATATCCCCAGTTAATTCTGGGTGACAACCATCCTTAGAGATGACACTATTCTGAATTTTTCACCATAAATTAATCTTACCTCTTCTAGAACTTTACATAAATTGAATCAGATTTGTGGGAAAGCCTTTGACTAAGTATAAAGTTTTTCAGGTTCAGCCTTGTTGTTGAGTGAATCAGCTGTTGATTTCTTTTTGTATAGACTGGTTATTTTTTATAAAACCTGCCAATTGCTCCAAATTCCCACCAGTATATTATGTAGCCAATCTATCTAATTTTAGCCATTCTGGGGAGTTTGTAATGCTATATCATCAGATTTTAATTTTAATTTCCCTCATGAATAATACTGTTGAATATCTTATTGTGCTAACTGGCCAGTAATATCTTTCTTTATGAAGTGTTTGTTCAAACCTTTTGTCCATGTTTTAAACTAGGCTTATTTATTTATTTATTTATTTATTTATTTATTTATTTATTTATTTTTTATCATTGACTTGCATGAGTTCTGGTATATTACTTTCCTATTGCTGTTATAACATTATCAGACTTTGTAGCTTAAAGTCATATAAATTGATATCTTATAGTTCCAGAGGTCAGAAACCTATCTCACTGAGCCAAAGGACAAGTGTTGATAGAGCTGGTTCTGTGTAGATGGTCTCAGGGAGAATCCACTTCCTCGCCTTTTCCAGTGTCTAGATATTGCTTCGATGGCTTATTAGCAGCTTCTTCTTCATTTTCAAGGCCAACAGTGTGGCATCTTTGGATTCTCTCTTTCTTTGGATTGTGCATTCATCAATCTCCACACCTTTTTTTTTTAACTTTTTCAAAACTGGTGCATATTAACTACACAATAGGTTTTCATTGTGTCATATCCATACATGCATACAACATAATTTGATTGATTTCACTACCCCCAAATCTCCCCCTATCCACCTTTTCTTTTATAAAAACTCTTGAGATTACACTGGGCTCATCCAGCTATTGTTTCCAGGACAATCTCATGTCAGGGTCATTAATCACATCAACAAAGACTCTTTTGCCATATAAGGTAAAATATTTACAGTTTCTAGAGACTGGGACATGGACATCTTTGGTATTTTATTTATATGGAAATACAAAGGACCTAGGATAGCCAAAGAAAACTTGGAAAAAAGACCAAGTTGGAAGACTTACACTGACTAACTTTAGTACTTAATATCACACTACAGCCTCAAGCTAGTAGTATACAGCACTGGCAAAAAGACAAATACAACAATGAAGCAGACTAGAGAAGTCAAAACAGATTCATATGCAAATGGTTATTTGATTTTTAACAAAGGCAACAAAGGCGTGAACTGAAGAAAGTTTTTCAATAAAGGTTGCTAAAAATTTGGTCATGTTATGGAAATGAACCTTAGTGTACCAATGTTACTTCGAAATCAAGCCTAAATATAATAGTTAAAATTATAAACTTGGGGGCAGGTAAAGATTTTTTTAGACAAGGCCCTGAAAGTAATTGCCATAAAAGAAAACTGATATAGTAGACATCAAAATTAAGAACTGCTCTTAGCTGGGTGCAGTGATGCATGCCTATAATCCCAGCCTTTCAGGAGGTTGAGGCAGGAGGATCTCAAGTTCAAAGAGAGGCCCTAAGCAACTCAGTGAGATCCTGTCTCTAAATGAAATACAAACAAGGGCTGGGGATGTGGCTCACTGGTTAACCCTGGGTTCAATCCCTGGAACCAAAAATAGAACAAAACAAAAAATTGCTCTTCAAAAGACAATTAAGAAATGAATAACCAAGGGCTAAGTGCAGTGGCACATGCCTGTAATCCCAGTGACTCAGGAGGTTGAGGCAGAAGGATTGCTAGTTTGAGGCCAGTCTCAGCAACTTAGTGAGGCTCTAAACAACTTAGTAATACCGTCTCAAAATTAAAAAATACCAGAGACTGCTACCATTATTATGGGAACAAAATCAAATTTATAGCATGTCTTGATTATGAGGGTATTTAATTTCTCTTAACAATATTTCATGCAGTTTTTTTGTTTATTCTAAAGTATTTTGTGTATTTTGACACTATTGTAAATGGAATTGCATTCTATGTAAAACAAACTTTTCCAATAGTTTTATAAGGTTTGTGCAATAAACTTATATTTTGCTAAATGTATCAGTTTTAATGGTTGTTTTGTAATCTGAAAATAATCTTTTCCTATCTAATCTTTACATATGTAAAATCATATATATCCCTAATCTTTACATAATCTTTATACATATATAAAGACTAGGATATGTGTGCATATACATACATATGCACACGTGTATATACATGTATATACACACATATGTTTATATGTATTTTGTTTTTGTTTTGTTTTTTGCCTTCCTTGCACATGCTAGGCAAGTGTTCTACTCCTGAGCTACATCCACAGCCCTGATCTTTCTTACCTTATTATGGGAGAATCATATACAGCATTTAACTTCTCATGAAAATATATCCCTTGCCTTGTTCTGTCCTTTAATGGGAAAGTATCAAGAATTTCATTAAGTGCACCAGCTAGAGAAGCCCCTTCCCCCCCTACTGGGAACCCAGGGTACTCTACCACTGAGTCATATCCCTAGCCCTTAAAAAAAATTTCTGAGACTGGGTCTTGCTAAGTAGCCCAGGCTAGACTCGAATTTGATCCCGTTGCCTCAGCTTCCTGAGTGCCTGGGATTAAAGGTGTGCACCACCACAGCTGGCTAACTGTAAGTTTTTTGTAGCTGGGCTTTAGTATGTTGAAGAAGTTCCCTTCTATTACTAATTTCTTTAGATAAAGGAATATATGCAAAGCAACAGAGTTAAGAAAAAGTATGAAACTTTAAGAACAGTAATATGACATGGAACTGAATGGGAAAACATGAAAACTAGAAATTAAACAAGATAAAATCATAAAAAGTCATACCAAGAAATTTGATTTATGCTGTTTTAATAAAGATAACAGATGCATTAAAAGAGGTGGATCATATGATTAAATCTGTATTTTATAAAGATGACTTTGGTTCAAGTGTGGAAATGGAAGATAAATTTGGAATCTACTGCAGTAATCAGACACTGACCATGGAAATGGAAAATAAGGCAATGATAAGAATTAAACTTTTTCTGAAATATAATACACTCTTTAAATGTGCTCCAAGTAATCACAATATTACCTTAGTGCAATTTCAACTTCAATTGATATTTAAATCCACCTTTACAAGATTCCCAGTTATTTCTGACTTTTCAACACAAATAATACACAGTAGCAAACATCACAGTAAGTAGTGAAAGATTAATTTAAAATATCCTTTAAAATTAGGAATAAGCAGGAAGACAACATCATTAGAGGGGATAAAAAGGAAAACTAGAAATTAAATGTGAAATAACAGTGTATCTAACAAATTTCCATTTGTCCTTCAAGATTCATTTGGGTATCACCTCCCCTCTTAGATATTCCTCACCTCTAGTGAAATTAACTAATGATCTCGTCTGTATTTCTATAAAGAACTGAATATCACTTGTATATAGTACCTATTTTGCCACTTCAATTATTTGTTAATATGTTTGTTTTTCCCAGTAGACTAATTAGGAACCCTTAATGAGGAGAGGATTTTGTGCATGAACTCTATAACCCTACATTTTTTTTTTTACTTTTTAAAAAATTTGTTCTTTTTAGTTATGCATGACAGAATTACTTTGACATATCATAAATGTATGGAGTATAACTTCCCATTCTTGTGGTTGTACATAAGGTGCAATTACACTGGTCAAGTATTCATATATGAACATAGAAAAGTTATGTCTGATTCATTCTACTCTTTCCCATTCCCATCCCTCCTCCCCCTCCAACCCAGTGAAACTCCACTCCCCCCCTGCCTCTGCCTATTGTGAGTCAGCATTTGCATACCAGAGAAAACATTCCAGCTTCTGATTTTTTTGAGATTGGCTTATGTCACTCAGCATGATAGCCTCTAGTTCCACCCATTTACCCATAAATACCATAATTTCATTCTTCTTTAAGGCTGAGTAATATTCCACTATGTCTACATACCACATTTTCTTTATCTACTCATCTACTGAAGGGCACTAGGTTAGTTCCATAGGTTAGCTATTGTGAATTGAGCTGCTATGAACATTGATGTGGCTGAACCACTGTAGTATGCTTATTTTACATCCTCTGGGTATATGCTGAGGAGTGGGATAACTGGGTCAAATGGTGGTTCCACTCCTAGTTTTCTGAGGAATCTCCATACTGCTTTCCAGAGTGGTTGTACCCATTTGTAGTCCTACCCTTTTCCCCCACATCCTTGCCACAATATTTGTTGTTATTTATATTCTTTTTAAAATTTTATTTGTTCTAATTAGTTACAATGATAGTAGAATGCACTTTGACACATCTTACATAAATGGAGTATAACTTCTTATTCATCTAGTTCTATATGATGTAGAGTTATACAGGTCATGTAATCATATATGCATATAGGGTAATAATGTCTGATTTATTCTATTATTATTCCACTCCAATGCCCTCAACCTTCCCTCCACTCCCCTCTGTCTAGTCCAAATTACCTCTATTCTTCCCACTCCCCTGTTGGGAATTAGCACCTGTATATAAGAGAAAACATTCTGGCCTTTGGTTCTTTGGGATTGCCTTATTTCGCTTATCATAATATTCTCCAGTTCCATTCTGCATCTACCTGCAAATGCCATAATTTCATTCTTCTTTAAGGCTGAGTAATATTTCATTATGTCTATGTACCACATTTTCTTGATCCATTCATCTATTGAAGGGCACTAGGTTGGCTCCATAGCTTAGCTATTGTGAATTGAGTTGCTATGAACACTGATGTGGCTGCATCACTGTGTATGCTGATTTTAAGTCCTTTGGGTATAAACCTAGGAGTGAGATGACTGGGTCAAATAGTGATTCCATTCCAAGTTTTCTGAGGAATCTCCATACTGCTTTTCAGAGTGGTTGCATCAATTTGGAGTCCCACTAGCAATGGATGAGTGTACCTTTTTCTTCACATCCTTGCCAACATTTATTGTTGCTTGTATTTTGATAATTGCCATCCTCACTGGAGTGAGACGGAATCTCAGTGTAATTTTTATTTGCATTTCTCTAATTGCTAGAGATGTTGGACATTTGTTCATGTATTTGTTGATTGATTGTATTTCTTCCTCTATGAAATGTCTGTTCAGTTCCTTTGCCCATTTATTGATTGGGTTGTTTCTTTGGTTTTAATTTTTTTTGAGTTCTTTATATATCCTGGAGATTAATGCTCTATCTGAGGTGCAGGTGGCAAAGATCTTTTCCCATTCGGTAGGCTCTCTCTTCATGTTCTTGATTGCTTCCTTTGCTGTGAAGAAGCTTTTTAGTTTGACACCATCTCATTTATTGATTCCTGTATATCCCCTTCTCGATAAATGGAAATACTTAATTGTTGACTAAAATCTATCATACTGAACCTATTTTTAATTTCAACTGTTGAAAATTAACATAACTAATATTTAAAATATGGACTATTCTTTAAAATATGGTCTAAGGAAATATATAACCAAAGTAGTTCTAGAAATGATGTCAGGTTCCTTTTGTTGCCTGAAAAAAGACTGTGGGGTGGTGGTGGAGAGGGATGGGAGATGCAGGGAGACTTACTTTCTGCTGTTTGCATTATTATTTCATCCAGCTCTTTTTCCAGTTTCTCATAAATGTCTAGCCTTGCCTGATGCTCAGAATTCTGCGCTTGAAGTTCAGTAATGCGTTTTTCAGAAGAGGCTTGGAGACTATAAAATTCTTTAGTTAAAACCTAATAGTGGAAGAAAAGAATTACAAAGGTTCACAGAATTAAGAAATATGTTCACAGATACATGACACAAAGATATATTTTCTCTTTGTAATTATTTAAATATTAAAAAGTAGCTCAATTGACATGCCTAATGTGGAAATAAAATATATTTATTTCTAAAGTAAATCAGTTGTTTTAAACTGAAAATTATGCTACACTTTATTGTTATGTAACTTGAATAAAAAAAGAATTTAAAACTCACAATGGTTACAGGAGTAAGATTAGCATTTCCTTTGTTAGAATTAAAAAACTGCAACAACGTCAAGCTTACCTTGAGGTCATTTATCAGCAATTATAGGCATTTGAAGAAAGTGTACAAAACTGTGTGTAAAAACAATATACTTAAATGAGTACTACAGTTTTCCATCAGAGCTTATTTAATCTACCCTTTCCATGGTTTTAATAATATTTTGGGTTTCCCAAACAGTCATACATTCAAAGCAACAAATCAAAAGGTAAATGAAGTACTGCTTGGAGCATTATCAGAAAATGCCTTTGTAAAGAAAGAAAGAATAAAAAAAAAGTATAAAAAAGAGATGCAAAAGGCATGGGAATTGGAAGTTTTGTATAAGGTCAAAAGAATCTACATTCTTCAATGGTTACTCACGAAAGACTCACTATATTCATAACAATGAATTAGCAGAAAAAGGAAGATGCTTCCAGTGACAAAGCACTGTTTTAATGCTTAAAGTAAATTTCCATTATGTAGAAAGTTTACTTACTAATAATTGACTAAATTATGGAGTGTTACTATACCTGCTTCCTAACACAACATCAATAATATACTGCTTCATGAGAGACAAAAGAACGTTATGGTTAAGAGTATGGTTTGGAGCCAGAAAGACTTGGATTTCAGTATTGTTTTAATACTTAGTAGCTGTGATCTTAGGCAGTTAGTTACTCTTTCTTTACCACATAACACCTTTGGAAGGATTAAATGAGATGATAAATATACAGTGCTTAACAGAGTGCCTAGAACATGTAAATGTTGAAAAATACTGCTATTACCATAAGAAATACAATGATGAGAACTTTATATTAAACTCATGGAAATAGAGCTCCACTGATTTAATTATCCTGAATTCTCTATAAGTAACTCTTCTGAAGACAACCTACTTTCTCTAATGACATGAAGTTCGCCTTAACTATATATGATTATGTGCTTTCTGTGATGTGGAAAAAAGAGAAGATACAGAAGATAAAGAAAAGCTATTTACAATTCTTAATAAGCAGAAACTATGAATTAATGTTCCTTACTCCATGTCATGTCCTTCAATTTCATCAAAACTTCCCCCAAAAGCAAAAAAACCCCGTTATCCCCACCTTCCAAATACACTCCTTTGGAGGGTGGAAAAGGAATAACAAGGGAATAATATTTTTAGGATGATTTTTAGTGTTTTTGGGTCAGAAAAACAAAAATCCACTGTTTTAGTATTATTTTTTCTTTATTCTTGCTGGCTGGAACTGTGATTTCTAGAATTTTGTTGTAATTTATTATAAAAAAACATTGCTCAGTAGAACAACTTGGGGCTTTCATGGAATTCATTATATTAGGGTATAATTTATAAATAATCTAGTGGCCGATAATACTTATTAATTCTACTGTTAAAAGAGAGGGCAAATAAAGGTAGTGTTAAATGACTATTTCTAACCTCCTAACCTAGCTGATACTTTTTCATCTGTACCCAACTCCACTCACTCCAAAAAAAAAAAAAAAAAAAAAATTAACACAAGGAGAACTTGTACAATGAGACTATCTAAAGACATAATCAAAGATGGGCTATTCCATAAAGTATTATTTGAAGAAGAAATTTCAAAATAAGTAAATTGAGAAATATAACCTACATCTTCTTTTCCTAGCATGGAAGAACGAACCTCAGAGGCTTCTGATTAGGGGGAATCTCCTAGCATTGCTAGTACTCCATGGTAAAGAATTCTCTTTTACTATGAATGTGTCTGAGTAACTCCTAGGAATAAATTTATTATTGCTTCTGAAAAGTCAAAGAAAAACTTGATTATTGGACCTATGAAAGGGTATAATATTAAAGATTCTTTAGAAAAAAATGTATGAGTTTTAAACATGGAGATATAAAATAGGTAAATTTACTTTTAGGAAACCATTAAATATCAAGCTCACACAGTGAAAGTTTCCTTCCTTTAAATAACAGATGTATTAACTGAATGTTAATATATAATGTGTTCAAAAACTGCTTCAAAAAGAGACTGGTATTTTGGGAGCCATTGCCAATTAATGATTAAAGCAAAAATAAAATAAAATAAATCATCCCCAAGTTACAAATCAATAAGAATATTGAGTCAAAGTCATAGAAAAGTCCTTAATTGTTATCTTTCATGAAATTATTTCAAACTTCATTGTAAATAAGAATTGTCTCAGAAACAAATACTTTCCAGAATTAAAAGATTTTAAAAATGGTACTATATTAGCCTTAGTCAAATCATTCTTTCATTTGTTAAATACTTAACAAGCATAGGGGAAACACTGTGTTGGGCACTGGTGACACAATGATAAATGAATAGTCCCTGTCATTTCAAAACCTCAGTTTAACAGAGGCAGAAAATGTAAAGAAATTTCCCCCAAACCAGAATTGTTATAATAATATTTTTTATGAAGGTGCTTTTCTATATAAGACCTCTAAACAAATAAATATAAAGATTACTAGTTACCTGTATCCACAGACTAAGTGGACAGTGGTCTTCAAACTATAAGTGGGAACCTTTAGGAGGTTTGGTTTGCAACCAGTTAAATACAACACAAGACAATGGTTTGGAAAACATCAGCACTGTATGTCCTGAGTATTATTTGTGTGATAAAGTATTGGTTTGTGAAATGCTTTTGCTTCCAGAAGTACTAAAAGAGAAGTGCTTCTGTACTTTTCAATAAAGTTTTTATCTATCCACCTCACTCCAGTCCCAAGAAACTCTCTTAAACATAGTGATTCAGTGTGAAAAGGAAAAGAAAAGGGATTTTGCTAGGAGTCATGAAAATTAAACCATGGAAAAATGAAACTTGCAAAAGACAAATACCAAATAAGAGCTAAATTGAGAGACTATCTGAAAATGAGTGGGAGAATCAGCTGCAAGAGTTTCCTGAGGAAGGCATATGAAAAAGTTAAAGTTCTAAAGCTGAACATTGATTTGCTTTAGAAGATACCATCTATAACTGTTGCTTATTTTTTTCAAACACACACACACACATTCAATAACCATTTTTGTGTTTTCCACTAAGGTTTTATTTTCTGAGACCTTTTATCCACCACCCCCATTCCCACCTTGTGGTACTGGGGATTGAACCCAGGGTACTCTACACACTGAGCTAGCCTTTTCTGCTTTTTATTTTGAGACTGACTGGCTAAGTTGTTGAGCTGGCCTCCAGCTTTCACTTTTCCTGCATCAGTCTCCCCAGTAGCTGGGATTATAGGCATGTACCTCCATGCCCAGCTGTGCCCCGCCCAGTCACGCCCAGTCCTGAGAACCTTTACCTTGTTAAACTTAGTTTTACTAATCAGAACACTATTCAAAAGTGTAATCATTCAGGGATTATTGTAATAAACATTTTTTATTATTATCTGAATAGTGCAGTGGTTAAAAGTATGAGGTATAAAGTCAGTCTGATCAAATGTGAGCTCCAATTACAACTTAGTTACTTGTCAGTTGTGCAGTCCTTAAATAATTTAACTTTCCTATGAACAAGAAAGTAGAAATAAAACATAAAACCTACCCATGGTCTATTTATTTTAATATTTTATTACTATTTTTTGGTACAGAGGATTGAACCCAGGGGTGCTTAGCCACTATGCCATGTCCCCGGTGCTTTTGTTTTTTATTTTGAGATAGGGTCTCCCTAAGCTGCTTAGGGCCTCACTAAGTTGCTGAAGCTGACTCTGAACTTTCGATCCCCCTGCCTCAGCCTCCTGAGCTGCTGGGATTACAGGCATGCCCTTCCCACCAGCATGGTCTATTTATTCATCAATTACAACTGCTATTAAGTTTATGGCATATTTCTTCAAAATATTCCCCAGACATTTTAAAAAATCCAATATATGTAGTTCTGTAGAGCACTGTTTTCACTTAATATTATTATAAAAGTGTATTTTACATGTTACTATGTGGTTTAAAAATATGAATTGATCTTAAAATGTTAATCCCACACACACTTTTTAATGCAATCATTCTTCAATAATGGGATTTTATGGTTTTTAGTTCTTTGCTGTTATAAATAACACCACAATGAATATCTGTGCATGAAGCTTTTCACATACTTAGGACATATTCTTATAAATGCACAATGCTAAATTGTTTTTCAAAAACAATACACTCATTTCAGATCTTTTAAAGTAGTTTTGTGAGGATAGGTAAATGAAAATAGTTAAAAAATTATTATTTTGAGATTTGAATATATATGTATGTGTATGTGCAACATGCACATATGACACATGTATTTGCAGATTTACAAATGGTTGTATTTTATGATATTTATCCTACTATGTAATGCTTTATATTATAATTTAGGAATTATGCTTTGATATCTGATTAATTTTTAATTGGGACAGGTTTTCAATTAACTTTCAGTTTCTTTGCTTCTGGCTTCTGTTTAATCATCTACAATTATATATTTTCATAACTAAAATAAGTTTTCATATGCAGAAAGGAAAATTGGAAGTGTAAAATGCTTGCATTTGGATAGCATGATTGAGAGATTTGCAAAGTAAAAAAATTAAAAGTTCCTTTATCCTTTTACAAATATTTATCTTTTGCGAAGGGATAGTTCATTTACTTAACATTTCCTAAGTTACCAAAGTCAAAATTCTATAGCATCAAAGGAAAAAAGCAGTCACTAATTTGGATTCAAATCTTAGTTCTGTTGACATGAAAGTTGACAGGTCTAACTACTACCCAATACTGCTCTAAGAAATTCTATCAGGGCAGAAAAGAGTTTCCATTTTTCTTTAGCATAAAACTCAAGAGAAAAGTAGTCAAAAAACCTCATTGCTGCCCAGCAGTAAGGGCACAAGTGATCATGTTAATTTTCTAGAGCATGCACTCCAATATGGTCACTGGTCATTTGTGGATAATCATATTTAGATTTAATTTAATTAAGCTAAAAATAAATTTAGGTTGTCAGTTGAACTAGCCACATTTCAAGTGCTAAATGCCTCAGGTGACCAGTAGCTACTGAACTGGATAGCACAGAACACATTTCCATCATTACAGAAAGTTCTATTCAAAGTCCTGTTCAAGAGTAGGTATAGTGATATAACTGTAATCCTAGCTACTCTAGAGGTTAAGGCAGGAGGATCACAAATTTGAGGCCAACCTGGGTTATTCAGTGAGACCCTGGCTTAAAATAAAAAATAAAAAGGGTAGGGGATATAGCTCAGTGGTAGAGTGTTTCTAGGTTCAATCCCAGCATCACAAAAAACAAACAAAACCCTGTCTAAACAAAAATAGTTCAAAACTATTCATTTTATGCAAATAATTTCTCATTAAAAGTTATGTTTATAACAATGCCTAGTACAGTGCCTATTGCCCAACAGATACCCAGTTAGAAAGTACTAAACACTATCAATCCAATTAACTATGTGCCAGGACTCTGGCTAGGACCTGGGAATACCCTGATCACTTAAAAAAAGGTTCAGCCTGTCATCATGGAACTTACTGTCTAGTGGAAAACGAAGGAAATATATTTTCCTTCAAATCTTTTTTTGTACGTACATTTATGGTTGTTACTAAACATGCAACCCACAGTCAAGATCATGCTAATGACCTAATTGCCATCTCTCATTCAACGTTTCTAATTTTTCCTCAAATCTAAAAGAACATGATTGCATATAATCATATAATGAATAGACAAAATATATAATTCAAAATGTAGCAACTTAAACTATTTGATTACTACTGAACATTTATTATTTACATTTTTTACTATAATAAATAACATTGTGATATATATCATTAATATAAATCTTTGTAAGAATCTCATTATTTCCTTAGGTTAAAGTTCTTTAACTGAAATTACTGAATTAATATATTTTTTTTTGAACCAGGGATTGAACTCAGGGGCACTCGGCACTGAGCCACATCCCCAGCCCTATTTTGTATTTTATTTAGAGACAGGGTCTCACTGAGTTGCTTAGCACCTTGCCCGTGCTGAGGCTGACTTTGAACTCTCGATCCTCCTGTATCAGCCTCCTGAGTCGCTGGGATTACAGGAATGTGCCATGGAGCCCAGCTTGAATTAATATTTTAAGACCATATACACAGATCACCATATTGTCCTCTAGAAGGGCTATTCCATTTTGTTACTGCATGAGATTTCCTACTTATGGGTATTCATGCCAGCACATTAAAAACAACACATATGGCTATATCAAGGTAAAAAGAAATTAAATTTATATCTCTTGAAGTTTCAGTGAGAATACATATATTCTCATCTATTTATTAACAGTATGAGTTTATGTTGGAAAAGGTGCATTTCTTTTTTCCACATATATATCTAGAATAGGAAGACATATTTTCTTGATAAAGAGATCTTTTAAAATGAAATAGGTCCTTTATCATAATATATAAATAGTATTTTTCAGTTTCCATTTCCTATAATGCTATTGTTTCTTTAACACGAAAGTTCTATTTTTCTAATATTTTTCTTTCTTTTAATTAACAGAGTATGAGATTAATTCTCAAACTGATAGAAGGCAAAATTTTATCTATGATTACTTCTAACAGTTTATAATTCCATATTTACATTCAGCTCAGTAATTTGTCTTTTATTTTGTTTATGGTATGAAGTACAGATCTATTTTCCCTGTATACTCAAATGATTATTACCACAGCATCATTTACTTTCCAATCCATATACATCCCACTGATTTGACCCTTATTATAAAAAAAAATATGTAAATGTGTTTTGGGGCTTTGTATTTTATATCATTTATAGATTCTTTCCTCGACATGTATTTTTAAATGTAAAGTGTATTTCCTGGGGCTAGGGCTGTAGCTCAGTGGCAGAGCACTTGCCTAGCATGTGTGAGGCACTGGATTCAATCCTTAGCACCACATAAAAATAAACAAATAAAGGCATTCTGTCCATCTACAACTACAAAAAAATTTCAATAAAAAAGTGTATTTCCTTGTGATTTCTTCAAAAAAAAAACTTTAAAAATACTATTTTATTTTCCTTCCAGTTGTACTGTGTAACTAACTTTGATGGGTCAAAAAATGCTAGAATTTGATTAAAAATAAATATGTAATATTATTTGATGAAAACTGGAATACTGAATATTCCTTTACATAAAGACAGTATTTCTTCTTATAAATGTCAGTGAAGCTCTATAGTTTTCTTGATACAGATTTCACTTTTCTTAAAATTTTCACTTTTCTAAAAATAGTTGTGTTTTGAGTTGCTATTGTGAATGACATTTTTCCCTAAATTGTTTTCTAATACTTCTAGTACTTTTTGATGTATATTGTTCTGAAATGTGTGTTGTGTGTGTACACATAAATCTACACATACACACGCATTTTTTTTTAAGGACAATATGAGGTGCTCTAGTAAACATAAAGCTCTATATAAACTTTGTACTTAGAGAGCTTGGATACAATTTAATGTTGCAAGAAAACTGTATATAAGTACCTCCAATTTTTTCTGATATTTTTCACATTCCAGCTGACACTGCGTGAGATTTCTTGAAGTTTCTTCGTGTAGAAGTTGAACACGCTCACTTTCAAAAGACTTCAATTTACTTTGATGGAGAAATTCTGTTATTTTGCTTTCTGTACTAAGTTGTAGTTCTCTGTACCTGAAAGAAGTAGAGTGGTTATAAGTCTCTAAAATAAGCATTCCTGATGATTCATACAAACATAAATGTTACTTCTACTTTTTTCATATCCCCATATTATATGCAGTTAATACTTTGTATTTATTCAGTAAAGTTTTTATAATTTAGATAGGTATATGTATGGAAATATGTAAGTCCAGAGAACATAAGGATTAACTTCCTCATTTTACTCTTTTCATACAAAAAATTGTCTATTATTATTATTTGATAAGACATTTAAGATAAAAATAGAGCATGTTTCAGTTATGCTGCTTACAATTATTTCTATGCTTTTCATAGGCCTACTTAAATCTATAGCTTTGTTTTCAAGCTTTCTATTTCACTCTAAGTCTAGATAATGGCAGATGAATAAAAATGGCATAAACACACAATGTACAAATTTTTGAGACACTTGTAAAATAAAATTTTAAATATGCCTATTTAGATATTTTAAGACAGCATAATGTACAAATTGTGAAGATAAATATAGAACTACAAATAACATACTGAAACACAGATAAGGAACATTCTCTTCATTCCATAGGTATAACTTGTAATAAAAACATTTCCACTTAACATATAAATCACCACATACTGTATTTTGAAAATACTTCAGGCTGACTGTGTTCTAACAGAAAGCAAAACACAAGATACACTGTTATCTTTTTAGGGAGCTATTATGAATCCAGTATAATGGTGTATATGTTACTGAAATTCATTTATTCGAATATTTATTGAGCTAGTCCTATGTGAGGTAATGGGAAGACATTAGCTAAAAATGTTTTTATCTTAAATAACAGTTTCCTGGGGAAGGCAAGCAAATAACATTCAACAGAGTACATCAAGTGTTTCATTAGGGCAATCTCCAGGTTCAATGGGAACATACAGAAAAGAGACCTAATTGTGTGTGTGTGTATAAGGCAAAGGAGGTACACGCTGGGAGAAGGAGGAGAGTATGTGCAGGACATGGAACCAAAGAACATAATCCATTTTATTCATGGTATCTCATTTAATCCACACTATAGCCCTCTATGGTATTTTGTACATGAGGAACCTGAGGCTCATAAATGTCAAGTAATTTCTTTAAAAGGAACAAGTTGTTAGTAAGTTTTAGATTGGGTTTGAAATCCAGTTTTGTATTTGACTCCATTATTAAAAGGTTTTGTAACTGATATTTCCAAGATAAACCTTAAAATGTTTTTCACAGGTCACTTTACTACTGTGACAGCAACAAAGTGTAATTGTAGAATATAAGTGCCAGATATCTGCTATCAGTCACTTCATTCTTGGCACTCTTACCATTGGTAAAAGTAACATTCAGATTGAGTAATTCTCATTCAATGCATATTACACATTAATTAATAGATAACAAGGCTTTAAGGAGAATGTCAGCTTTGGTATTTAATTTTCTGGAAAGTCCTGGCATTAACTATATATATAAAAAAACTTTTTACAATTTCATTAAAATACCTTTTAATTTGGAAAAGCAAACACTGATAAATTTTTTTGTAATAATTCATATACCATGAAATTCCCGCTTTCAAAATGTATAGTTCAGTAGTTTTTAGTGTATTTGTAAAGCTACTCATCGCAACTATCTAAATAAAAACATTTTTATCACCTGAAAATAACTTCCTATCTATTAGCAGTCACTCCCTATTCTCCTTTGCCTGGGGCTTGGCAACCACTAATTTACTACCTGTTTATAAGATTTGCTTACTATGGATATTTCATGTAAATGAAATCAAATGTGTCTTTATGATGTTTTTAAGGTCTATTCATGTTGAAACACGAATCATTCCTCTTTGTGACTAAATAATATGACATTGTATGGATATACTCATTTTGTTTGTCCACAACTGTGTGATGGACATCTGACTTGTTTCTACTTTTCAAGCTATTATGAATAATGCTACTATGAACATTTTTTTGTACAGATTTTTGTGTAAATGTGCTTTCATTTCTCTTGGTTATATGTACCCAGGAACAGGACTTCTATATCATATGATCTTAAATTAGAACTATTAACCTTAAAATATTTTTTCGTTGATTCATTATAATGATATACAATAGCAGAATTCACTGTGATATATTTATACATGTAGCTAACATAATTTGGTGAAATTAACTCTCCAGTATCTTGCCTCTTTCTTCCCTCCTCCATCCCCATGATTCCCATGCTCCATCTCCCTTCTATTTTCATGAGATCTGCCTTTTTTTCTCTTTAGCTTTCACACATGAGAGAAAACATGATCTTGGCTTTCTGAGTCTGGCTTATTTCACTTAACATGATGTTCTCCAGTTCCATCCATTTTCCTGAAAATGACATAATTTCATTCTTCACAACCAAGTAAAACTTCATGGTGTATATATACTACATTTTCTTTTTCCATTCATCCATTGACAGGGACCTAGGTTGTTCCATGACTTGCCTACTATGAATTGTGCTGTTTTATACATGGATATGCATGTATTGCTATAGGATGCTGACTTTAGTTCTTCTGAATAAACACTGAGTGGCATAGCTGGGTTACACACTGGTCCATTCCCAGAATTTTGAGGAACCTCCAAATGGATTTCCATAGTGGTGGTATTAATTTACAATCCTACCAAGAATGTGTAAGTGTTCCTTTTACCCCACATCCTCACCAGCATTTATTATTATTTGTATTCTTGATGATTACCATTCTCACTGGAGTGAGATGAAGTGTCTTTTTCTTGATTTAGAGGAAGCGCTTTCCGGTTTTCCACATTCGATATGATGTTGGCATTGGGTTTATCATATATACCATTTATGATGTTGAGATATGTTCCTTCTATCCCAGTGTCTTTATCATAAATGGGTACTGAATTGTAGGACTTTTTTGCATCTATTAAGATGATCGTGGGATATCTGTCCCTAGTTCTACTTACATGGTGAATTACATTTATTTATTTGCATATGTTGAATCGTACTTGCAACCCTGGAATGAAACCAACTTGGTCATGATGTACAATTTTCTTAATATGCTTTTGAATATGATTGGACAGCCTTTTATTAAGGACTTTTACATCTACATTCATCAGGGCTCTAAGTGTACAGTTTTCTTTACTTGATGTATCCTTATCTGATTTTGGTATCAGTGTAATACTGTCTTCACCAAATGAATTTGGAAGTGTTTCCCCTTTCCTATTTCAAGAAATAATTTAATAATATTACCTCTCCTTTAAATATCTGGCAGAATTCAGTTGAGACTACATCTGGTCCTGGGCTTTTCTCCGTTGAAGAATTCATTAGGATTGCTTCAATCTCACTGCTTGTTATTGGTCTCTTTAGGTTTCCTATATTCCTTGGTTCAATTTTGGTAGGTTATATATGTCTAGAAATTTGTTCATTTCTTCTATATTTCCAATTTATTGGAATGTAAATTTTCAAAAGTTCCTAATGGTCTTCTGGGTTTCACTGATATCTGTGGTTATATCTCCTCTTTCATCTTTAATTTTATTAGTTTGGGTCTTTCTTTTGGTTAGTTTGGTTCATCTCTAATTTTATTAGTTTGGGTCTTTCTTTTGGTTAGTTTGGCTAAGGATTTATCAAACTTTTTTATCTTTTCAAAGAATCAACTTTGTTACAATGATCCTGTGTAATGTTTTTTATTTTATCAATTTCAGTTCTCATCTTAATTATTCTCTTCTTTCTATTCATTTTGTTGTTTTCCTATGACCTTGAGATGAATCATTAGATTTATTTGGGATCTTTCTTTCTTTCTTTTTTTTGTGAAGGTACTCAAAGCTATCAATTTTCCATTTTTATAGTGTTCCAGATTCTGGTATGTCGTATCTCTACTCTCATTTGACTTTCAAGAATTTTAAAATTTCTCTCTTGATTTATTCTATGACTGATTCATTGCTCAAAAGTATATGTTCAATCTATATGTGTTTATGTAGTTAGTTTCTGTAGTTTTGTTGCTATTGATTTCTAGTTTCATTCCATTATAATCTGATATGCAAGTAAGTATATTTATATAAATTTACATAGTCATATATACATCTTAGGAAATACATGTATTTGCTAAGACTTGTTTTGTGACCTAAAATATGTTCTATTTTGGAGAGAGTCCCAGAAGTAGCTAAAAAGAAAATGAATTCAGATGTTGTTAGATGAAATATTCTATAGATGTCTATTAGGTACATCTGATTAGAGTGCTTTTTATTTATTTTTTATTTTTTTATTTTATTTTATTTTTTTTGGAACCAGGGATTGAACTCAGGGACACTGGACCACTGAGCCACATCTCCAGCCCTATTTTGTATTTTATTTAGAGACAGGGTCTCACTGAGTTGCTTAGGGCCTTGCTAAGTTGCTGAGGCTGGCTTTGAACTTGCGATCCTCCTGCCTCAGCCTCCCAAGTCGCTTGGATTACAGGCGTGCGCCACCATGCCCGGCTAGAGTGCTTTTTAGATCTCAAGTGTCTTTGATTTTATGTTTGGATCACCTCTGTATTGGTGAGAGAGGGGTGCTGCAATCACCCAGTATTACAGTATTGAGGTTTTACTTGAGCCTTTGTGTTGACTAGTGTTTGTTTTAAGTAATTAGGGTACACTGAAGTTTTGGGGAAAATATTTACTATCATTATATCTTCTTATTGGATTGCTCTCTTTACTAGTATGAAATGACCTTCTTTGTCTTTTATGATTATTTTTGGCTGGAAGTCTGCTTTATCAGATATAAGGGCAGCTACTCCTGCTTCTTTCAGGCTCCATCTGCATGGAATATCATTTTCTATCCTTTTACTTTCAGACTGTGGATGTCTATGCCTGAGTGGTGTGTCTCTTGCAAACAACATATGGTTAGTTAGCTGGGTCTTAGTTTTACCAATCTGCTAGTTCATGTCTTTTAATGGAAGAAACGAGACCATTTATATTGTTATTGTAGAGAAATGTTTATTATTTCCTGCCATTTTGATCTATTTTTTATTTTAGCCCTAATAGTCATTTGCAGAATTCCTCTTCTAAACAGATTTATCCTTTCCTGAGCTCTGGTGTTTTTTGTTTTTTAACTTCTTTGTTCTTTAGTTTATGCTTATATTGGAAGGGGTTTCTTTCCTCTTTGTTTCTGCATGATAGCTTTGCTGTACATACTGATCTGGGTTAGCAGTTTTTTTCTTTTAGGGCTTAGAACAATGAACTTTAGGCTCTCTCTCAAGAAATCAGATGCTATTCTGGTTGATTTATATCTAATTGTGTCCCGATATTACTCTCGTTGAGGGCTTTCTTGACTTACATCTAAATGTGTCTTGATATTCTCTTGAGGGCTTTCCAAATTCTTTCTTTACACTGTATAATTGAAATTTTAATTATAATGTGTCATGAAGAGGTTCTTTTTGACTATATTTATTTGGGGTTCTAAATGCCTCCTGTATCTAGATGTTGATTTTGTTCCCAAGGTTTGGAAATACTTTCTGTTATTTCTATTCCTCTCACAATGTCAACTACTCTTAAGTTTGGTCTCTTTTTGTCCCAGAGTTGTTAGATATTCTGATCAGTTTCTTATTTTTTCTTTATTGCTGACTGAATGTTCAGGTTTATATATCTTGTCTTCAAGGAAGGCTTGTAATTCTGTCTTCCACGTTATCTTATCTATTGGCAAGGTTTTTAATAAAAGATATTTTGATTCACTGAGTTTTTCATTTCCAGGATTCCTGTTTGGTTCTTCTTTAGAATCTCTCTTTATTGAAATGCTCTTTTACATTCTGTATTTTCTTTTAGTTCATCGATTATTTTAACAATCAGCTTTTAAAACCCTTTGTCCAAACATCATCCACTTTAAAATTTGTGGATTCAATTATTTGGGGGTGGGGAGTAGCTATAAACTTGGAGGCATCTTCTTGGCCTGTTGCCTTGCTTTTCTGAAGTCCTAGGTATTTTTCCATATTTTAAAGTTTGTGTATTATAGTTGTACATAATGATGAAATTTGTTGTTACATATTCATACATGCATACAATATAAAAATATAATTTGGCCAGTATAATTCCCCAATATATCCCCTTTCCCTCCCATCCTCCTTCTCCCTGGTCCCTTTCCTTTATTCTACTAATCTTCTTTCAATTTTCAGGATACCTGCCCCCTGCCCCCACACATCTTTGTTTTCCTTTTTCCTCTCCAGTTTCCAAATGAGAGAAAACATATGAATGCTGACCATCTGAGTTTGGCTTATTTCATATAACATGTGGTCTTAAGTTCCATCCATTTTCCTGCAAATGACATAATTTCATTCTTCTTTATGACTGAACAAAAACTCTACTGTATATTTGTGTATATATACCACATTTTCTTTATCCATTCATCAACTGATAGACACCTAGACTAGTTCTATAGTTTGGCTTTTGTGCATTGTACTACTATAAATCTGGGTATGCATGTCCCTAGAGTATGCTGAGTTTAATTCTTTAGGATAAACACCAAGGAGTGGTACAGCTGGGTCATGAGGTGGTTCCATTCCTAGTCTTTTGAGGAACCTCCATATTAATTTCCACAGTGGTTGTACTAATTTACAATCCCACCAATATTGTAAAAAAGTGTTCCTTTTTCTCCACATCCTCTTCAGCATTTATTATTATTTGTATTCTTGATGGCTTCTATTCTAACTGGAATGAGATGAAATCTCAGGGTAGTTGTAATTTGCAAATTCCTAATTGCTAACGATTGTGAACATTTTTCACATATTTGTTGACGATTTGTTAAAGGGTTGTATTTTTTGGTGTTAAGTTTTTTGAGTTCTCTATATATTCCGGGAATTAATCTTGTTGGAAGAGTAGCTAGCGAAGATTTTCTCTCATTCCATAGGTTCTCTCTTCACATTCTTAATTTTCTTTGATATGCAGAAGCTTTTCAATTTGATGCCATCCCATTCATCAACTCTTGGCCATTATTTCCTGAGCTTTAAGATTCCTACTGAGAAAGTTGTGGCCTGGGCCTATATGTTCGGGTATTGGCCTACATTTTCTTCGAGGAGTTGCATAGTTTCTGTCCTAATTCCTAGATCCCTGATTCATTTTTGAATTGATTTTTGTGCAGGGTAAGAGATAGGGTCTAGTTTCATTCTTCTACATATGGACAACCAGTTGTCTGAGGTCCTCCTATATTTGGGTATTTGATGAGATGGGTTCTTCTTCCTCTCTTATGTGGAGATCCTTTAGTGAGTAGTGATCTCTTCATAATAAACTCCTGCATTAGAGTTCTATCTTAGCTTCAACACATACAATAAACATGATCAAAGGGTTAAGTTCAATCACCAATACCACTCTGAGAGAAGAGAGTAACTACCATTAACAGCAGTAGTTTAAGAACAAACTATGTGGCTGGAATTGTAGCTCAATGGTAGAGTGCTTGCCTGGCACATGTGAGGCACTTCATCCTTACCAATACTTACCATTGTCCACTTTTTAAAATTATAGCCATCCTAATGGGTGTGAAGTGGTTAAAAAAAAGTTTTACTAGAAAAATTATTGATTTGAGGCCGGGCATGGTGGCGCACACCTGTAATCCAAGCGACTTGGGAGGCTGAGTCAGAAGGATCGCGAGTTCAAAGCCAGCCTCAGCAACTTAGCGAGGCCCTAAGCAACTCAGTGAGACCCTGTCTCTAAATAAAATACAAAATAGGGCTGGGGATGTGGCTCAGTGGTCCAGTGTCCCTGAGTTCAATCCCTGGTTCAAAAAAAAAAAGAATAATTATTGATTTGAAATTTTACTGACATGAAAATGTCCCTGAACTCCTCGGGGAAAATTATTTTTTTTATTTTTATTTTTTTGGAACCAGGGATTGAACTCAGGGACGCTCGGCCACTAAGCCACATCCCCAGCCCTATTTTGTATTTTATTTAGAGATAGGGTCTCACTGAGTTGCTTAGGGTCTCGCTAAGTTGCTGAGGCTGGCTTTGAACTTGCGATCCTCCTGACTCAGCCTCCCAAGTCGCTTGGATTACAGGCGTGCGCCACCACGCCTGGCTAGGGAAAATTATTTTATAAAGATAATGCAAAGAAAAAAAATCCACGTACAATCAATATCTTCTCTATATGCTAAACTATGGGACACACAAACACTACATTAATAAATTCTGGATAAGTCATTTAGAATGTGATACTGACCTTTAGGATAATTTGTTTTGAAAAGATTAACAACAATTTTACCTTTTAGTGGATTTAGAACACAGTAGGTACTTTTGATATCAATGTCAACTCCAAATAGGTAAAGACAGCTTTTAGCACTATCTAATCTCATTCATTACATAAACAGCAGACAATATTAATGTATTTAGAATGCAGACAATTTAACAAAAGTTAAACAGCTAACTTTTCTAGAAGATGACAATAATTATCTCCTAGAAATTTTGAGTATACTAAGTTTAATATATTCAAGCTTCTATAAAAACAAATGATTTTAATGGGACTAATCTATTCTCATGTTATTTATACAGTGAAGGAATTTGCCTCAAATTATGATGACTTTGTAATAATTTTAATTATTTTAATTTGATAAACTGAACTGTGAAAACACTGAACACACACTGCAGCTAAAAAAGTAGTTCCAGCAGTGAGGAACTGATTGATGCAAATAGCTCAGCCTGACAGTTTCAGGTAACTCCCACCTAACTTGTTTTGCTAAGTTAACTTGTCACATTTTACTTTGTTGACTCAGGCTTCTCAACTCATCCTCTCAATTTGAACCTTATTTGAACTAAGTCAACATTATTCACACATTAACAACTTTATGTTTGACATTCTAATTCAGCATAGTAGTAACCTTAAGAGGTCAAGTTTCCCATGAGGTTAAAGAACAGTCAGAATCACCTATTCATTTCACAATCATCTCATCCAGAGCCTGAAATTTGGCTACAGTTGTCTTTATGTTGCATTTGCAAATAGGTTTTCAGTTTTCATAAGATGCACCTGTATATCATACACTACATTAAAAAACAGAATATCCTAGAATGAATTGTTTCCTCTAAATAAATATTCACTACAAATGAAATTTGGGGGCTAAAGTACAAGGAGAGAAAAAGGGGAAAATTGGCAATTGTACAGGAACCTACCAAGAACTTAACCCATAAAAAATGCTCTCAGGCTTAAAGAATTGAACTCCAAATGATATGGCATGTCCTGTGATGTAGAGAAACAACCACAGGAGAGACATCAACATGACATTGGATTCTCAGAAAGGGAGAATTTATTTGAATAAAAGCATTGGATAAAACTTCAAATAACAAGTTTTCATAAGAATATTTATTTAGGCAGTCTTTACATATAGACCACAAGGAAGTTTTACTCATTACCCTCATATATTAAACCATGTAAGTACATGGTTTATTCCCCATTCTATCAATAAGGTAAACACTGAGTAATAAAGTAAATAATCTACATTTTGCCCACTATTAACCTTTATTTAATCTCAGTTTTTTTTCCAGTGAGAAACAACTGATCTTTGAATTTTGTCCACAAAATATTCACAGCTTTCACTATGTTAAACTGGACATTTATTTTTTTTTACTTTTTTAATTTTTATTTTTTGAACCAGGGATTGAACTCAGGGACCCCTGGCCACTGAGCCACATCCCCAACCCTATTTTGTATTTTATTTAGAGACAGGGTCTCACTGAGTTGCTCAGGGCCTCACTAAGTTGCTGAGGCTGGCTTTGAACTTGAGATCCTCCTGACTCAGCCTCCCAAGTTGCTTGGATTACAGGCATGTGCCACCACACCCGGCTGGACATTTATTCTGAACCCAGTTATTTAATCTCGTTTGGTGGACAATCAGTATAAGACAAAATACTCAAGAGTATTGTGTTCAGAGATGAGGTTCATGTTATCCCCAGAACCAGGACTAGAAGTCCTTCCACTAAGAAATTTAAGATCTGCTTCAGATTGGAAGTAAAACCATGAAGCAGTTGAGGCAAGAATAACTGTGTGTAGATAAAGAGTATAGGAATAGGATCTCACCCCAAGGTGGATTGGCAAAAGAAGCTAAACAAAGTGACTGGATCTCTCACACTGGTAAGGGATCAGAGAAGGATTTTTAGTATTCAGATATTAGGTAGATTAACTGGACAGAAAGTTTTGAAAGATACTTTCAATACTTCATTGAAACACAGAGAGATCAATCAACAAAATATTGTGGCTTAAAAGAATACCCGGGCCGGCGCGGTGGCGCAGGCCTGTAATCCCAGCACTCGGGAGGCTAAGGCAGGAGGATCGTGAGTTCAAAGCCAGCCTCAGCAACTTAGCGAGGCCCTAAGCAACTCAGTGAGACCCTGTCTCTAAATAAAAAAATACAAAAAAGGGCTGGAGATGTGGCTCAGTGGTGGAGTGCCCCTGGGTTCAATCCCTGGTACCAAAAAAAAAAAAGAATACCTGAGAGCAAGTACCCATGGGTGGACCAATAAATCCTTTGTGTAAGCAGGATAATTTAATTCTAAATTTCCCAAGCAAGAGGATGCAGATAAACTTTATACAGTTGAAAGGGTGTACTGAAAAAGATGGACTAAAATTTCTAGGCAGGAAGACTTTGGTGGATTTAGCTACAGGAAATTGGAGTTGACAAGAGCAGAAACTGACATCTCTAAACTGAGAATTCAGTCTTGCTCATAAAGATAATATCTGTGTATATTTTCATTTGTTTCCTTCTCCTTTTTCTCTGCACAATAAATATTTCCAAATTTATTTTCAGTTCTCTAACTTACTGAATCCATTCTTATGCAAAACCTTTGAATATTACAAAGATCTCTTCATCATCCCTTTCAACTCCATTTCTCCTTTCAGAGATTACAATGGTTAGCAGTTTTCTAGGCATCTTTCTAATCCCCCCACCAAAATAACATGCATTTGTATCAGACATGATATATCAATCTCCTTTTTCTTTTTTAAGCAGATGGCATCATTTCACATACACTCTTTTCTCTGTAACTTCCTTTTTCCACTCAATGTTTTGGAATACCTCATTCTTCTTATGTTTTTATATTCGTAAGACTACAATGTGAACACAGTCACTGGATTAATTCCAATTCATCTAATTCTAAAGTGATAAACATTTAGAGTTTCAAAATGCTTCAATGATTATACACGGTGCTTCAACGATCAATCTGATAATTGCCTCCTGTGCACAAATGAATGTTTTCATCATGAAGCAGAATTGTTGGGTCAGAAGAGTTTAAAGTTTCATACTACCCAGTTTTCCTATCTTATGGCTACATCAATTTAAAATGTTAATATAAGTGTATGAAATATGGTTTCTCTATATCCTCACCAATATTTGACATTACAATCTATAAAAATGTTTACTCTATTCACACTATATGACTAATACCATCATATAGAATTTGGTACCCTCTTTTCCTTTTGATATAATAATTAAAAATTTTCTCTTGCTATTAAAATTTCTTCACAAATACTATTTTTCTATTCTTAATTCTCTTGTTAGATATTTAGCCTTTCCCCAATTTCTTACCTCATTTCCCTCACCAAGTAGTTAACACCCAGTTTATTCACTCATTCAGTACAGTGGGGTTTACTTTGAATAAAGTTTGAATTTCCAAAAACAAAATCCATCTGTGATGGAAAAAGGGTGCTAACAATGAAAAACTGCTCTAAGGACTGGGATATAAAGTAACTGCATTGAGCAATATCAACACTGCTGGAAAAAGTTTATGGGCTCCTAATAAGTTGCTGTTGGTGGAGAATATTCTCACTTCTTTCCATATATTCATATGGGCTCAAGTGATCCTCTCATCTCAGTCTCCCAAACAGTTTTGACTGCAGGAGCATGCCACTGTGCCCAGCTTTTTCTTCTACATACACTGATGCGTTTTTTTCCCCCCAAAATAGAAAACTAACTCATTATTTACATACATATTTAGATATGAATCATGGATATAGCTATAACAACGTAAAGATATTTAGGGTAATGTAAAATAAAAAGAAGAAATACTGAAGAAATAATAAAATTTATAGGTAAAAATACCTAGAAGAAGGGAGGTGAGAGGAAAATTGAGGGTTTTTTTACATGGCTTGGTTTAACTTAAATTAACTCTATTAAAGGCAATTCAAAATATTTTGATATAGATTTTAAAAAATAAAAATTAAGTACTTTTCCTTAAATGATTTTGGTTGAGATATAACTTACAAGGGTTATTAGCCAAATACACTATACTTATCATGATATACTTATCATTACATCATAAGTATCTAATATAAGTCCTTGGCTGGTTAATTTTTTAAATATCCTAAAAACATTTCAAAGGTAGCAGAATCTGGAAATAAGCACCCCTGCTCTGCAATATGCCATCTAGGTGGGCGCAGTGGCGCACGCCTATAATCCAAGCGATCGGGAGGCCGAGGCAGGAGGATCACGGGTTCAAAGCCACTCTCAGCAATTTATCGAGGCCCTAAGCAACTCAGTGAGACCCTGTCTCTAAATAAAATACAAAATAGGGCTGGGGATGTGACTCAGTGGTGGAGTGCCCCTGAGTTCAATCCCTAGTACTGAAAAAAAAAAAAAAAATCCCTATCTGTAGTTTCTAACTTTTTAAAACAGCAAAATACACACAATTTTATTTAGTTCTCTGCATTATAAATATATATAAAATTTTATACACATATTTATACAAATTAATACTGCAACTTACAACAATTTTGAAAGGCAGATTTGTGAAAATCTAGATATTTGAAAATAACATTTCATATCAGTATGTCTTCACTATTTAAAATATGACAGTCTTTTCTTTAATTTTATCAGTTACTATACCAATTGGCAAGAACAGATTGCAATCTCCTATCATTCAGATTATATACCAACTTGGAGTTGTTGTGTGTGTGTGTGTGTGTGTGTGTGTGTGTGTGTATATATATATATATATATATTTTTTTTTTTTTTGAATTTTTTTGTTTGGTGCTGGGGATTGAATGCAGGGACTTCTACACACTAAGCACACACTCTTACCACTGAACTACATTCTGTACCCCAAATGGAAAATTTTCACCCCAGTGCTAGGGATGGAACCCAGGAGTTCATACACGCTAGGTAAGTTCTACCACAGTGCTATACCTCTAGCCCCTCTAGGTGTATTATTATACGCCTTCCTAATGGGATATTTTTGTTCTCTCAGCAAAAATGACTCTGCAATGAGAGAAGTTGCTCATAGAAGCATGTCTCAAATTTAAGTTTTCAAGATAGAAAACATGTTAAGAGCATTTACCTTTTATTAGAGAATATATCTGAAATTGCTTCCTTTTCATATTGATATCAAAATAGAAAATGTTATCTCACAGTTTATTTCTGTGCATTAATGCTATTATTCCACCAAGTTTTTGTTCACTTTTTAATTATATCTATTAAACATTTTAAAAATAAATTTCAATGAAAACTAGGGAATTAATCATAGAAGTTTAAAAATATGCATATAAATGTAAAGAGAAACAGAATTCTAGAATAGTATGAAGTATTTCATTTTCAGTTATAAAATTTTCCAAATTGAAAAGCAAGCACCGGAAAACTTATAAAACCACCATTAATGTTGCAACAATGATTACTGTAGGACATGAGGAAGGAATTTAAAAGGCATTTGGGTATTTGTCCAAATGTTTCTGCCATTTAGATGATTTCTTCAACCAGTTCACTTTTCAGCTGTAATACTACATCTGTCATTTTTGGCTTACAAACTAATTCTTAAATGAATGTGAGAGATCTTTTTTTGCTGAGTTAAATACGCTGAGTATGTTTAACAACTGTACCAAGGATTTATAAGAATTTGAAGCATGCATTTAGAGTAATTCAATGCATCTATCCTATCATGATCAAATAAAACAAGTAAGGACATTAATAAAATAAACAACATGTAGTAATATTTGGCCATCTTATGAAGGGGAAAAATAGGTTCTACAGGTATGTGGAGATAAAAGTACTTAAGTGAAACGAATATAATGAAAAGAATGTTGCCTTAAAATAAATCAAAGCATGCATGAGATAAAATTAGAGTAAAACATTTTGTAACAGTGTTTGAATGGGCTGCCTGTTTTTCCTTTTGTGGTAACATGACAACAAACATTTAAAATTCGGCTTGAATCATCCTTTGAACCAAGAGTATTTGTTACATCAGTGCTTAAGAACACTCAAAGCTATTTCATGCTGCTTTTAATATAATCTCTGAGTGTTGAGCTAATTTAAGGAAAAAAATTCAGAATATATGCACAATCTAAAAAGTCATTAGAAAAAGCACTTTTTTGGAGGATGCTTTTATGAAGAATAGTATAAAGTATTAATAGTATCAAGATGGAGGACAATCATGGGTTTCCTATTTTTCCATAATATATAGCTCAAAGAAAGGATACCAATTACTATGGTTAACATACAAAGTACTATAAAAGGAAAATGGAATTTAAATGTCATTGATCTAAGTAACTTTCTGATAACAGGCAAGCCCTATAAATCTTAATTTATACAAATCAGTGTTCTGAAAATAGGCTAAAGAATTCCATGAGAACTCTAGGAAACTCCTGAATGAGGATCTAGAAAGTACTGGGTCTTCAAATCCAGGTGGTTTGGTAGTGGAGATGCATCATTGGTAAGACTTTTTTCTTTTAGAAGGATAAGAATGATTCCTGAACTTGATGCTATTTAGTACAACCAGGTAGACCCAGCAGAACCAGCTGTGAATTTCTAAGAATCCAAGATGTTATGGCCATCTATATTAGACCTAATAAATCAAAATCTCTGGGTAAAAAAAATCATATTGAGTTTTGGGGGACTAAATAAGCCAATGCAAGTAAAATGCTTCCAATAGTGCATTGTACAATTAAAACATAAGTTACTTGACTATGGGAATCTTGTCTAATCAATCTTTGAATTCCTCGCATCTAGTATATTAGCTGGTACATTAGACATTCTTAATGAATTTTTACTACATGAACGGAGTCCATATTAACCATGAGATTGACAGGCATTATTAAATTTAAATTGCTATAAAAAAAGTTCAAGTCAGGATAGAAAACATTAAACTACCAAAAACTAATCTGATGACGGGCAATCTCATCTGAAGTATGACAAAAACAGTGATTTAAGATTATTATTTCCAGGTTTAGGTGCCAGTATAAGATAAAAACAAATTACAGGGAAAGAAGAAAGGAAAAACCAAAATGATTATAGGTTAGGTATGACTGAGCTACAAGAAAGATTAAAGTTTCTAAAAATGTGCAGTTTGGATAATGATTAAGGTGGTAGAATGAGACATGACAACATTCTAAAAACATTTTAAAAACAAATGTAAAAGAGCAAAGTTAGTATGATATGACAGGGCAGAGTTCTACAATGAGTTAAAATTATTGCAAAATTTACACACAGTTTAGGAATCTAAGTGTGACTCACTAGCCTATTCACAGAATGCAATGAAGTCTATCATGAAGAAGAAAAATACAACATGACGATATCATGTAATGAGAAAAACATAATCCCTTTGTTAGGTGTACTTCCCCATCTCTTAATTTCTCTCATTAGACTTACTGGCAGACTTAATGGGCTAACTAATAACTACTTAGTTTTTCTGTAAACTACCATCTTGATTTTCAAACAAGTAGACATTAAATACAATATTATGTCAGTTAGCATTCAGTAAACACATTATATCATGACCATATTTTTATTTTCTGCAGCTATTCAAAAAATGGGAAAGCTTATAAAGTTTTAGAAAATTTCTATATCCCTAGGTGTCTATTTAACCATCTACTCATGGCTGTAAACACTTAAGAATAAAAAGGAAATAATAAAACACCTGACAAAATCAGAGAAGCTGAAAAACATTAATTGAATAGAAAAAATTACATATTTTAACATTCTACTTCATTATTTTGAAGAAATGCCTTTTCTTAAATCTGCTTGGGCCTCACATTTTCTCTTACACTTTTCCTATGTTCTCCTGCCCAGAAAGAGTTGCTCCTCATCTTTAAGATGGTAGAAATTTAGTATATTAACTACTGCTCTGCCTTCTATTCCTGTTCTCACTTGCTATTATAATCATGATCCAAGTAGGTTGTGAAAGGCTTGGGGAAAAAAACAGTTATGAACTCTAAAGGCATTTACTAAGGGGAAACTTGAATTGGCATGACGCCTGTCAGCATGTGTAGAGAACTAATACAAAGGAAAAGAGCTGACATCTGAGTGCCTGTGTTTTACTTTTACACACACACACACACACACACACACACACACACATTCCTCTCCAACCCCTAACACAAAAAATTTAGGGTTATTCTCTTTTTTAGAGATAAAAATATGGAAACTCAGAAAAATCAATAACTTGTCCAAATAAGTAGAAAAGTTGGAATTTGCTCTCAGGTCTGCCTCAAATTTCAGAGCTCTTATTGTAATAATAGCTTGTATTCAAGAAAGAAAATTTTAAATAAAAATAAAACATACCCAAAACACCTAATCTCCAGCAACACTGAGTGTGGACAGAGACAACAAAAGTAGGAAGACAGTAGTGACCTGTACTTGACTGAAAGGTGAACAAAAAAGATAACAGGCACAGGCACTCCACAAAAACAAATCACACAAAGGCTTTCCATGGAATGAGGAAAACTTTTGATCTGGGTAAGGGGTCAAAGGTTCAGGACACTACAGAGTGGTATGGAAGGCTAGACTAGAGAACAGTTCTTGCTTTGGACAAAGATGGCTCCATGCTTTATCAATACTTACAGTAAATACATGAATATATAGGTATATACACAAACAAAAGGCCTTTCCCCCAAATTATCTTTAAAAAAGGGTTCAACATTCTATTGGAGTCCTTATAAAGTCTCTTCCATTCAGTGTTCACTCTATTTCAAAAGGCAAAATCCTGTGTAGAGAAGACAAATTGGTTGCAAAGACAGCGAAAACAGGTTTTAAAGATCATTTTATAAGGAAACATAAGTAGACATATTTTGGAGATTACACACAAATGGAAAAAATTTTATTTCAATGGTTATGGTGGCTAAAGATGAAAAGTACCATTATCACCAATGGATTCAAATAGTAAAAAAATAAATAAAAAAGTAGTGAGGCTGATTATGTTTTGGAAAGTAAGTGATGATTCAAAAAGTGCCTCAAGTAATTTTTTTTTTTTTTCAGTGCTGAGAATTGAACCCAGGGCCTTGTGCTTACGAGGCAAGCACTCTACCAACTGAGCTATATCCTCAGCCCGCCTCAAGTAATTTTGAAGGTTCATGAGGTTGGAGTGTTCTTTTATGTCTGGTGGTTTAAAATAATTATATTAATAAGGATTTTGAAGCTATATTGTATTGAGTTCAAATTCCACATCTGCCTTTTTTCTACCTGTATGTCTCTATCTTATAACATATGAGTGATAATAATGACAAGCTGGTTAGGTTATTGGAAAAATTAAATGAGTTAATATTGGAAAAATTCTTAATACTATGCTGGCATAGTAAGCACTATGTAGAGGTCTATTAAATAAAATCAAATATTTAAGTTTGCCAAAGCCTTTTAAAATAAAACAACAAAACAACAACAACAACAACAAAACCCTGTCATGGGAAAAATTACAGGTAACGTTGTATGTTTGTTTCCCTGCCACACAACTCCAATGTTCAATATGGCCAAGAAGTCTCATCACATTCCATCTTTTTCTTCCTAATGAGCCATGAGATGCTTTAATTATGTGAAATACAGACACCATGGAAACACAGAGCTTGATTTCTCTTCTAGTTAGTGTAATATAACATCCTTACCAAGAAACAGAACTACAAGTTTAAAGTTGTAATTTTCTATTTACTTAGCTAAAAGGATGCATGGAAAAGAAGTGCTGACATCCAGGAATCATTACAAACGGGAATCCACTTACTCAGACTTGGGAATGGTCTTAGAGGAGGAGATGGATACTGCCACTTAACTGGTGCTGCTGAAAAACCAGCATGGATGCTTTAGATAAAAGGTTACAAACTTCTCTTTAGGCTTTATGGGCTACAAAGTCTCAGCAGTAACATCACTAAACTGAGCAGATGTATCAGGAAAGCAGCCATAGACAACATATAAGCAAATGAGTGTGACTGTTTCAGTAAAACTTTATAGACATTAACATTTGCATTTCACATAATACAATAATATGTGTATATTTCATGTGTCATGAAATATTTTTCCTTTTTTTCCAGTAATAAAAAATAGAGACGCCATTGTTAGCTTTCAGCCTATCCAAAAACAGACGGTGGGCTAGATTTGGTCTGCAGGTCATAGTTTGTCAACCTCTGATTTGAATTAAGAAAAGCCCTGGGAAATCAGTAACAACATGCAGACCAAGTGTATGAACTGGTTCTTACCGGTACTTGGAATAATTTTATTCAAGTTTATCACACTATTATATTCTCTATATGGTCATTCTAAAAACTGCTTTCTTTTAGGTCATTCAGATCCCTCTTCATCTAGTCCCTCTAGATGAAGAGGGATCATTTGATGGCTTCTTTTTACTAACATCAGGATCTAGTCAACAAGATTCCATCCAATTCCTGCCTCTCCGCCTCAAAATCTCTTTATACCCTAATTTAATCTTTTCCTGCACTCCCAACTCAGAGTTTGAAGTTCTCTGCTTTATCTCTTGATACTCAAATGCTTTAACTCCCTTAATTATTACTTGTT
This sequence comes from Glaucomys volans, assembly GCA_020662805.1. Classification (NCBI taxonomy): domain Eukaryota; kingdom Metazoa; phylum Chordata; class Mammalia; order Rodentia; family Sciuridae; genus Glaucomys; species Glaucomys volans. The sequence goes on along the minus strand of JAJEJO010000132.1, from coordinate 46,321 downwards.
GATTACATTTTCAAACTTTCACTTTCAAAGTATCCCTTCTCTGCTCACAAACACATTTAGCTTTCCTGGGCTCTTTAAGAAAAAAGAGAGAGAAAACAAAAATAAAGAAGAAAAAAGACCGGGCGCAGTGGCGCGCGCCTGTAATCCTGTAATTGCCTGTAATTGGCAACTTGGGAGGCTGAGTCAGGAGGATCGCAAGTTCAAAGCCAGCCTCAGCAACTTAGCGAGGCCCTAAGCAACTCAGTTGAGACCCTATCTCTAAATAAAATACAAAATAGGACTGGGGATGTGGCTCAGTGGCTGAGTATCCCTGAGTTCAATCCCCAGTCCCCCCACCCCCCCAAAAAAAAAAGAAAAAGAAAAAAGAGCTCAACCTAAAGTTAATGCTTTCTTCCTTTCTCATTTGCTGCCTCTTCTTCATAAATCAATTTTATAAGCTTGTTTTTATTCCCACAAATAATCTCAAAATAGAGATTATTTTGTTTTCAATTTCTTGGCTGACCCTTCTGACTGCCACAAAAGCATAGAAACATTTGAATATTGGTATGATTACTCATCAATTGACATACATTATTTTTTTTTCTTCACTTAATAAAAGACCAATAGTGACTTCTAGTGTCTAGTATGCCTTGTAAGAAGCTTGGAACTCACCATTCCAACCTAACAAGTAAAAAGCTGGATAAACTGAAAAATCCATGATTCTTACATTCATAAGAGAAGTGAGGCCACAGGGCAAACTGCTCCCAAATTTGGACAGATGGGCATACACAGAAAATCCCAAATATGCCAGGGTAGAAAACAACATGGAGCCGGGCATGGGGGCACAGGCCTGTAATCCAAGCGACTTGGGAGGCTGAGGCAGGAGGATCGTGAGTTCAAAGCCAGCCTCAGCAACTTAGCAAGGCCCTAAGCAACTCAGTGAGACCCTGTCTCTAAACAAAATACAAGATAGGGCTGGGGATGTGGCTGAGTGGCCAAGTGTCCCTGAGGTCAATCCCTGGTTCCAAAAAAAAAAAAAAAAAAAAAAAAAAGAAAGAAAGAAAACAACATGGAGAAATCTCCATGGGAACCAGTGCTGAGATAAAGAAATCTAACGATAACTGATGAATTGCTAGAAGCTCAGGGTAGACAGGTGTTATGGTTTAAATTAGATGTCCCCCAGAAGCTTATGTGTGAGATAATGAAAGAAAGTTTAGAGATGAAATGAATGGGTTGTAAGAGGTTTAACCTAATCAGTGCATTAATCCTCCAATAGGCACTAACTTGGTGCTAACTATAGGCAGGGCTAAAGGAGGTGGGTCCCTGGGGGACATGCCTTTGGGGTATGTGTGTGTGTGTGTGTGTGTGTGTGTGTATATATATATATATTTTAATTTATTTAATTTTGATTCATTGAACACAAATGGAGTACAGCTATTGTTTCTCTGGTTGCACACAAAGTAGAGTTACACCATCTGTGCGTTCATACATGTACACAGGGCAATGATGTCTGTCACACATTCTGTTATTATTCTTACCCCCCACCCCGCCCCCCCCACTCTCTTCCCTCTATGCTATCTATCCTTCCTCCATTCTTGCCACCCTTCCCCCCCACAATGATGCAATGATGCATCATCATTCACTTATCAGAGAGACCATTTGGCCTTTGGATTTGGGGGATTGGCTAATCTCACTTAGCATAACAGTCTCCAACATCATCCATTTACCTGCAAATGCCATAATTTTATTCTTTTTTATGGCTGAGTAATATTCCAATGTGTATATATACCACAGTTTCTTTATCCATTCAGTAAATCTATTGAAGGGCATCTAGGTTGGTTCCACAATCTAGCTATTGTAAATTGAGCAGCTATGAACACTGATGTGGCTGCATCACTGCAGTAATCTGATTTGAAATCCTTTGGGTATAGGCCAAGGAGTGAGATAGCTGGGTCAAATGGTAGATTCATTCCAAGGTATCTAAGGAATCTCCACTCTACTTTCCAGAGTGGCTGCACCAACTTGCAATCCCACCAGCAATGTATGAGTGCACTTTTCCCCACATCCTCGCCAACACCTGTTGTTGCCTGTATTCTTAATAAAAGACATTCTAATTGGGGTAAGATGAAATCTTAAGGTGGTTTTGATTTGCATTTCTCATATAAACTAGGGAAGTTGAACAAGTTTTTATAAATCTGTTGATTACTTGTACATCTTCCTCTGTAAAGTGTCTGTTCATTTCCTTGGCCCATTAAAGAAAGTCTGAGAAGATGGAAAGATCTCCCATGTTCTTGGATAGGCAGAATTTATACAGTCAAAATGGCCATACTACCAAAAGCACTATACAAATTCAATGCAATTCCAATTAAAATCCCAATGACGGACCTCATAGAAATAGAGAAAGCAATCATGAAATTCATTTGGAGGAAGAAGAGACCCAGAATAGCTAAAACAATTCTTAGCAAGAAGAGCGAAGCAGGGGGTTTCACAATACCAGAACTTCAAAAATACTAGAGAGCAATAGTAACAAAAACAGCATGGTATTGGCACCAAGACAGGCAGGTAGATCAATGGTACAGAATAGAGGACACAGAGACAAACCCACATAAATATAGGTACCTCATACTTGACAAAGGAGCCAAAAACATACAATGGAGAAAAGACAGCCTCTTCAACAAATGGTGCTGGGAAAACTGGAAATCCATATGCAGCAAAATGAAACTAAACCCGTATCTCTCACTCTGTACAAAACTCAACTCAAAATGGATCAAGGACCTAGGAATTAGACCAGAGACCCTGCACCTAACAGAAGAGAAAATAGGTCCAAATCTTCGTCATGTTGGCCTAGGACCAGATTTCCTTAACATGACTCCCAAAGCACAAGAAAAAAAAGCAGGAATCAATGATTGGGATAGTCAAACTATAAAACTTTTTCTCAGCAAAGGAAACAATCGGTAATGTGAAGAGAAAGCCTTCAGAGTGGGAGAAAATCTTTGCCACACACACTTCAGATAGAGCACCAAATTCCAGAATATACAAAGTACTCAAAAATCTTTATACCAAGAACACTAATAACCCAATCAATAAATGGGGTATATATTCTGTAAGCTGAGTTTAGCTCTTTCTCTCTCCTTCCTGGTGACGTCTTGATCCACTTTTCCTCCATTACACTCCTCTGCCATGATGTCTGGCTTACCTCAATTCCCAAAGAATGAAGTTGGTCATCTATGGACTGAGACCTCTGAAACCAAGAGCCCCCAAATAAATGTTTCCTCCTTAAAATTGTTCTTGTCAGTTCTTTTGGCCACAACAAAAATACTGCCTAAAACAACAGGTATGAAAGATGAAAAATCCAGAGACACCCAGTCAACCCCCTGCAGGTCCCCCACTCACTTCTGTGTGTTACTTCCTGAAACTTTACTAGCTTCTCGCAGAGCAAACTGGGGAAAAATTCCCTCTGTTTTCAGCAGTGGTGGTGGGGTGGAGGGAGAGGCACTTTTGAAATACACTGTGCCATTCTGTTTTTCTTAGCAGGGTGTGGTAAGCTAACCAAAGACTAACCTTATTTAGGACTTTATCAGAGCCCAGCTGACCTGAGGGAAGGGAAATATCAAAGCCCACTCTAGCCATTCTGTCAAATCTAAGGGGGAAAAGATTGAGATGCATGTGTGAAATTCGAAGTCCAGCTCACTAAAAGACTGAGACTAATCAGGTGACTATAGAATGATTTCCCTCCCCACCCAGTTTACTATCATATTGGTCCATTTATAGCAGTTCCTTTTACTCACGACATCATCTGGGTTATCAAGAAAAACTTATAAGATATACTGAGTGCCAAAAATACAGTTTAAAGAGACAGAGCAAGCATCAGAACCAGATTCAAATATGGCACAACAGTAAGAATTGTCAAATCGAGATTTTAAATTAACTAAGATTAATTTTCTCAGGGCTTTAATGTATAAAGTATACAATATACAAGATGTAGTATATAGCATACAAGAATAGATGGGTAATATAAGCAGAAAGATAGAAATCCTAAGAACTGAAAAGAAATGCTAGAGACCAAAAACAGCGTAAAAGAAATAAATAATATCTTTGATGGGGTTATTAACAAACGGGACACAGATGAGGAAAGAATCTCTGACTTTGAGGATATTTTAATATAATTATCCATACCTGAAAAGCAAAGAAAAAGGACTGGAAACACAAACAAGCAAACAAACAGAAGAGAATATCCAGTTACTATGGGACAACTACAAAAAATGCATTCAATGGGACTATTAAAAGGAGAAAAATAATAAAGAAACAAGAAATACCAAACATGTACACACACACACACACACACACACACACACAAAACCCCTAAAAGTAGGCATAATATTTATAAACTACAGAAACTCAAAAGTACAAACAGAAAAAGGAAAAAAAAAATCAAAATAAGCCAGAGGGGAAAAAGCATTACCTACAGAGGGGTAAAGATAAGAATTATAGCTGACTTCCCAGAAACCATGCAAAGATGACTCTAGAATAAAATACTTAAAAAGTGTTGAGAAAATCCCTCTACAACCGTGTGAAATCATCCTTCAAAGTGAAATAGACTTTCTGAGGCAAATAAAAATTGAGAATTTGTCTGTAGACTTGCCTTACAAGAAACAATAAAAGAAGTTCTTTAGAGGAAAAAAGATGATAGAGGTGAAAAACTCAAACCAAAAGAATGAGTTAAAAAAAAAAACCTATGCAAAAGAAATGAATGAAAGTAAAAGGAAAAACTTTGATTTTCTTATTCTTACCAGATCTAACAGATAACAGTTTGTTCAAAATTATAACTGCAACAATGCACTTAATTATTGTTATGGTTTAGATGTGAGGTGTCCCCCAAAAGTTCATGTATGAGACAATACAAAAAGGTTTAGAGGTGAAATTATTGGGTTATGAGAGCCTTAACCCAAACAGTGACAGTCCCCTGGTAGGGATTAACTGAATGGTAACTGGAAGAGGGTAGGTGTGGCTAGTGGAGGTGGGTCATTGGGGCATGCCTTTGGGTTTTATATTTTGGTGTGGTGGGGAGAGCGCTCTCTCTCTCTGCTTCTTGGTAGCCATGTCCTGACCAGTTTTCCTGTCACATTGTTCTGCCATGATGTGCTGCCTTACCTGGAGCCTCAAGGAATGCAGCTAACTGAGAACTCTGAAACCATGAGCCCCAAAATAAAATTTCCTCATAAAATTTTTCTTGTCAAGTCTTCTATCATAGCAGTGAAAAAGCTGACTAAAACAATTATGTAAGGTTGCGTATAAGTAAAATGAATGATAGCAATGACATAAGGAACTGGAGGGAAAAAGTAGGTTTGCTTTTGGAAGGTGTTTGCACTACCCGTGAACTGGTAGAGCATAATTTGAAAGTGGATTGGGATTAGTTGTAAATGTCTATTACAAATTCTAAGGCAATCACTGAAAAAACTAAATAAAGTAAAAAAATTAAAGAAATATGACTGGTATACTAAGAAAGGACAGAAAATGATATTATATAAAGTGCCAATTAAAACCACAAAAGATGGGGCTGGGGTTGTAGCTCAGGGGTAGAGAGCTTGCCTAGCATGTATGAGGCACTGAGTTTGACTCTCAGCACCACATATAAATAAATAAAATAAAGGATCATTGACAACTAAAAAAATTTTTTAAAAAGAAAACCACAAAAGAGGTGTTGGGGCTATAACTCAGTGGTAAAGCTCATGCTTAACATGTATGAGGCTCTAGGTTTAATGCCCAGTAAAAGAAGAAGAAGAAAAAAAAAAAGCCTCTACAAAAGGCAGAAAAGGAATGAAAGACAAAAATACCTTAAAATAAGGACAAAATGAAAGCTAACAAATACGGTAGATATTAATATAATTATATTAATAATCTTTGAATATTAATGCTCTAAATACAACCTTTAAAAGACAATCAGAGAGGACTGAAAAATAAGACCTAAGTATATGTTGTCCACAAGAAAATCACTTTAAACATAAAGATATATATAAATCAATTAAAAAAATTTTTTAATTGGTGCTGGAATGAACCTAGGACCTTATAAATGTTAAGCAAAGAGTAACATTGAGCTATACCTCATTAGCCCAAGACACATACAGATTAAAAGTAAATGGATGGAGATATAGCATGATAACACTAATTTAAGTGAGAATAGCTATGTTATTTTCCAACAGACATATGTTAAATCACAAAAAAGTTATCAAATAATGAGGGGAATTATATGATAAAGTATATTACATGATAAATTCTCCAAGAAGACACAACAGTCTTTAACATTCATATTCCCACCAATGGATCATCAAAATTTATGAGGGAATATTAATAAAGCTGTAAGGAAGAGATGAATCCAATGCACAGATAGAGAATTCAGTGCCATTGATTGTATCAGAAATGGACATATTCAATAAGCAGAAAATTACTAAGGACATAGCTGAATTCAAGATCACCACTGACAATCAACTAGATGTAAATGTCATCTATCCAACATTATTAGAATATACATTTTCCTAGAGCTTACATGAAGCCTTTACAATGACGGTCTGCATTTGGGGCCATAAACACAACAAATTTAAAAGAATAAAAATCACACATTGCCTGCTCTCAAGCCATACTGGAATTAAAATAGGAATTAATAACAGAAACAAAATGAAAACATAAAATTCCAAAATACATCAAGTTTAAAGAATGCACTTCTAGATATTAACCAAAGAAGAAAATAAATTAGAAATTATTTTAATTAAATTAAAATAAAAATAAAACATGAAAATTTGTGGAATATAGCAAAAGTAATACTTACAGGGAAATTTATAGCACTGAAGTCATATATTAGAAAAAAAGATCTGAAACCAATCATCTAAGATTGTAATGTTGAAAACCAAAAAAAAAAAAAAAAAAAAAATAAAATAAAATTTAAACGTAAAAAAAAAAAAAAAAAAAAAAAAAGGAAATTAAATTCAATGTGAGCACTAGAAAAGCAAAGCTACAAATCAGAGGAGAAATTAATGCAGTTAAAAAGAGGACACTAGTCAGGCACAGTGGTGCACACCTGCAATCCCAGTGACCTCAAGAAGCTGAGGTAGGAGGATCTCAAGTTCGAGGTCAGTTTTAGAAACTTAGCAAGTCCCTAAGCAACTTATTGAGAACTTGTTTCAAAATAAAAAATAAGAAACTAGACTCTTATCTCTCACCCCACACAAAAAGAACTCAAATGGATCAAATATCTAGGAATTAGACCAGAAACTATACAACTCCTAGAAGAAAACTTACGGTTAACACTTCAGCTTTTAGGTACAGGCAATGACTTTCTCAACAGGACCCCTACAGTTCAAAAAATAATGCCAAGAGTTAATAAATGAGATGGCATCAAATTAAAAAACTTTTGCACAGCAAAGGCAACAATTAGGAATGTGAAGAAAGAACTTACAGAATGGGAGAAAAATCTTTGCCAGCTACTCTTTAGCTGGATTAATTATATTCTGGATTAATAGCCAAAATATATAAAGAGCTCAAAAAACTCTATACCAAAAAATTAAATAACCCAATTAGTAAATAGGCAAATGAATTAAACAGACACGTCTCTAAATAAGAAATACAAATGGCCAACAAATGTGAAAAAATGTTCAACATCATTAGCAAAGGAAATGCAAAACAAAATTATACTGAGAATTCATTTCACACCAGTCAGAATGGCAGTCATCAAGAGTACAAATAATAATAAATGCTGGAGAGGACATGGAGAAAAAGGAAAACTTACACAATGCTGGTGGGGCTGTAAATTAGTACAATCACTATGGAAATCAGTATGGAGGTTCCTCAAAAGACTAGGAATAGAAGTACCATATGACTTAGCCATACCTCTTCTTGGTATTTATCTTGAAGAGTTAAAGTTACCATACTGTAGTGATACATGCATATCCATATTTATAGCAGCATAATTCAAAATAGCCAAAGTATGGAACCAGTCTAGATGTCCATCAATGGATGAATGAATAAAGAAAATGTGGTATATTTACACAATGGAATTGTATTCAGTCTTAAAGAAAAATAAAATTATGTCATCTGCAAGAAAATGTATGATACTATAATGGTGGATACAAGTCCTTATGGACTTGCCCAAGCAGAGAATGTGCAACCCCAAGAGCAATCATAGACCAAGGATGAAGTGAAGACATTAAAAAGTGATTGGACCAACAGTGAACCTTAATGTAAACTCTGAACTTTGGGTAAAAATGCTATGTCAACAAAGTTCATAGACTATAACAAACATACCACTTTGGTGAGGGATGCTGACAATGTTGTATGTGTGGAGGTAGAGATTATGTGGGAAGCCTCTGTACCTTCCTTTCAAAAATAAAGACTGTTCTAAAAAATAAAGACAAAAAAACTAGCTTTATTGAGATATAATTTACACACAAATTCACAAACTTTTAAGTGTGTAAGACTATATTAGGTTTTTTCTTTTCTTTTGTGTGGAGGTAGAGATTATGTGGGAAGCCTCTGTACCTTCCTTTCAAAAATAAAGACTGTTCTAAAAAATAAAGACACAAAAAAACTAACTTTATTGAGATATAATTTACACACAAATTCACAAACTTTTAAGTGTGTAAGACTATATTAGGTTTTTTCTTTTCTTTCCTGTACTGGGATTGAACCCATGACATCATACATGCTAGGTAAGTGTTATACTACTGATTTATATCCCCAGCCTTTTTTCATTTTATTTTGAGACCAGGTCTCACTAAATTGCCCAGGCTTGTGGAACTTGTGATCCTCCTTCCTTAAGCTTCCTGAGTAGTGGTGATTACAACTGTGCTCAATCACACCCACCTTCTACATGAGTTTTGACAGATGTTTACAGTCATGTAATCATGACTACGTCACAATATACATTTCCACCCTTAAAACTCTGTGTTGCTGCTTTGCAGTCAATTACCTCCTCCTACTAAACTGTTTTACAAAAAAAACTATAGTTCTACATTTACTTTATCCTGTTCCAGTTAATCAACAACCTTACTAGTTGGCAAAACCATTTAAAATCTAGCCATTCTAGTGGTTGTAGTGGCATTTAATTGTAGCTATAATTTTCATTTTCCTTATTACTAATGATGCTGAGCATCTTTTCTTATGCTTTTGTATTTCTTTTTTAGTGAGGTGTCTATTTAAATCTTTTGGCCATTTATAAACATTTTATTTTTGCAGTACTGGGAACTGAACTAAGGGGAGCTTCACCACTCAAGTTCAAGGCCAGTTGCTGAGGCTGGCCTTGAACTTGAGATCCTTTTGTCTCAGTTTCTTGAGTCACTGGGATTGCAGGCATATGCCACCACACCCAGCTTAAACATTTGAAATAGGGAAGCTGGCCTTCTTAAATTGTAAGAGTTGTAGATACATGTTTCTGCAAATATCTTCTCAAAGTCTGTGGTTTTTCTTTTTCTTTTCTCATCAGAAGGGCAAAAATTTCTTACTTTGATGAAGTCCAGTTTAACAAGTTTTTCTTAGTAGTGTATGTTCTTTGTGTTCTAATTATGCAATCTCTGATTAATGCAAGGTAATCTTACAGCCCTTTTTTTTTTAAACCTAGTTTTAGTTCTCACATTCAGATGTATGGCTGATTACAAATTAATTCTTGCATGCGTGAAGTAAGGGCTGAGTTAAATTTCTTGCCCATGGATGTCAAAATCCTATAGTGTGGTTTGTTGAAAAGATGATCATTTCCTCATTGAATTATCCTGGCACCTCCATCCCTTTTCAAAACTGTTTTGGATATTCTTGTCCTGTGAATTCCTATGTAAATTTAATTTAGCTTGTCAATTTCTACCAAAAAAGCCTTTTGAGTCTCAATTAGGATTATCCTGAATGTATAAGTCAGTCTGGGGACAAGGAACTTTAGCAATAGTAAGTGTTCAAATATATGAATACGATGTATATCTCCACTTATTTAAGTCTTACATTTTCTTAGAAATATATACTAGGCTATTGTGAATGGGGCAGTTTTCCTAATTTCTCTTTCAGAGGATTCATGACTTATGAATAAAAATGCATGAGATTTATGAGCATTAATTTTATATCCTGCTACTTTACTGAATTCATTTATGAGTTCCAGAAGTTTTCTGGTGGAATTTTTCAGTTCCTCTAAATATAGAATCATGTCATCGGCAAAAAGGGATAGTTTGAGCTCTTCTTTTCCTATTCGTATCCTTTTAATTTCTTTGCTCTGTCTAATTGCTCTGGCTAGTGTTTCAAGGACGATGTTGAATAGAAGTGGTGAAAGAGGGCATCCCTGCCTAGTTCCAGTTTTCAAGGGGAATACTTTCAATTTTTCTCCATTTAGAATGATGTTGGCTGTAGGCTTAGCATAGATAGCCTTTACAATGTTTAGGAACGTTACTATTATCCCTATTTTTTCTAGTGTTTTGAGCATGAAGGGGTGCTGACTTTATCAAATGCTTTCTCTGCATCTGTTGAAATAATCATGTGGTTCCTAACTTTAAGAAGTCTGTTGATGTGATGAATTACATATATTGATTTCCAGATGAACCAACCTTGCATCCCTGGGATGAAACCCACTTGATCATGGTGCACTATCTTTTTAATATGCTTTTGTATGCGATTCGCTAAAATTTTGTTAAGAATTTCTGCATCTATGTTCATTAGAGATACTGGTCTGAAATTTTCTTTTCTTACTGTGGTATATATACACAATGGAATATAACTCAGCCATAAAGAAGAATAAAATTATGGCATTTGTAGGTAAATGGATGATGTTGGAGACTGTTATGCTAAGTGAGATTAGCCAATCCCCAAAATCCAAAGGCCGAATGATCTCTCTGATAAGTGAATGATGATGCATAATTCGGGGTGGAAGGGTGGCAAGAATGGAGGAAGGATAGATAGCATGGGGGGGAGGCGTGGGGTTGGGGTGGGGAGTAAGAATAATAACAGAATGTGTGACAGACATCATTGCCCTGTGTACATGTATGAATGCACAGATAGTATGACTCTACTTTGTGTACAACCAGAGAAACAATAGCTGTACTCCATTTGTGTTCAATGAATCAAAAACTAAATAAATAAAAAAAATAAAAAAAAGAAATTTTCTTTTCTTGATGTGTCTTTGTCTGGTTTTGGTATCAGGGTGATATTGGCTTCATAGAATGAGTTTGGAAGGGTTCCTTCCTCCTCTATTTCATGGAATACTTTGAGGAGTATTGGAATGAGCTCTTCTTTGAAGGTCTTGTCAAACTCGGCTATGAATCCTTCTGGTCCTGGACTTTTCTTTGTTGGTGGGCTTTTGATGACTTCTTCAATTTCACTACTTGAAACTGATCTATTTAAATTATGTATATCCTCTAGATTCAGTTTGGGTGGCTCATATGCCTCTAGGAGCTTGTTGATGTCTTCAAGATTTTCTACTTTGTTGGAGTATAAGTTTTCAAAATAACTTCTAATTATGTTTTGTATTTCAATAGTGTCTGTTGTGATATTTCCGTTTTCATCACAAATTTATCTCCAGAATATATAAAGAACTCAAAAAACTTTACCCCAAGAATACAAATAACCCAATCAATAAATGGGCTAAGGAAATGAGCAGACACTTCACAGAAGAGGATCTACAAGCAATCAACAGGTATATGAAAAAATGTTCAACATCTCTAGTAATAAGAGAAATGCAAATCAAAATTACACTAAGATATCATCTCACGCCAATTAGAATGTCTATTATCAAGAATACAAGCAACAAGAGGTGTTGGCAAGGATGTGGGGGAAAAGGTACACTCATACATTGCTCGTGGGGTTGCAAATTGGTGCAGCCACTCTGGAAAGCAGTATGGAGATTCCTTAGAAAACTCAGAACAGAACCACCATTTGACCCAGCTATCCCACTCCTTGGCCTATACCCAAAGGACTTAAAATCAGCATACTACAGTGATGCGGTCACATCAATGCTTATAGCTGCTCAATTCACTATAGCTAGATTGTGGAACCAACCTAGATGCCCTTCAATAGAGGAATGGATAAAGAAACTGTGGTATATATACACAATGGAATATTATTCAACCATAAATAATAATAAAATTATGACATCTGCAGCTAAATGGATGGAACTGGAGAAGTTCATATTAAGTGAAATAAGCCAATCCCAAAAAACCAAAGGCTGAATGATCTCTCTTATAAGTGGTTGATGACACATAGCGGGCGGGGGGTGGAGGCACAGGAAGAATGGAGAAGGGATAGATTGTATAGAAGAAAATGAGGGATAGGGAGGGGGTGGGGAAGGTAAGATAATAGAATGAGACAAACATCTATACCCTATGTATATGTATAAATATGCAAATTGTATGATTCTACTTTGTGTACAACCAGAAAAATGATAGTTGTACTCCATTTGTGTACAATGACCTAAAATTAAAAAAATAAATAAATAAATAAATATTTACTAGCTTTTACTATACAGGGCTTATACGTACTTTATATTTTAAATTTTAGATCCCAATATTCAATGTTTTTATACTATTGGGAACAGTATTTTAAAAAATGTAATTTTCTTTTTTGTGTGTATGGTGCTGGAGATTAAATCTAGGGCCTTATTCATGTTAGACAAATGGTCTACCAGGGCTACATCCCCCACCTAATATCCAATTTGAAACTCCTTAATGCTAATGTACAAAAACACAATTACCTTTTTCATAATTACTTTGTATCTGAAATCTTGCTAAAGTCACTTATTAGTTTCAGTAGTTTACCTATAGATTACCACCACAGCATTTTAAGAAAACAACTTCCCTGAGAAACTTAATTTCTTCACATAAAAAAAAGCAGAAGATGAAAAACAATTGAAGACTAAAATTAAACAAGGAAAAAAAAAAAAAAACCTAAAAAATTTAGCACAGCCAGGCACCATGGCACATACCTGCAGTACCAGCAGCTTGGGAGGCTGAGGCAGGAGGATTGCAAGTTCAAAGCCAGCCTCAGAAACTTAGTGAGGCCCTAAACAACTTAGCAAGACCCTGTCTCAAAATAAAACACCAAAAGGGTTGGGAATGTGGCTCAGTGGTTAAGTGCCCCTGGGTTCAATCCCTGATACCCACCCTCCTACCCAAAAAAATTAGCAAAGTACTGAACTATTACAAATTTTCAGTACTTATTAAATCCCTTCCCAAATTTCAGAGTTCCTACTACAGGTTTCAGCATTGTTGACATGTCCCAAACCTTTATCTCGAGATCTGAGCCTTTTCCGAGGCATGAAATCCCTATTCCCATTTGCTACTGTATTTCTACAAAAGAATAGTGATTCTGCATTCAAGAATGTGTTCTAAATTGAAACTATAACTTTCATTTACCTACAAATCACTTCTGTTTTTCTCAAAGTCCTATTTCTAATAATTAAATCACTGTCATCTCAACTACTTAGACAATTTTGTGGGAATCACTGATAACTCTATAAACTAGTTTTATGTTAGTCAGTTATTACATCCTATAATAACAGTAACAGCTAAGAGTTAACAGCTATGTAACAGAAACTATCCATACACTCGTCTAATCCTCACAATTCTGAGTTGTTACTATTATTTACACTTTATTAAAAAAAAACTACTAAGCCACAGAGGTTAAGTGGGAGTTGTGTACCTAGAACAATAGAGCTAGTTATAACCCAGGCAGTATTTTTAACCACAAAATTATATTGCCTCTAATGTATGCAGACTGTAGAATCCATCTGTTGATCATGATAGTGGGTTTGAGTGCCGATGATATTTGGAGGAATCCAATAAACGCTCCATTGAAAAAAGCATCCCTCACCACAGGTTCTTAAAAAAAACCAAAACACTTTTTCATATATTTATTAATCACCTATATTTCTTCTTCCATAAAGTATCCAGTTCCTTGGCCCATTTATTGATTGCGTTCTTTGTATTTTTGGTGTAAAGTTTTGTATGTTCTTTATAAATTTTGAAGATTAGTGCTCTATCTGAAGTGCATGTGGAAAAGATTTTCTCCTACTCTGTAGGCTCTCTTTTCACATTATTGATTGTATCCTTTGCTGAGAAAAAGCTTTTTAGTTTGAATCCATCTCATTTATTGATTCTTACTTTGATTTCTTGTGCATTTTAAGTCTTGTTAAGGAAATCTGATCCTAAGCCAACATGATGAAGATTTAGGCTAACTTTGTCTTCTATTTGGTGGAGGGTATCTGGTCTAATTCCTAAATCCTTGATCCATTTTAAATTGAGTTTTGTGCAGGGTGAGAGATAGAGGTTTAATTTCATTTTCCTGCATATGGATTTCCAGTTTTCCCAGCACCATTTGTTGAAGAGGCTGTCTTTTCTCCATTGTATGTTTTGGCTCCTTTGTCAAGTATGAGATACCTATATTTATGTGGGTTTGTCTCTGTGTCCTCTATTCTGTACCATTGATCTACCTGCCTGTTTTGGTGCCAATACCTTGCTGTTTTTGTTACTATTGCTCTGTAGTATAGTTTAAGGTCTGGTACTGTGATACCTCCTGCTTCACTCTTCCTGCTCAGGATTGTTTTGGCTATTCGAGGTCTCTTATTCTTCCAGATGAAGTTCATGACTGCTTTCTCTATTTCTATGAGGAATGTCATTGGGATTTTAATTGGAATTGCATTGAATCTGTATAGCGTCTTTGGTAGAATGGCCATTTTGACAAATCAACATCTCTAGTAATTGGAGAAATGCAAATTAAAACAATTCTAAGATTTCATGTTATTCCAGTTAGAATGGCTATAATCAAGAACACAATAATGGATGGTGTCGTGGATGTGGGGGAAAAGGCACACTTTTACATTGCTGGTGGAGTTGCAAATTGGTGCAGACACTCTGGAAAGCAGTGTGGAGAATCCTCAGAAAACTTGGAATGGATCCACCTTCTGACCCAGCTATCCCACTCCTTGGTTTATACCCAAAGGACTTAAAATCTGCATACTACAGTGATGCAGTCACATCAATGTTTATAGCAGCTCAATTCACAATAGCTAGATTGTGGAACCAACCTAGATGCCCTTCAACAGATAAATGGATAAAGAAACGGTGGCATATACACACACTGGAATATTACTCAGCCTTAAAGAATAATAATATTATGGCATTTGCAGATAAATGGATGGAATTGGAGAATATCATGCTAAGTGAAATAAGCTAATCCCAAAAAAACCAAAGGCTGAATGTTTTCCCTGATAAGTGGATGATGATATATAATGGGGGTGTGGGGTGAGAGAAGAATGGAGGAACTTCAGATTACATACAGGGAAACGAAAAGAGGTGGAATGAGACAGACATCATTACCCTATGTACATGTATGATTAGACAAATGGTATGAGTCTACATTGTGCACAACAACAGAAACGAAAAGATGTACCCCATTTGTGTACAATGAATCAAAATGCAGTCCGTAAAAATAAAAAATAATAAAAAAACCGGAAATAGCAGCAAAAATAAAATTACGACTGTTATCAAGGCCCTATCCTATCTTAACACTGGCTGACTGGTGGAGACTACATAATTGTATATACTAAAAAAAACCTCAAAAAACTGAAAAGGCATGTATATGAGCTCCAATTCTCTTTCTACCCATCCTAGGAAAAGATGAGGGGGAAGGGGAAGATATACTCATGATTTGGTCTTTTGGCCAGAAATGTTTCCCAAACACTATTTCGAATATGATCACACTTACTGGAATATGATCAAAATTATTAGAAATTTGTTTTCTTTTGGCAAGGTGGGTGTTGATGGATAAAATAATGAAAAAAGTCTCTATCATTCACCAACACCCCCCAGTTGTATTTCTAAAATCAGTCTTTTCATTTATATTCCCTATGACATCATCCAATTCAGTCCATTGTTACCAATCACCTGGACTCCCAGCACGTCTATTTAGGTCTTGAATTACTCTGAATATACATACATGCAACTACTGCCCAGTGAATTCTCTAAAATGTGATCTTCCTCAGGTATCCCTCACTGCTCACTGAAGGAATACAAACTATTTATTTGGATATTCAGGACTATCACAAAATGAAACTTTCTATTCTTATCTGATAGCAGGGTACATACTCTGAAAAAGTTCCATGATTTATCTGTTGTTTTGTGATGATCCTTTAATTTTAATCTTTCTCTACTTAGACTTATGAAATTTCCAAATGCCCTTCTCTCATATCTACAGGTCAAAATTCACATTTCAAATGTTTGTTTCATATACCAACTTTCCTAAAAAGACTGTCCTTAAATAATCCCTTAAAATAGATAGGGACAGTTACAGATCGCTGTAGTTTCCTTCAGGTTCATTGCTTTAAAATATAACTATGGCCAGGCGCGGTGGCGCACGCCTGTAATCCCAGCACTTGGGAGGCTGAGTCAGGAGGATCTCGAGTTCAAAGCCAGCCTCAGCAACTTAGCGAGGCCCTAAGCAACTCAGTGAGACCCTGACTCTAAATAAAATACAAAAAGGGCTGGGGATGTGGCTCAGTGGTGGAGTGCCCCTGGGTTCAATCTCTGGTACCCCCCCCAAAAAATAAATAAATAAACAAATGAACAAACAAATAAATAAATATGTATATGCATTATATTTCAGTTCTGAAAAAGACAGAAATCATGCCTTAATTTTAAAATTTTCTACAGTGTAATATGCACAAAGATTCAATGAATATTGAGTTGAAAATTTCTATCTTATCATAGGAAAAGTGTAAAGAGTGGTTTTAGCTCTCTATTGCTCTTTCTGTAGCCCATACTCCAACAAAGAGAAATCTGAGCATAACAAACATATTTTTTCTCCACATTCTCCTCTGAAACCATGGGGAGAAATATGTTTCTCTTTTGCCTTTTGATTTACTCAGTGAAGAGATCATAATGTTGGCTCTCATTTTAAAATAAAAGAAAACAAGGCAAGCAATGTTAAACATTTAGAATTGACAGGAAAGGAACCTTAGGTTCATTACACATTAATGCATTAATGGATGTAGAGAACTGTTCATGGAGTTAGGCTATGGTATGAATACTCAGTTCTCACAAGGAAAAGGCAGCCATGGTGATTAATTTCCATTAGGTTCTGTTATAAAATGGTAATAGAAAATGAATTTAGCTATATGGAATTCTAGGTAGAAAAATTTATAACATTTATTAGATTTTAATATTATTAGAGGTTTTAGACATGATAAGTGGCATCTGCAATTAAAGTTTGCAAGCTGGGTGTGGTGCCACATAGCCTTAATTGCAACAACTTGGGAGGCTGAGGCAAGAGGATTACAAGTTCAAGGTCAGCCTTAGCAAGTTAGTGAGGCCCCAAGCAACTTAGTGAGACTCTCAGCAACCTAATGAGACCCATCTCAAAATAAAAATAAAAAGCAGTGGGGTATAGCTCAATAGTAAGTGCCCTTAGGTTTTATCCCAGTACAAAAAAAAATGATTTATAAATTATAATTTTTATAAACAATATTCATAAAAAAGATAAATTTTTCATAATTCAGTTTCTGATAATACTATGCAAAAATTACTATAGCTATTCTTTTATTGAAAGCTTATGAAACATTTGAGCCATTTCATTCAACACTGCTCTAATGCTCTTTGTCACTATATATGTATGTATGGTTAAAAAGCACAACCTTCAGCTATACTTTGGTAAACTTTATAAAGGTAGTATTGTTTAAGATTTGTGGAAGGAAATTTAAGAATGTAGAAAGGCAATCAAAATAACAAATTTCTTATAAGTGGAATGCATAATATTTAAGTGGACTATAGTGACAGTAAAGAAATAGTTTCTATTACAAAAAAAGGAATTATTTCATATAATTGACCAAGTTGAAGTACACAGTAGCTAGCAATATAGAAAACTGGCTGACAAAGTGATTTCCATTAAAAAGCATTCAGTTCACAGTTTTACAAAAATTAGAGATTAGTGCTTTTGTTAAACAATCCAATTGATGTTTTGTAAATGCTATTTCTTGAGGCTCAAAAATTGTGTTTACAATATACAAATGAATTTCACAACATACGTTTTTCATTTCAACAAAATTTGTTTACCTACTTCCAGTATCAAATGCATACTCCAACCAATGGCAAAAGATAATGAATAAGAATAAACAGGTTTTGTGGCACCAATGTACAGAACATTCCATTCTGATATATAACAGGATATTTACCATACCTTCACTTCCCTGCAAATTACTTCTATCAACTATTTCAAAGCAAACATTTCATCATGATTTACAAGTACATGATGAATTCTTTTATGGGTTTACATATGAACAGTTTACTTGACAAAAAGGATCTGGGTGCACTCTTGCCTGGAGTCAACCAAATGATTCCATGATTTTGGACAAAAAGAATTTTAGACATGAGATGCTATTATATTCAGAAAAATCTATGAATAATCTACGTAACAGAAACTCACATTTGGGGTCTAATGAATTAAAAGAAAAACATCTGAATTCTAATAAATAGATATGTAAATGTCACGAAAACTTTAATGTCCAAGGAGGCATGAACTCATTTTCTACTTTTTGTAAATAATATAGACAGAGTTTCCATTTGTAAGATGAAACCAAATTACCTTGAAGTTTTGAAAAAACCTATCAACTTAAAAAAAAAACGCATGGATGTGTTTTTTAAAAACACAAAGATACAAGGAAAGATCCAATTATATTAATTGCTAAAAATTAGAATATACAGTAAATTGAGGAAAGATACCTCTTTCTTCAGAAAGTTTTGTAACAGTAAAGGTTAAATCCATCTGTATGAAATAGTTTTTCGAGTCAGAGACTGCTGTACCTTTATGGTGCGGAAAAGGGAACACAGACACATCTTACTTTAAATCTCACCTAATCAGATGATTTTGTTGAATGAAATAAGTGCAACAAAAATAAAACATTTGAGCTTATTAAAGCATTCAAAATCTTATCTAATGGACCTCAAACATAATACAGCAAAATTTAATTGTTATATAGAAAACCACAATTAAATAGTCTAAATTAAGTTAATATAGCTTACGTCAAAGCTAGATTTTTATACTGTATCTGTAAAATAAATGCCTAATTCTGTTTCTTTAACCCTAATGTCACTGTCATGATGCTCTTAAAGAATGCTACTATCATGCCGGATGATTTGTAATTCATAATAAATATATGCCAAAAATCACATGGTTCAGAGTAACAATTTAAAAATAAAATGTTACTCCTATTAAAGGACCCAAATAAATGTCATGTGACTTAAAAAGTACATGCAGTGAGGTGAACAGTGGACCCCAAAGAATCTGTCCATGTCCTAATTCCCAGAACATATGAACACTGCCTTAAGAGGAAAAAAAGTTTTTGAAGATATGATTAAGTTAAGCATCTTGTGACAAGGGGTTGTCCTAGATTATGTGGGTGGGCATAAATGCAACATATATCTTTCTTGAGGGACACAGAGGAAAAGTCAAAGTGAAGACAAGACAGAGACTAGAATGAAAATGTAGCCACAAACCAAGGAAGCCAAGGAAGATCTGGAGCTCCCAGAAGCTGGAGGAGTTAAGAAAGGATTGCCTTTGGAGTCTCTGGAGGGGTAAGTCCCTGCCAACACCTTGGTTTTGGACATCTGGCCTCCAGAACAGTGAAAGAATACATTTTTGTTGTTTTAAAACACAAAGTTCATGGTAATTTATTTTGGCCACCATAGGGATTAATACAACATAGTTTTGAATTTTGTTTTTAATATGTATGTTTCAGAGCAAAAATGTACCTACTATATTATTCAACTTGTGTATTATGCTTCATACACTGTTTACACAAGTATGACATAATGGTGTGGCAGAATCAGCAACTATGACGGAAACAAAAAGAACAGATGTCTAATTCTAGTGCTGCTTCTAATAACAGTATAACTGAAGACAAGTCATGTAACCTCTTTAGACTTGTTTCCTCATTTGCAAAATGAATGGAATGTTTTCAATGATCTTTAAGTTTTTGTCCAACTGTAAACTTTTGTGAACTTTTGAAGTGTTTGTTAAAAATAATAAGGCATAGTACAAAAGTCACAGTAACAAAAATAAAAAATGCTTAAAAAGTAGTAAATAGTTTGGCCAAACGAAACATGTCAGAAGATCCACAGGATTGCATAAGTTTATGAATGGTAATTATTAAATTGTATGTTGAGTGTTGGAAATATATAAAATTCTCTGTGTAGCCATTAGCTTTTCAAAACACTCACATAGCTCTATGCCCAGAACTGTCAGGTTCTGTTTTGTAACCAAAATGAAGCCTGAATGGTTTATAGAAAATAAACTACTACCTACTATGCAATGTTACAAAAACTAATACACATAGAACACTTTAATGGTGCTAGGTATGATAAGAATTTAATAAATATCAACTTTATTATCATTCATGATACATTGTCTTTTCTTCTTTCATTAAAAAGGATCTCACAACTACAACGTTTTTTGTTTTTTTTTAAATGTTTTGCTCTCTTTTTAAAAAACTTTTTTTGCAGGGCTAACAATGGAACCCAGGGCCTTTCGGTATGCCAGGCAAGTGTTCTACCTCTGAGCTGCATCCCCAGGACAACTATGATTTTTTTTTAGATAATGTTAATAGGATTTATGTAGTAACAAAATTTTAAAATGGTAACTTTTTTTCTTCTCTAAAGCATACACTTCCAATCAATCCTGCTTCCTTTTTACTGAAAGAACTTTTCGTGATGACTACAAGACTGAAGTATAATTTAGAAGCAGTCTCTAAAACTGGAAGTAATGTTCATCTAAATATGCCTGCCAAGTTTAAAAATGTATTAGGAGTTAAATTGAAACATGTTGAAAATGACTCATTGTGGACCAGAATATACACTGTAGGAAATAAGAGCTCATTTACAAGTGGGAGAAATACACTCACACTTCATCTGTGGTAATTCTCTGGACTTTCCTTCCAGTAAATATCATATTTTAAAATAATCGTGGAAAATATCTTACTTTTAACTTTAGTTTTTGTGAGTTGATTTAGTTAGCTGGCATTCCAATTTTTTTATACCACTTTTTTTTGGATGTGAG
Source organism: Glaucomys volans (assembly GCA_020662805.1). NCBI lineage: Eukaryota > Metazoa > Chordata > Mammalia > Rodentia > Sciuridae > Glaucomys > Glaucomys volans. Next base: position 25,285 of record JAJEJO010000132.1, on the reverse strand, counting down.
TATATTTATCAAATGTAAATCTATGAAAATTTCCCCCAAAGCAATTTCCCCCAAAGAACAGGAGCCTATAAAGAAAGCTATATAAACACACACACACACACACACACACACACACTCTCTCTCTCTCTCTCTCTAGTTCAGTTCGCATGCATAATAAACAACTATATTTCTAAGAAACGTCCATAAAAATGTGCACACATAATCACGTGTTTTCCTTCTTTTACAAACATGATGTTACTGATAAGTGATCAGAAGAGCGCACACTTGACATTTTTTTGTAGTACTTTCATATTTGTGTTGATTCAACCTACCCTTCTCAACTTATGACTCAAAATTGCACATTTTTAAGGCAGCTAGTTAGATTTAGGAAAGATTGGGGAATACCCCTTCCCCCTACAAAATGATTATCACATGAACAACCCGGAAACCACGGTCTTACTATCAACACATTCTTCTTATGCTAATTAATAACCCACACACTTAAATATGTATCTATAATCACAAGTTTAACGTGGCTTTAACCTGGATTTAATTAGTAAGTACTTATGAATTAACAACATGAGCCCAGGTTGTTTAAATTTTCTGAATTTTGTTTCCTTGCTTCAACAATTGTGTACTGATAGTAAACAGTTCACTGAAGTCTCTGTTCAGCACTCTTCTGTCTAGGATGTTATCTAAATACTATCTCTACCCCCACACCATGTTTTTAATATGCAACCATCAGCACCTTTGGCATCAACAGAGTTGTCTGGCTCTGTAACCCAAAGTGGGACAATAAACACTTTTCTTCTTCGAATTTGACATAATGCCATCTTTTCTTGGTGGGGTGGTGATCAGAGCTAGGGATCAAACCCAAGGCCTTATATCTGTTGCAAGCACTCCTCTACTGGTAGCTACAGCTCCCACATAATGCCTCTTGAGTATATCTTTATTTTGTATGCACTGTCACCAGAGAAAGATTCTTGCTGGATGTGGTATTACACAGCTTGTAATCCCAGAAGCAACTTGAGAGGCTGAGGCAGAAGGATCACATGTTCAAGACCAGCCTCAGCAACTTAGTGAGGCCCTGTTTAAAAAAATTAAAAAACAAAAGGGGCTGTGGATGTAGCTTATTTTTTGAATTATTCTTCTTATTTGAGATAGGGTCTCCCTAATGTTGCCTGCCTAGCCTGGCCTTGAACTCACTGTCCTCCTACTCTGCCTCCAGAGTAGCTGGAATTATCGGTGTGTACTACCACACCTGATTCTGAATTATTACTTTGAAACAATCTTTAACAAACAACTATAGAATAGTTTTATATCTTGCACTTTTTTTTGCTTTTTCAACTTTTTTGGTTTTAAATATCATGAGTTGCTTATTGATATGCAAAAGATATAGTTTCATTACTCAAATTTTACTTCTTTTCCTATATTCATAGTAAATGCATCACATTTTCAACATTAGAAAAGATATGTTCAATCTTCTTCCATCTTCGCTTTTTGCTTCTTTGCTATCGCTTTGTAATCTACCTTTTGTTATAAAGTCAGTGCCTGCTTTTTTTCCTTCTGTTTAATAGCTTCATTCATGACTTTTAAGTGGTATGCTTAAACATGTGTTTCTAGATAAAACTATTGATTCTCTCATGAAATTTGAAGATATTATAATTATATATAAAAACTATTTCCTCATACCATCAATTCCCTAATTTTAGTTACAAACTGTTGTTCTTTTGCCTCTACTTCTGTTAATTATTTTATGTTGCAATTTCCCCTTAAGAATTATGATTATAATGTTTTATGATCAAAATGAAATAATTAAGATTTATTTTCATACTAAGTGTTCACTGCCAATTCTTTTATACTTTGATGTTTCGATTTATGAGTTCTTTGATTTTTTTTCTTTGGTTGGTAAAGTTACAATTTCAAGTAGGTTTTTCAGGAAAGCCATACAGGTTAAAAGCTTCATGAATTTTCATGACTGACCTCTTCTCATCACTTAGATGACAAATTTTCTGAATCATGCTGTTTTATATCTTCAAATATTTGTAATTAAAATATTTGTAAGCTAAAAATAGCTTATTCAATTTTTATTTATGTATTTTTTTATTTACACCATAAGAACCTAAGTTCTACTAAGACAAAGATTCTTTCATCTTGCTAAACCCTAAATCCTAGTATCTAGAAACAGTTGTTGGCACAAAGCAGATGGTTAATAAAAATTGCTGAATATAAATAAAGCATAATTATGGAGGAAACATTTGAGCTCAACTAGATTTATTTATTCCTTAGTAAGTAACTTATATAGCTCAGATACTTCTAATGCTCAGACTTAATATTCATGCTGAATTTCACTTGGATTTAAAAATTGCTATTTCCCATCCTCTCCCTACCATCCAGCATATGGAACTTCTAAATTGCAGGCTTCATATTTTAGAAAAAATTTTCTTCTACTGTATCTCTAAATAAACTTTTCTTCTTTCACCTTATTATTTTCTTCCCTTAGCACAGCAATTTTCTGAATGTGAGTATGTTATCTAGCCTCATGTTTATAACCTGCAATTGTTTTCATCATTTTGTCTTTTTTTAAAAAATCTTTTTCCTGCTTTATAAACTGCCACTCCTCCCCCACAAGTTATCCTTTTGGTTTTCTGTAATACTCCTACCCTTGGTCCCACTACTACTCCTTCATTCCCTTTTAAGTTACAGTATGATTTTTAAAGGTATTTTCACTGAACGTTATCAGTTTTTCCCCATCTTGTTCTATTGTCATACCACTGCTTTCACAGACGGTGTGCTTAAATTTTCTTTGTCATAAATAGTTTAAAACGTAAAATTTCTTTGGATTCCTAGAATAATTTTCAAAAACTCTCATCTTTTGCAGCTTTTGTATTATTTTTGCTCTCTTTTATTCAAAAAAATTTACTTAGCTCTCAGACTTTTCTCTGATATCCCTCCCCCCATTATCTATTAATCTTTATTATTATGATATTTTAATTATTTATTTATTTATTTATTTATTTATTTATTTACTTACTTACTTATAGTGCTGGGAATTGAACCCCAGCCTCGCACATTAGGCAGATGCTCTCCATTGAGCTATACTCCATGTCATTTATTAATTTTTAAAACTACACTGTGGATATATACTATATTTTCTTTCGTTACAGTTCTTTAAACTCTAGACAGAGAAATAAGGTAAGAGAAGGAAATTAAAGGAATAAAAATAGGAAAAGAAGTCAAATTATCTGTTGTTGATTCTATACTTAGAAGACCCAAAAAAACCCCAACAGAAGACTTAGCTGATGAACAAATTCAGCAAAGTAACAGGATTCTAGATCAACATACAAAAGTCAATAGCAAGCCAGGCGCAGTGGTGCATGCCTGTAATCCCAGCACTTGGGAGGCTGAGACAGGAGGATCGCGAATTCAAAGCCAGCTTCAGCAACTTAGTGAGGCTCTAAGCAACAGTGAGACCCTGTCTCTAAATAAAATACAAAATAGGGCTGGGGATGTGGCTCAGTGGTGGAGTGCCCCTAGGTTCAATCCCCAGTACCAAAAAAAAAAAAAAAAAAAAAACAAAACAGTCAATAGCTTTCCTATACTCCAATAATGAATCTGAGAAAAAAAATCAGGAAAACAATTTCATTCACAATAGCCTCAAAAAACCAAACCAAACCAACCAACCAACCAACCAACCAACAAACATGAAGGTAAAACACCTTCACAATGAAAACTATAACACACTGAAGAAACAAATTGAAGAAAACCTTAGAAGACAGAAAGACTTCCTATGTTCTTGGATAAGCAGAATTAATATTGTCAATCAACAGCCACATTACTAAAAGTAATCTGCAGATTCAATATAATCCACATCAAAATACCAATGCCATTCCTCATACAACTTGAAAAAAACAGCACTAAAATTCATTTGGAAGAATAAAAGACCCAGCATAGCCAAAGAAATACTGTACAATAAAAGTGATACTAGAGGCATCACAATAACTGATATCAAATTATACTACAGTAACAAAAACAACATGGTACTGGTATAAAAACAGACATGAAGACCAATGGAAAAGACCAGAAGACACACTGGCAAATCATGCAGGTAGTCATTTAATAGGTGACAAAGGTATCAAAAACATATGTTGGAGAAAAGACAGTCTTAACAAATGGAGCTGGGAAAACTGGATATCCATATGTAGAAGAATGAAACTAGATCCCTCTCACCCTGACAAAAATCAATTCCAAGTGGATCAAAGACCTAGGAATTAGACTAGAAACACCACAATAACGAGAAGAAAACATGGAATTAACACTCCAACATATTGACACAGGTACGAACTTCTTTAATAAAACTCCTAAATTTCAAGAAATAAAATCAAGAATAAGTGGGATGGCATCAAATTAAAGAGTCTGCCCAGCAAAGGAAACAATTAGGAATAAGAAGAGAGTATGCAGAATGGGACTCTTCTAATGCAGCTACTCTTCCAATAGGAGAGTAAGAGTCAGAATATATCAAGAACTCAAAAAACTTAATGTCAAAAACACAAACCACTGAATAAATGAGCAAATGAACTAAACTCAAGCCATTTCTCAAAAGAAGAAATGCAAATGGCCAACAATTATATGAAAAAAATGTTCAACATCCTTAGCAACTGGGGAAAATCAATACTACACTGAGATTTCATCTCACTCCATTTAGAATGGCAATCATCAAGTATACAAATAAATGCTGGCAAGGAAGGGAGGATAAAGGTACACTTATACATTACTGGTGGAACTGCAAATTGGCATAACCACTTTGGAAAGCAGCATGGAGGTTCCTCAAAAGACAAGGAATGCACGCATACCAATGTTTATAGCAGTGCGCTTCACAGGAGCCAAATTATGGAAAATATGTTTTTTTCAATCTTAATGCTGTTCTTCAATTGGGATTCCTTCCATAATTCACATTTTCCTCTAGAAGTTCTAGTAAATATCTCAAAAAAGAGGCGTCAAATGTAGTTGGTTAAGTTTTACAGTTAACTAATATGCCTTTTTTTTAACTATTTCTTTTTATAAAAGCTTATCTGTTTAATAATCTATTTTAGAAGGTTCTTGGTAGGTTGCATTCAAGTTTTCTGACATTGAGTTTCTGGGATCATTCTTCTTGAACATTTCAGAGAATAAGGACATTATGTATGTTTCCAGATTTCTGGCCTTTTTTCTGATAACAATGTTTGAACAAGATAACTGACATTTTTCCTGCCATTACTTCCTAAAGTTCTTTCAAACCTTAGGGAACTAAGGCATTAGCCTTAGAGAAACAGCTTGTTTCTTTGAGATTGCTGGTAGGGTGCCAAGGAAACAAAGTGATAGATAATAATAACCAGCATTACTTACAGTTTACAAAGTGTTTTCAAAACTGTTGTTATACACTAATTCCCAAATGCGTACTTGAAGAAAGAACACACAAGGGAAATTTGGAGAGCTTTGTAAGAAGTACAAATTCCAGTGCACCCTCTGCTGGTATCCTTTACTAGGAGGGGTGAGGTGGGGTAGGGGGTGGATATGTCTTCTGAAACAAAACAAAATCTCCAGGTGACCAAAATTCATCTAGTTTTGGTAACCACTTATGTGAAAAAATGAGGAAGAGTCTAACATTCTTGAATATTCTTTTCAGCAAATTGTCTTCACAATGGAAAATTATAAGTCAAAATCAAAGAAAATTTCAGTGAAATAAAATCGATAAATATTTATTGAGAATTACCTATGTCAGAAGACAATGCCTAGAGGTTTTAGAGAAGCAAAGTGGGGGAAGCAAAAGTCTCTGACTTCAAAAAACTAATACATCAGAAGAGACTTGTAAATAAGCACATAATTATAATATAATACAAGAAAACAGAAAGGACCTTTAAGTATTTCTGAAGGAATGCTGAAGTTTCAGAAGATGTATATGATCACAGAGTCCAATCTAAATAAAAGAATGGGTACCTATCTAGTAGATCAATGGTTAGATATGTGAGCAAGGGAAAAGGTCATGCCTAGCAAAAAACACAATTAAGGGTGTGAACAGAAAGTACCAGACACTGACAGAATGGCAAGAGATCAACTTGGGTAGACAAAAATGAGTCTTGAAAGATGGAAAACACTGCAAATGACTTTATTTATTTATTTATTTTTGGGTTTTTTTTTTTTGGTACTGGGGATTGAAGCCAGGGGCACTCGGCCACTGAGCCACATCCCCAGTCCTATTTTGTATTTTATTTAGAGACAGGGTTTCACTGAGTTGCCTAGGGCCTCGCTAAGTTGCTGAGGTTGGCTTTGAACTCGCGATCCTCCTGCCTCAGCCTCCCAAGTGCTGGGATCACAGGCGTGCGCCACCGCGCCCGGCTGCAAATGACTTTAAATGCTAAGCTGTGCAGTCTGGTTCTCACTTTGTTGAATGACATGATCAATTATTTTTACAGAATGATGATGAAAATAGAGACTAAGCTAAAATCAGGGGGAAGTTAAGAGACTATAATAATAATTCAAGGAATAGAAAATAAAGGCTTGACTAAAGCTGTGGCACCTGGGATTAAGAAGGGAAATGATTAGATATACTTAGAAGTTAAAATTAACATGGCATGAGTTTATCTAAAGCGTCTGAGAAGCCTTTCTTGACCACCCTATCATGGTATACCCTGCCCCAGGCATTATTTGTTCTTACACAACCCAGTTTGGAGCAATCATCAAAATATATAATTAAAAGTTTAACTGTTCACTTTCAGTGTTCGACAATCCTCACCAGGGGTGACCTGTAGTTTATTTACTAATATATCCTTTAGTATCCATTACCTTAGCAATACACCTGGCACATGGTGGGTATCAATAGATTATTTGTTGACTGAATAAATAAGGAAGGTGAGGGGAAAAAGTAGTTGTGAATCACCTGGGCAAATGATATTAGAGTATAAAACTATGAGAGAAAGAACAGGTACGAGCAAGAGGATTAAAACTCAGAGACACAGATGGAAGAATTAAGAGGATACTGTACACAATTACACCACACCAGTCAGGAAGCAATGAGAGGCTGATCCAGAATGATGACAATAGGAGTAAAGAGGATTTTGGAGATATCATAGGGGTAGAATGCATGAAATTTGACAAATTATTAAATAAAAAAGGAAAAAGCATTATTCTGAAAATTCAAGAGGAAATGGTTTAAAAATGGTGGAGGGATTTAAACAAGTAAAGTTAATTAAAGCAATTCTGTTATGGGAGGGGTGAAAATGGGAGGATGCTTTAGAAATTCTGAATTTAAAGTTCCAGAAAAATATCCAGACAAAACTGTTTACCAAGTAGCCAGAAGTCTGAGTTTATAAGACACAAGGAAAGGTAAAGTTTGAGTTTTACAACATTTTTAGTTAGATCCTACAGTAAGCATTGGAGTAGCAGATAAGATCCCAGAAAGATAATACATATAAAATTAAAAGAAAAAGGACCAAATGTCATGGAAACAAACAGAAAAGAAAAAACGAAGAAATGTTTCAGGTTAATGAAGACTAAAGAGACATGAAGACTAAAGAAATGCATGATTCTGAACTGAATCCTGTGCCAGAAAAAAATTATTATAAAAAGGATGTTATTGGGTTGGAATGTAGCTCAGTGGTAGAGTTCTTGTTTGGCACATGTGAGGCCCTGGGTTCAATCCTCATATCTCAAAGGTAAAAACCAAGAATATTATTGGGAAAACTGACAAAAATGAATGAAAGTATAGCTTTGTGTAGAATTCAAAAAGCATAACGCAGTTATATAAGAGACAAATATTCTGAAAAGGTAAAGGTTCAGGATGCATGCAACCTATTCTTAAATTATTTGGAAAAAACTGTGTATGAGCGAACATTGTGCGTACTTGCAGAGACGAAGAGAAAGAGGATGTGGTAAAGGGAGGAGAGTGTAAGTGATAAAACAATGTAACAAAATGTTGAAAAGAATTGAATCTAGATAAAAGATACAGGAGTTCCTTGTATCATTCTTATAACTTTTGTGCACTATGAAATTATTTGAAATAAGTTAAAAATATAGAGAGAGCTCAAGATAAAATGATGGAGAACAGGCTTGATTTTATTATTATTTTTTGGTACTGGGGATTCAACACAGGGGCATTCCACCACTGAGCCATAGCCCCAGCCCTCTTTTGTATTTTATTTAGAGACAGGGTCTCACTGAGTTGCTTAGGGCCTTGCTAAGTTGCTGAGGGTGGCTTTGAACTTGCGATCCTTCTGCCTCAGCCTCCCAAGTGCTGGGATTATAGGCGAGCACCACTGCGCCCAGCTCAGGCTTGATTTTATAAGGTAAAGAGTAAATTCATCAATTGAGAGTAAGTCATTCAGTTAGTCAGGACAAGGAGAGAAGTTTTATGTCAAATGGTATAGAAATAGCATTTTTCTACACCAATTATTCTTTTTATTCAGCAAAATATGCAGATAACTGTAGTCCACATTCTCTGCATTATACTTTTAGAATTCAAACATTCAGAGCAACACTGACATCTATCATCAACTCTCCTGATAGAGTAAATATTTTCTGATGCAGATTCATCTCAATTCTTTAAGAAAAAAGACTGATAGAAAGAAAATAATATCAAATTGCTTTGTGTGTGTGTGGGTGTGTGTATTTTGATTTTTTAAAATATATTCTTTAGAGTTGGAGGAGAAGAGGTATATCACCTTAAAACTAGTGCCACTTATGCCCAGTTATACATAAGTCATCTGTGGATGGGTAAAGGGTTTCCAGGGCCACCATTTCTGGCACGAGGGATTTCAAATGTTTAATGAAGAAAAAGGAAAACAGATGAGAAGTGGCGTAAAAATAAAGCCCATACACTGTGATCTGAATAAGGGAGTTTCTTATCAGTTCCTTCTAGAATTTTATGTCCAGTCCTAAAAGGAACAGATATTTTTCATTTCAGCACCACATTTCTTAATGCTTTCATGTCCACTAAATTACCATGAATTCTAAAGTCTTGCTGGGAAAGAAACAGAATCACTTGTGGTAACTTAGGAAGTAATGAATCTAGCTTGAGATATAAGCCCATCCAAGTGAATATATGTCAAATGGAGCAGTTGCTAAAAAGTCAAGAGAAAACTTAAGAAAAACATGAGGCTAGACTACTTCAATATAAACAAAGCAAACCCATGTGAGAACAACAGGAATAAGAGAAATCAAGTAACCAAGATAAATTTTGTAAACTCATTAGAGTGACCCATTAATGAAAATATCAAACAAAAATTTCAGATATTAAAAAATTTCATTTAAAAAATATCAGTGTATTGTTTGATTAAACAATGATAAAAGTAATGTACATGATTAAGAATTAGGACTTAGCCGGGCGTGGCGGCGCATGCCTGTAATCCCAGCGACTCAGGAGGCTGAGGCAGGAGGATCGCGAGTTCAAAGTCAGCCTCAGCAACTTAGCGAGGACCTAAGCAACTCAGTGAGACCCTGTCTCGAAATAAAATACAAAATAGAGCTGGGGATGTGGCTCAGTGGCCGAGTGCCCCTGAGTTCAATCCCTGGTTCCAAAAAAACAAAAAAAGAATTAGGACTTTATTCAAAACAAATATGATGTGAATTATTTTACATAACCATGAAAACCAGCATATTATGGATAAATTACCAGATTTTTTTATTAAGTAAAACAAAGTTTGGATATGATGCTATCTAGCTCTTATTTAAAAATCTCAATATCCTTCATCATTAAATTTATTTTGCAAATCACAAACATTTCCTTACTTGCTAAAGAAGGCAGCAGCTGATTAAAAGACAGATGAAGAGATAAATGTATACAGAAATATGAAAAAAGGCAGAATAATAGCACATTGAAATTGTTCTCTTGGGGATAAAGCACTAAATGGAAATTTAGGACAGTGGGTTTCTATGCCAACTTTTACACTAGCTTAGTATGACATAAAAGTCACTTTTATTCACCTACTGTCCTATGTTCTTTCACTTCTGTTTCTACCAGCAAAAAATCATTTCAAAAATCTACCATTACCAGAGAAATTGGGGGTACTAAAAACATAACTTGAAGTAATATTCATTAAAAAATTATAGAAATAAAAATGATTTCAAAATACATGCCAAAATACAGGATATATATTTTTAAAAATGTATAACTAAAAAAATTATTATTAAAATTAATTTTGAGTTGCAAGCTTACACTGTAGATTCAAATATAGGCCTCTTATGTAGGTTCCAACAGATGTAACAGTGAATTCAACTTACTCTACTACTCACACTGATTGAATTTTACAATTTATTCTTTGTGATAGAAATTCTCACAGTGTACCCAGGGATTCAATTCAATAGAACAAAAGCTAGTAATGCTCAGTTCATGTTCAGGAAAGCTGGGTATTAGTTCTTAACATTAGAGAAATTGTTTAGTTAGGAATTAGGACGTACATAGGTCTTTTATAAACCCAAGAAGACTCCTTTCCCTTTTAAAAGAAAATTAAAAATTCTTCAGTAAAAAACCATTTCATTCATGCTTGAAAATGGCACACTGCTTCCTTATACTTCTCTTTATTACTTACAGGCAATCCTCACTCATAAGAATTTCAATGAATTAACATACTATATATACTATGTGTATATATATACATATATACTATATACTAATATAGTATGTTACATATATATACACACATACTATATATATACACATTTATTATTTATTTTGCTATGCTGTGGATTGAACCTACGGCCTTCCACATGCTAAGCTGACTCTGCCACTGAGCTACATTCTCTGCACATATATATTTAAATATAGTGTCCTTTTCAAATAATGATCCTAACTTCTAGGTGTTTTGAAAAAAAGACAGGAAAAGCATATCTTTTAAAGAATACCAAAATTCGCTTAGATTCATCATTCCTGTTGCATGATAATTTAACCTCTTCTAAGCTACTGTCACAGATAATATCCAGATCAAAAGGGCTTTCAACTCATTCAGCTCTCATTTGATGCTTCATTCCAAGCATGTTCCCACTCTATACCTGGCCAGCTGATACCTGAACACTTCTACTGATAGGAATGTATTAGATGCTAGACATTTTGAAAAATCCTACTGGAAAGTTTTTCTTTACTCTTTGTTGTGCTGTGCTTCCAATTCTACTACTTCAGGTGTTGCCACGTAAGAAAAGCAGCTCTTCTGAATATGAATCTTTTAGAGTTATAATCTAGTACTAACAGGACATCTTTAAATCTTTCCACAGTTCTGGTCAATTTCCTCTCAAGATTTTCTAGTTTAAAGCTTGGGTGCCCAGATTTCAGCATAATGCTGTAGATAAGGTAATTGCTGACCACATTCTATATTTAACTTCTATTACTCCAGGATAATATTTCCATACTGAAACCTTCCAAATCATTTTCACATTTTACTGCTAATTCTATAAAACCACTGTAGATTTTTTAGACCCAAGTGCATATTCTTACACTTATTTGTATTAAAAGTCATTCAGCTCACTACTTCTGCTTGAATAGATCCTCATTCTGTTATTCAATTTATTTGTTATTCTTCTCTGTTTTATACCAAATTTGTTAAATATGTGGTATTTTTGGTTATTCTTTTTGTGGGCTGGGAATCAAATTCAGGGTCGCATGCATGTTAGACAAATGCTTTATCACTGAGCTACACCTCAGCCCAAATTTTAGTTTTATATATTGTTTAAATCACCAAACACAGTGGTGCACAGTGGTGCATGCCATTAGTCCCAGGAGAATGAGGAAGGAATGCTTGAACCCAGGAGTTTGAGGCTAGCCTGGGGAACACAGTGAGGTATTTTTGTCTCAAAAAGAAAATTAAAAGAAACATTGAGTTTCATTTCAGAAGTTTATTAGTATGTGAAAGGGATATAGAAACATTCTGTATTATTTTAGCAATTTTTATGTTTGAAATTATTTCAAAATAAAAAGATTAGAAAAAGCACACGCCTATAATCCCAATGGCTCAGGAGGCTGATATAGGAGGATCACAAGTTTAAGGTCAGCCTCAGCAATTTAGTCAGGCCCTATCTCAAAATAAAAAATAAAAAGGAGGGCTGGAGCTGGAGCTCAGTGGCACAGCACTTGTCTAGCATGTGTGAGGCACTGGGTTCAATCCTTAGCACCACATAAAAATAAACAAAATAAAGGCAGTCTGTCTATCTACCACTACCAAAAAAAAAAAAAAAAAAAAAAAAAAAAGTCAAAAGGACTGGGGATATAGCTCAAATTGACCTTGAGTTATATTCCCAGGACCTGTTCCTCTCCCTACCCAAAAAGTGAGAAAAACAAGAAAGTAAGCCTCTTTGTTGGTTGTATGTAGTCAAACCATTTGAGGTAATGATATTTAGCTTAATGGGGTGTTTTTATTGCTAAACTACATACCCTCTCTAGTCATTCTGTTTGTTTGTTTGCTGAGATAGGGTCTTGCTAAGTTGGTGAGGCTGGCCTCCAATTTGAGATCATTCTGCCTCAGCCTCCAGAGGTGCTGGGATTATAGGCATGTGCTATGGCATCCCAGCAGGCTATTTTCTTTTTAATAAAGCTACTAAAAATAAATATGCTGGGAAGGAGGGGGAAGTGCTGCCAAATGATATTGACCAAATTATTGTTAGACTGTGTCCATGTATAAATATGTAACAACAAATCCCATCATCATATACAACTATAATGCATCAATAAAAAAATGTGGAAAGAGAAAAAACAAAAACAGATAAGAGCAGTAAGTCTTCTCTAGGATCCAAAATTCTCCTATCCTAATAGAAAAAAGTAACCTACATTTTCACAAATACATTCATTTCTGAAAAAAAAAATCCTGTTATATTGTTAAATTAAAACCATATAATTCTCTCTTGCCCTCTCTATGACACACATACATTTTACATACTAACTTTGAAAAATGAACTGAAAGTGTATAATAGTCCCACCACTTCAGAGTTAAGTTTCATAGGTTCTTTTAAAGTAAAACACTTACCTCACCTGTGAGCAGCAATTCCAATTCTAGCTTTATATCCAAGAGAAAGAAAAATATGCTCACAAAAATATGTTGTATGAGAATGCTCACAGCAGTTTTTTTAAACTAGGAACAACTGCAATAACCATTTATAGGTAAAAACAATAAAACTGGTATGTTTATAATTAGCAATAATAAAGACTGAACTACTGACACATTAACACAAAGAATGAAAATGTATAACATTAAATCAAAGAAGCCAGACACAAAAGAGTATATACTGTAAGATCCTATTTACTTTCAGTCCAAGAACAAAACCGAATTGTGGTGAAATAAATTATAAAGTGGTTTCTACAGGAGAAACATGAGTTCAAAGTGAGCCTTAGCAAATGTGAGGTGCTAAACAGCTCAGTGAGACCCTGTCTCTAAATAAAATACAAAATAGGGATAGGAATGTGGTCAAGTGCCCCTGAATTCAATCCCTGGTACCAAAAAAAAAAAAAAAAAAAAACAAGAAATTATAAAGTGGTTGCCTCTGAAGGGGTAGTGGATAAGGTGGGCTAAAAAGAGTATAAGGAAACTCTCTGGAGTGTCTCAACTGTTCTATTATCAAGTTTTAGATAAATGTAGTAGTTACATTTTTGTAAAAATAACATGTAAACTTATACTTCAATTGAAAATTATATTTCTACTACAAACATATTTTCAAAAAAAAAAGTAACAGGAACAAAAATTGAAGAGCTTTAACATCTCCATTTTCAGGAATCTTACCTGTCAAAGAGCTGATCATGTTTTTCTAAAGCATCTTTTTCAGCCATTACTGCTCTGTCCTTTTCAGCCACAGCATTATCCCTTGCTTCTCGGAGATTTCTAAAATTTAAAAATACCATATTGGTTATTTCAAACGAATAAATATCCTTCTTTTAAATAGTCATAAATTTGTCTGCTCAGAGTTGAACTAGTTCACAATCTTAAGGACCATTAGAGGTTAGTGACCCCAAGTGTATACTACATGAATCTGCCTGGCTTCATGAATTTCTAGCAGTACTAAACCATGTAGTGGTGTCAGAACTAGATTATTAAAATTCAGTTTTTTATTATTCATAGAAAGTATCAGTGGGGAGCCATGAAAGTCCACACAGTTTGAAACGTTTCTCCACTATTGTTCTTCATTCACATGGGGTAAGTGTAAGCTAAATAGTTTGTATATACTGTACCTCGCTTAATCCTTAACATAAATAAGGTAGGTGTAATAACTAATAAATAATCCACAAGAAAACTGAGGCTTTGTGAGGTTAATTAATGTTCTATAAATCATTTTTAGTGAAAAATATATTCCTGGAGATCACAAGAATTAAAATGAGAATGAAGTTTTGTTACACAGGCAAGAGAACAGCTGACGTTGGAATCTCAGAGAGGAAGGAAGGAGAAGGGAACACAGAAAGGCTGAGAAATTAGAAAAAAGTAGAGGGAACAAAGGACTTGATAAGATGACAAACAGATTAAGTGGAAGCAGTTATGCATGCAAGTTGAAAGATTAGAGATTTCCTGTTGGAGAATGGTGATTTAGAGACAGAATGGTACTTTCTATGGCAGAGCTTCAGTTGATGACAAGAAAGGGTGTGACCACTGGAGTGGCTAAATGAAGTACAGCTGGATGAGGGTCAATATTCACCGTAGGAATCAAGGAATAGGAGGCCAGGGTATTAGATAAGTCATCTCCTTCTAGTGGTGATGACAGTAGGAACTGACATTGATAGCAAGATTACATTTAGTGACAGTTAAGGAGTGTTCAAAAGGTAGAAAGTAACAACAGTGAGTAATTAGAAGATTACACAGTCAGGAATGAGTATTCAAAGACCAAATTCTATTTGTGTTTTAATACAGATGAAATTTTGGATCAAGAAAAAAATGCCAACAGTAAGCTTCTTTCAGGTCAAGTACTTTTTTTTTTTAAAAAAGACAACAAACAAACAAACAAACAAACAAACAAAAAACCCTTCCTTTCCTAACAGAGTTACAATACATAAAGTAACACAAATGATTTTGTTCACTTAATCCCTACAAATCTCTTATGTTGTCTTTCTAACCTATTTTATATAGGTTAGTAAACTGAAGATTAGAGAGCTTACATGCCTAGCCCTGAATCATGCAGCCTAAATGTTAGAGGGCCAGAGTCTGACTTTGGCTTTTACTTACTCCAAAGCCCATGCATTTTACACCATACCACCCTATCTATCTCCCATAAAGAACTGGATTAGATAACTAGATTTTAGTTTTTTATTCTTCACAGAGAGTTTTGGTAGGAAGTAATGAAAACCCATATCTGAATAAATCTATCTGATAAATATTGGACAGAAATGCTCAGTGGTCATACTGGCTAAGCCTTTTGCTTTGTGATATTAACAACAAATTTAAAATATGTCAATCGTGGGCTGGAATTGTGGCTCAGTGGTAGAGCTCTTGCCTAGCATACCTGAGGCACTGGATTCAATCCTCAGCACCACATAAAAATAAATACATAAAATAAAGGTATTGTGTCCATCTACAAATAAAAAATATTTTTAAAAAACATGTCAATCATTACAAATTCATCAATAAAATAGTTTATGAGAAACAAAATAGTTTAAAAAACTATAGTACAAGTAACTCATTAAAAAGAAAAAACTAGCCAGGCGCGGTGGTGCATGCCTGTAATCCTAGCACTTGGGAGGCTGAGGCAGGAGGATTGCGAGTTCAAAGCCAGACTCAGCAACTTAGCAAGGCCCTAAGCAACTCACTGAGATCCTGCCTCTAAATAAAATACAAAATAGGGCCGGGGATGTGGCTCAGTGGTGGAGTGCCCCTGGCTTGAATTAAAACTCCAATACAAAAAAAAAAAAAAAAAAAAAAAAAAAAGAAACAACTTACTTTTGTATGCTATTACATAAGTGGAAATTCAATTTAAAGTAGCTATTATAGCCAGGTGTGATGTATGCCCACAATCTCAGTTACTCAGGAAGCTGAGGCAAGGAGGATCACAAGTTTGAGGCCAGCCTCACCAACTCAAGAAGACCCTCAGCAATTTAGCAAGACCCTGTCTCAAAATAAAAAATAAAAGGGACTGGGAATGTAGTTCAGTGGTGAAGTACCCCTGGGATCAATACCCAGTACCAAAAGAGGAAAAAGAAAAAAAATAATAAAAATAAAAATTTTAAAAAGGAGCTATTACAAAATGGCATATCATTATTTTCTGATGTTATTTGGTTTGCAGCAACCTTCAAAAATATTCTATTATCAAACCAAATGAAACATGAAAAATTAATTTTAGAGAGACTGAAATTCTTGAAGTATATAAAACATTTATGTATTTTTCCTTCCTAGATGATCTAAATATTTTAGTAAATCACCGCAAATTGGTTTCAATTTTCATTTTTCAAACAAGCTTCATTATTCTAAGTTATTTCATCAGTAGAATCCTAAGTAGGTCACATTTATAGTACTAATTAAACATGAATGCTTAGTTGGTAGATGGAGATGCTTCAGTTCCTAACTATATATTTCCTTTCTTGTAACCATGGTCATTAGAAATAACACAGAGCCATAGGGAAAGAAATGAAACACAGAAGAAGCTACCATTAGGGCTTATAGGAACAGATATTAAGGGTACTAATACATTCACCATGCCACAGTCTTTGTTATCCAGCTAACTATAATGCTATGTTAAGGCATAAACAAAATTCTAAGGTCACAAAGAAACAGAGTTGATTTTTTTTTTTTAAAGTGGCATGTACAATTAAACCTTAGAGGACAAATAGGTAAGGCAATTAAGAAAGAAAAAACCAAAATAAACAGAGGAGTTTTAAAAGCAAAGGTTTCTACCAAGAGGTCCTCTAATAGGTGTTTGTGGGTAAGGTTCCTGTGTAAATCCATATCTACTCCAGAACCTGCATACTATATTTTTCCTTTATTATCAACTGACATATTTCAAATTAAATCTGAGGGAGATAAATTGAATGCATTCTTATACTGACAATAACAGTAATAGTAAATACATAGAGTGTTTACCATATGTCAGGAACTGTTTTAGGCACTTCAAACATGACTTGTTTAATTCTCATAACACTCCCACAAACTGTGGGTTACTTCTGTTATACAAATGAAAAGACTAAAACACCAAGAGGTTAAGCACTGGCTTAAGGTCACACAGCGAGGTAAGCCATAGAGCCCAAAGGTGAACATGAAGAGTCTGGCTCAAGAGTCTATGCTCTGAATCCTACTGTGTGCCTCTATTAAGAATTCCTTTGAATCAGAGAGATTTTCTCCTTGGGAAATTCTGACTTTATGAGATATATTATTATATGACCACCTAATAGCATAAATAGATGTCAAATAAAAACTGACCATAAAAGAATTGTGAATATATTATACATTTGCTTTCATGGCCCATGGTATGTAACATGCTTTTTCAAAATTATACTGGTTTGATAAAACAATAAAACACCAGATAGATTGTATGCCTGCCATAGATTAAACACTAACTTCCATATAATTAATAAATAATTTGTTTCTAAATGTTAAATGCATTAGAAAATGTAACAGAAATATAATTACAGAGGAAATAGCAGGAATTCCAATGTTCCTCAAAAGAGAAATCTGAAATATTGGCAGAAGCTATCTGTAGTATGTATAAACTAATGAAAGCTCAATTTTTAAAAGTCCAATCTGAATGTATAACCAAAAGTAATTATAACAACAGAGAAAGATGTTGGAAGCTAACCAACCGGCCAATATTATAATAAATATCTAAAAATACAAAAATGCCACATCCCTCAGTATCTGTAGGAGATTGGTTCCTGGCTCTGTGGATATGAAAATCCAAGGATGCTTAAGTCTCTTACATAAAATGGTATAGTATTTACATACAACCTATGCATATCCTTCCATATACTTTAAATTACCTCTAGAATACTTAAAATACCTAATACGATATAAATGTTACATAAATAATTGTTATACTATATTGATAAGGAAATAATGATAAGAAAAAGTCTGCACATGTTCAGTAAAGAAACAATTCTGTCTCAAAATACTTCTGGAGTTGGCTGAACCAGTAGATGTGGAACCTGCAGATACAGAAATCTGTTTATATGTCATCCTTAAAAATACTTTTATAAAGCTAATACCTAATTCCTCAAATTATATTTGTCACAATTCTTTCATATTGTTCCTTACTAACTCCATCTCCTGTAACACATACATATCTTTCTGCTGTATGTTTCTGTGTGGAAGGTTTATCAAGAGGAAAGATGGAAGAAAAGGGAAACAATATCTTAATCATATGTAAAATGCAAAAGGAAAGTGAGAATCTTAGTACTATAGTGTCCAAATTATGTATTTTTTAACATGGGGGAGTTTTTAAAGCAAGAGGATGCTGTTAATTATGACAAAGAAACAAGCATAAAACACAACTTTTCTGAAAAAACTAGGAGATATGGTTAAATAGTAACATTTGAATGAGAAAATTAAATCTTAATCATTTCTCTAAATAAAAAGGTTTTAATATTACAATAAAAGGTAATATTAAATAATAATAGGTATTATTTCATATATAATATCTAAGGTCACACAATGAAGGAAGCTATGGCTCCAGTCTGTGCTGAATCCTACTGTGTGCCTTTCTTAAGAATATTTACTATTTATTGTGTAATATATTATATAACATTTACTATTTAATATCACAACAAAGACATATTTCATATGCAATATCTGCAATTTGTACAGACAATTTAATACATGTAAGTTTATACAAAAAAAGTTACATTTTAAACTAAAAACCTAAGTGCAAAATATAAATAACAGACTAATGTATGGAATAATATATTTTCTTATTATTTATATAAGATAAATTTCACAGTGCCAATAAGCCAAATCTAAATTTATATCTGAAAAGTGGTAAGAAAAATGTTAGAAGAATAAGAAAAACTTAAGCAACTTCTGAAATTCTAGTAAGAACAAATCAGAGTTTGGCAATGCCATGTGCATGCTTTAGTCTAAATAAAATCACTAATGTATGTCTAAGAACTTGAACTTTCCCAAGAATAAATACTGAGGAAAACATGGTTGTCAGAAGAGCTCAGCAGGTACAACTAAGCAATCTATTCTTCTCCTTCTGCCTTCATGTAAGAATATTTTTGGTTAATAAAAGTGAATATAGCACAAGGCCCTGGGTTCAATCCCCAGCACCGCAAAAGAGAGAGAGAGAGAGAGAGAGAAAGAGAAAGAGAAAAAAGTGAATATAAAGGGCTGGGGATGTAACTTGGTGGTAGAGAGCACAGCTCCCCCCAACACTGTCTCATTTAATCCCCAAAACAAAACAAAACAAAACAAAAAGGATGGCATAAAACAAAACTGCAAATGGACAATAAATAATATAAATATTATATATAACATATATTATTATATATTACATATTATAATAGAAATTATATTATATATTTGTATATGTTTACATATACATACAAATATATATATATGTATATGTATACATATACAAATATATCACGAGTCCCACTGTTATGTATAATTATAATGTATCCATTAAAAATGTTTAAAAGGAAAAAGAAGTTCTACTGATTCATGCAAGTTACCACTGAGATACAACACTAGCAAAATTTAGTTTTGATTAAAAAAAAATCCTTGGTTAATTTTCATAGCCCTGACTAGCTAAAAAGCAGTCTTCACTGAACTGTAGAGTCAGGCATTATTTACTTTTATCAACAGAACACTTACATAGGTAAATTACACTTCCTCTGTGTCTCGGTTTCCTCATTTGTAAAATGGGGAGAGTAATCCCTATATCCTATAAATTTTGTTCTGTTTAATTCTCTTTACAATACATATAAAAAAGTGTTGAGAATAATGCTTGATGAACAATAAGTAGTCAATGAATAGGAGTTATTGTTAGTATGGTATCTAAATATGAAAATCTAATTAGAGATATGAAGGTATTCATTTGGAGAAAGATAATTATAGCAATGTTTCCTAAGATTTTCTACTGCATAAAAGGAAAATGACAATCTATTTAATAGCACCCTGGGGAAATAAAGACTGCTAAAAGGGCTCATGTCCTTTCAGGATCCTAAGGACTCTAGGGAATTCCATATAGGGCACATTGGATAAACACCTCTAGAAATAATCTAAGTGATCTTAGAGGCAAGTACTTTTGGACTTGGTCAGAGCTGCCCTATCAGTAAATGATTAGGAATGAATCATTATCTTCCTTTCTAAATCTTGTCTGCAACCTGAAGTTGATGGCTGTGACTTATCACCCATCGTCACTCTTAGACTACCATAGTAACAAAGCTGGACTCTCCTGATGGTTTCCTTTCAGTCTCGCTGGATCTCCTCAATTCTACTATTCAAATATTCTTTAAACTAATTTTTACTCTTTCCACTTCTCGTCTTTACCTAAAGTCTGCAATAGCTCCTAAGCAACCTCCCTCCATGAGGCTGTCTTCAATGATAATTCATTCTAGTTCTAAAACAGGAGCAAACCATGCCACTCTCCTACTATAAATCTCTGGGAATTCCCTACTGACAACTGGGCCTTTAAAAATGTGGCACTATCTTACTTTCTCAGCCTCTCTCACTGCCCAGTGAACAATAAAATGCAGGTGAATCTAAACTCTTGCACAACCTTAACTTACTTGGCTTCATATCTGGAACATCCCATATACCTTGAAATACTTAAACGTTATTAAATAGTGAACTCATGCAGTAATCACCTACTGGCATAAAGAATATAGTTAACAATAAAAGATGGCCAACAATAAAAATCCATTTGCAATTATTTGAGATGATACTAAAAGAATTATCTGTAAAAGAAAAATGTAACTGAAAAGACAAAGTAGAATATTCTTCAGTGTTTTCATAGAGAATTAAAAAATTATACAGCTATTTGGTAAGATGTAACAAAGAACTTTTTTGGCTTAAGCATTAATGAGGATATATACTTTTAGAATGGCAAATGGAACCTCTATAAACTACTTCCAGTTTACCTACTCTAAGCATTACATATATTTAATCCTTCTAAATAAACCTAGATTCAAGATACAAAGCTATTCACCAGCACTCCAAGATTTGACAGAAATGTCAAGTTCATGTCATAAAAATTACTTCGTGAGTACTTTTGGAAGATAAAAAATTGTGGTCAAGATGGTTTTTACTGATAGGGTGGGAAATATAATCACTGAAGCAATACAGTACTAATTGTTATACTTAAAAGCATCTTTTCGATCTCCTTTTCTCTACTACCTCCTCTTTCAAACAATTGTAAAGCTACTTCAATTTCTAGATTCAGTGCAGCATCAAAAGCATAATATATTCATAACATATTCATCCTTATCCTTTTTTTTTTAATAGGGATTGAATCCTGTGGTGCTTAACCACTAAGATAAATCCCCAGCCCTTTTCATATAGAGACAGGGTTTCTCTAAATTGCTGAGGCTAACCTTGAACTTGCTGTCCTCCTTCCTCAGCCTTCCCAGTTGTTAGGATTATAGGCATGTGCCACTCAGCCTGGCTTTCATTTGTATCCTTTTTACAGTATCACTCAGAATATTTCTTTCTGTGTTTATAATAACGAGACTAACTTTGATAAAGATAGCTTTACTTTCTGGAAAAACAAAATCAGATGAATTTATTGCACTTTATATTATTATCTCAGTATTAATTAGGTAACAAGTTAGTCATTTATGCAGAAATTTTGACACAAATGACATGCAGACCCTCAATATGGTAATAATTCCATAACTGAGTCAATTTTACATAATCATCTCTGTATTTAAATTATCAACACAATGGATAAAATATTTTTCTTTATCACACACAGGCAAAAAATATCAAAATACCTATATTTATGTATCATTTCATAATTGATAATGTACTTTTCACATGTACATCGAATTTAGCTCTCACGGGCCACCCTATGAAGTATTAATATTCACCATCACCCTGTGAGTATTAATATTAATTTCCAAAAGAGGAAATTAAACTTCAGGGTCATTAATGACTTATCCATTCAGCTAATATGTAGTAGAGCCAGGATTTAAGTTTAGTCCTTTGTTCCAAATCTCTTTCATATTATGCTGCCACACATGGAATAATGTCTTATTTTCAAATGTGAAGAGGGTATATAACATTTCTGTCATGAAATACCTACTAAGCAAGAAGTTATTTATATAATAAATCTCATCATCAAAGTGAATTTAACTCATCATTTCCCATAGCTCCAAACTGGCATTTTATTTATTTATTTTTACTTTTTTGGTAGTACTGGTGATCAAACCCAGGTCCTTGAACATGCTAGCCAAGTACTCTACTGCTAAGCTACATCTTCAGCTCCCAAAATGGCATTTAAAAATAGCTAGAAAGTACAGAAAAAGAAACCAAACTTACAGATTGAGTCACAGTATACATTATAATTTCACCTATGGTGTTTTTGATATATCCAAATACCCAAGTTTCTCTCTGCTTCTCTCTTAAAGTCTATATCTTCTACACACTTCCTCTTGTTTCAGCCACTTATTTTCAAAAACTATTGGAATGACTACAAGGACATATATCAAGATTAGACAACATGACTTCCATTTGTCTTTTTCACATTCAAGAAGACAAAATAAAAGGCACAGAAAACAAACTAAGGTAAAGCATATTTTCTAATCTTTTTACTTTCTTCTAAAAATATTTATTGAGGTAGATGTAAGTTACTAAGTACAAATACCGAAGTGTAAGTTCTTTATCTTAATTCATATCGAAACAGCAATACAGTTAATTGATACAATTATATACCTAAGTCCAAAGCAAGAGGTTAATTTACCTAGATATATGCACAAACTAAACATGTAAACTTGTTCTGAACTCTATGATTTGTTAATAATGAAAACTAAAAACTTTTCCTCAACCATTTTAAGTTCTAAGATATCAAAATAAATAATTACAATTTATATTTACCACATGGAAGAACTAGTGGGATGCAAGTTCTATTACAGTTCAAATCCGCCATAATGAAGAAATTATGATCTAAAAAGATTCTGCTACATAAAATATCAGGTTAGATTACTGAGGTTAAAATGATAAAGGTAAGCTTGTACAACTAACTGGCTGGGTAAGTGTCCCTGTTGGCAAAAGCTCAGATTGCAGTTTGGCACCACCTGGTGGCAACTGTCCATGTGAGCATCAACATCCGTGGGGTCAATTCTATATCCAGCGGCTGGCTGGGGAATCCAGGGCAGCCCCAATCTCAGGAATCTGCTGGTTAAATGATATTCTGTTGAAGACGGGGGTCAGAACAACCATGGAGACAAGGAAATCTGCTTCCAGAAATGGCTCTATTGACTGTTCTATCACACAGTTTTACCAAGCTACTTCTACTAATCATCTTGCAGGAAAGGGGCTAATATATTTAGATGTATGTTCTGATAAGATAGATTTTTAAAAACTTTTTTAAAAGAACAATGACTAAAAAATTAGGAAATTCTCAAAATGATTACACAGTAAAGTTAATGTGGCTAAATGGATTTTTTAGGAATAATCATACATTTTAGCATAGAAATAAACCTCTGAAGTTTAAGGTTAGATCAGCCAACAAAAGCCCATAAAATCCATTAACAGAACTGAACCACAGAACTAACAGTACTTGTTTGTAAAAGAGAAATAATATTACCTATACTATTGTGCGTGCTCGCTTTCTCTCTGTCTCTCTCTCTCTCTTTTGTGTGGGGGGTGGTACCGGGGATTGAACTCAGGGGCACTTGACCACTGAGTCACATCCCCAGCTCTGCTTTGTATTTTATTTAGAGACAGGGTCTCACTGAGTTGCTTAGCGCCTTGCTTTTGCTGAAGCTGGCTTTGAACTCACAATCCTCCTTGATGTCTTTTATACCCACATCTTTTTCCTGATGAATTCAGAATCATTTTTTCCATATTTTTTTTATTGGTGCATTATAATTGTACATGATGGAGGGATTTGTTATTAAACATTTGTACATATACACAATAAAACAATTTGGCCAATATTGTTTCCCAGTATTTTCCCTAACCCTTTCCTCATCCCCATCCCTTTCCTCTAGACTTTCCCCACCTTTCTTTTCCTTTTTCTTCTCTAGCTTCCACATGAGAGAAAACATATGACTCTTAACTTTGACTTATTTTGTTTAACATAATGTTCTCAAGTTTCATCCATTTCCCTGGAAATTTTGTTCTTCTTTATGGATGAATAAAACTCCATTTTGTATATATACCACATTTTCTTTATCCATTCATCTCTTAATGGGCACCTAGGTTAGTTCCATAATTTGGTTATTATGAATTGTGCTGCTATAAACATAGGTATGCATGCATTGATATATATATATATGTATCAATATATATAGATATATATATACCTAGGTATACACATATATATATAGGTATGCATATTGATATATATACCTCAATAAAGTTCTACACAGTTGTTGTACTAATTTACAATCCTACCAACAGTGTAAACGTGTTCCTTTTACTCCACACCTCTCCAGCACTTATTATTGGTTGCATTCTTGATGGCTGAAGTGAGATAAAATCTCAGTGTAGTTTTGATTTGCATTTCCCTAATCGCTAAATATGTTGAACATGAATTCACTTCTTCCATCTCCATATCCTACAAACACTTCAAAGAAACTAAGTTTATTATACTTTCCTACTAAAATCTTGTGGTTTTTTTTGGTTTTTTTTGGAACCAGGGATTGAACTCAGGGACACTCGGCCACTGAGCCACATCCCCAGCCCTATTTTGTATTTTATTTAGAGACAGGGTCTCACTGAGTTGCTTAGGGCCTCGCTAAGTTGCTGAGGCTGGCTTTGAACTTGCGATCCTCCTGACTCAGCCTCCCAAGAAATCTGGTGTTTTTTAACATTTTAAAAACTATATTTACCATCCATGCAGCTATCCAATCCAGAAACATAGCATCCTTAACAACTTCTTACCCACCCAATCCAATCCAGTCACTGAGTCTTACTGGGTCTACTTCCTAAACATTTTTCTAATATGGTCCATCTCTGCTACTACTAATTCAGTTCCATCATCACCTTCATCTTGATAATAGAAACAACTAGCCTCTTTACCTACAGTCTTATGTCCTTCCTATCTAATTATCTATATAGCAGTGATCTTTTTATAAAAAACAAGAACATATCATGCCTTTTTGCAAAATCTTCCCATTGTTCGCCACAGGTCTTACACATGCATGATGTGGATCTCCACTTTCCCTTTCTGTTTTCATTTCTTTTAATTTCCTGCCTTTCAATTTATGCTTCAACCATAA